>CM051008.1:6774690-6782190 GCA_027704905.1 Muraenolepis orangiensis | reverse complement strand
CTAGTGCTCTCTCCCCTGCTCACTTTCTCCTCTCTAACTCTCTTCCTCTTCACGTCTCTCTCTCCCTCCCACCCTCCTCTCAGACTCCCTCTTTAGGGCTCCCTCTCTGTCTCTACCTACCCTCACCATCTCCTTTTACCTATTACCTATCCCCCCCATCTCTCTCTCTCTCTCTCTCTCTCTCCTCTCTCTCTCTCTCTCTCTCTCTCTCTCTCTCTCTCTCTCTCTCTCTCTCTCTCTCTCTCTCTCTCTCTCTCTCTCTCTCTCGCTCCCCCCCCCACACCACTAGTATGCTATAGCTCTCTGCCGGCTGTGCGGTGTAGTACCCGGTGGTTGCCGTGGTTACGCTGCGCCGGCGGTGAGACAGCACCACGGAAGGCGTTCTCAGATCACCTGAATCCGTGTGTATGTGTGTATGTGTGTATGTGTATGTGTATGTGTTTGTGTGGGTGTGTGTGGGTGTGTGTGTGTGTGTGTGGTGTGTGTGTGCACGCACTTGTGTGTGCCCGTGTGTGTGTGTGTGCGTGTACGTGTTTGTGGGTGTGTGTGTGTGTGTGTGTGTGCACACACTTCTGTGTGCCCATGTGTGTGTGTGTGTGTGTGTGTGTGTGTGTGTGTGCCCATGTGTGTGTGTGTGTGTGTGTGTGTGTGTGTGTGTGTGTGTGTGTGTGCACGCTCCCAGCCTACAATTTGATTTATTTGTTTCCCCCCGTTGAGCAGTTCAGTGAGAATACAAATGCTCCGGCTCACAATGAGCGGCGGACCCTCCGTCTCGACCCGTCCATTGAGCCGCTCCTCTCTGGTCCACCAGAGGCTCTTTTAATCTGATATTCCTCCTCCTCCTCCTCCACCTCCTCCTCCTCCTCCTCCTCCTCCACCTCCTCCTCTTCATCACCCTCCTCCTCCTCCCGCTCAAAGCCTCTGAAAATGTTTAAAAAATAATAATAATAATAATAATAATTTAAATAAAACAGAAATAAATAAAATCATGGTAACCGCGGCAAAAACAAAAGGAACCAAAAATGGTTTTGTTTCAGGGCCGGTCTCAGTGGCACACCGGGAGGAACCAACCGGGAGGAACCAACGGGGGGGGGCCGGGAGGGGGGTGCTTGGGGGGGGAAGAACAAAGCCGCCGCACCGCTGTGCGAATTCTGTGAATTTCCTCAATGAATGGATGAATGGGAGTGGGTGAATCAATAACTGTACGCACCGTCGGCGGAGGAGGATAATGGGAGAACTAAAGAGAGGGATTATCAACTGACAGATAGAGTGAGAGAGAGAGAGAGAGAGAGAGAGAGAGAGAGAGAGAGAGAGAGAGAGAGAGAGAGAGAGAGAGAGAGAGAGAGAGAGAGAGAGAGAGAGAGAGAGAGGAGAAGAGAAGAGCTTCCTGCCTGCTATGACCTGTGGAGAGGGGAGGGAGGGAGGGAGGGAGGGAGGGAGGGAGGGACGGAGAGTGACGGAGAGAGAGTGGAGTGGGAGATGGAGAGAGGAAGGAGGGAGAAAAGGAGAGAAGGAAAGAGGAGCGGAGACAAGAGAGAGGGGAGTGATGGAGGGACTGAGTGGGTGGAGGAAGGGAGGAGGTGGAGGAGAGAGGAGGGTGAGATTAACCATTAACCTTTCTTTCCTGCGGCTCGGAGAGAGAGAGAGAGCGACAGAGAGACATCTACCCACACAGGCCTGGGAGAGAGAGAGAGAGAGAGAGAGAGAGAGAGAGAGAGAGAGAGAGAGAGAGAGAGATAGAGAGAGAGAGACATCTACCCACACATGCCTGAAAGAGAGAGCGATAGAAGGCTGGATCTCGGCCAGTCTGGCTCTGACTTCAAACGCGGACCCCGGCGTTGACTAGCTTCATCCAACGAGGAGATGTGGAGGAGGAGAGCAGAGCGAGACCAGGCAGAAGGTCTTCAGAGAGAGAGATTAGCAGTTCAGGTCAGCCCCAGACGGAGGCGGGTCGTCTCGGTCAAGTCGAGCGCCGTCCTCGACGTCTCAATGCATCCGTTTCTGTGGGTAAACCCTTCGTTACGTCACAGCCGACCGATCAGAGGCGTCCGGAAAGACCTGGAAAGTGACTCTGCATGTTCAGATTATCAGATGCACGGTAGAACCTCACGCTCCTCCGGCAAATGAGTGGAATCGCTTGTAAAACACTTTTGCGGATTATGTACCGATTGCTGAAGACAATTGGATTTGTTAGGATGGATTGTTTGAATTTGTTGCCTCACGTTAATCTCGAACCGTCCCATGTATAAATGTATGTCATGGGGAATGCTGTGGTGTTTGCAGATATAGAGAGGAGTGGTTTGTTAAAAAAATGTGAATTTCATATTGTGTAGCTTTGGTTCCTCATGCTAATGTTCTTATTCATTGACGGTATATTGGAGTCTCTTGGAAACTAAAGCCTCTGCTTATCCAATGCAACCATTGGTGTGTTGCTGTTTGCTGTCCATAAATCCCCTGGCTTCTCTTTCCTGTTCCTACAGAACTCCATCCGCCACAACCTGTCGCTCCACACGCGCTTCATCCGGGTCCAGAACGAGGGCACTGGGAAAAGCTCCTGGTGGATGCTGAACCCGGAGGGAGGGAAGATGGGCAAGACCCCGCGGCGCCGGGCCGTCTCCATGGACAACAGCACCAACAAGTACCTGAAGACCAAGGGCCGCGCCCGGGGAAAGCGAGTGGGCCGCCCGGGCATCGGAGCCGGGTCCGCCGTGGTGGTGGTGGGGCTCCGGGGGTCCCCCGATCGAGGCAGCCCTCCGAGGCCCAAGGTGCTCCCCGGGACCACGGCAGGGCTGGAGGGCGGAGAGTTCGACGCCTGGACCGAACTCCACTCCAGGGCGAGTTCCTCCACGTCCACCCTGAGCGGCAGGCTGTCGCCCATCCTGGCGGAAGCGGAGCTGGAGGTGCCCGAGGAAGGGCGGATGTCGTGTTCGACGTCTCCGCACCTGTATCCCTCGCCTTCCAGCGCCCGCTCCCCGGCCGCGGGGACCGGGAGCCACTGCCCTCCTCTGGAGCAGCTCCCCCAGCTGGCTAGCCTGACGGCAGCCATCAGCATGGAGGACAGACTGATGGATGACGGGTATCTCCTCCACCACCAGCAGCCCCAGCAGCAGCAGCAGCACCCCACCACGGGTATGAGCAAGCACCAGGCCCCGGTCTACCATTACAGTCCCGGAGCTAAGGCCCAGAGCTCTTATGGTAACGGCGCTTACGGGGCGTCCGCCTTGGGCCTGCTGCGCCACCACTCCCCCATGCAGACCATCCAGGAGAACAAGCCGGCCAGCTTCTCCGGCACCATGCGGGCCTACTCCAGCACCAACGCCCTGCAGAGCCTGCTGGCGGGCGCCGTGGCCGGCCCGCAGCAATACTGCGCCAAGGGCGCCCCGCTGAGCCACGACAGCGACCCGAGCCACCCCATGATGAGCCCGGCGAGTAACGGCGTCGGATCGAGTCATCGCGGCGGCCACCCGGGACACCTGAGCGGCCACGGTCACGCCGCGGCGCACAGCCATGTTGGATCTCACAGCCATAGCTCCGGTCTGAACCACGGCAACGCGGCCGACCGTGGCGACGTGAGCGGGCGCGGCCTGGCCCTCAACGGTCACGCCTTGACCCAGAGTCACAACCAGACGCACGCTTTACCCCGGGGGGTCCCCGGCGCCGGCAACGTCCGCCCGCAGCCCTACGGCCACAAAGCCCCGTACCTGTACAGCCCCCCCTCCCACGCCCACCTGCCCGCCTCCACCACGCTGCCCCCCAACCCCGCGGGGATGCTGGGCATCCCCCAGGACTCTTGCCACGTGGCCACCGCCCCCCACCCCCGCCACAACCACTACCCCGGGCCGCAGCACCAGGGCATGGCTGACAGACCCTACCACCACCACCACCACCATCACCACCTCCTCCACAGCCAGGGGATGGCCGGGGGCGGTGGCAGCGGCGGAGGCAGTTACCACGGTTACCACCAGCCCTACCCCCACGAGAGACTGCCGGCCGACCTGGACATCGACATGTTCCACGGCAGCTTGGAATGCGACGTGGAGTCGGTACTCCTGCACGATATCATGGACGCTGGGGACGAGATGGACTTCAACTTTGACTGCTCCTTAGCCCAGGGGATGGGGATGGGGATTGGGATGGGGATGGGGGTGGGGATGGGGATGGGCGGAGCACAGCAGAACCACAACAACCAGAGCTGGGTGCCGGGCTGAGGCCTCGGCAAACAGAAGACTCGACGTCGCCTACAATGCACTGTGCTCCACTGTGACATTCCAGGACTCGGACACACACACACACACACACACACACACACAGGGACCTGTCTCAGTTTGCTGTCTTGTGACCCCTTCCTCCCCCCCAACCTCCCTCCCTCCCCTCCCCTCCCTCCCTCCCTCCCTCCTTTCCCATACCCTGAGATGTCGTTTTTGTGTCACTTCATGTTTTTAACAGACATCAGCTCTACTGTGATGACAATCTCTCAGCTGTGTTTTGCCCGACGTCGCTCATCTACCTTTTAGAGCTGAACTCCTAATGCACTTTAGAACAACTGGGTCACGCCTGGCAGCGGGAAGCGTAGACACAGCATGGCGCCTCCGGAGGAGAAGGAGAAGGAGAGAAGGAGGAGGAGAAGGAGGAGAAGGAGGAGGAGGAGGAGGAGGAGGAGGAGGAAGTATTTGGCGGGAGCTAATTAAGAAATCGCTGGCGCTGCAGATAAAAGTGTCACGTTGAATTGTAAAGGGTTTGTGTTCGCTAACTCATACCTTCGTATGTAGAGAGGAGTTGTTTAGTCTCAGACGTCGTCCTTCTTCCACCATTTGGCCGTGATGGTCGTTGAAATCATCAATAATTCAGTGTTCAAATCCGAGAACATTGGTTACATGTGTTACATATGCATTTTTTTTGCAAATCTGGCACTAGAAATAAACTAAACTAAAAACATTTGATTGAAACCGGTTCAAACCGGCCATAATGTCTCTTCAGGTCTAAATTGCGTTGCCAACCTTCATGACGTCGGCGGCCGCCTCAGGTCACTCTGACTTTGCCGAAACACACGTACCGTCCTGGGGATGACCTGTCGCTGAGGTCACCGATGACACACACACACACTGACCTTAGAAGTAATTCTCTCAACGCCGGTGAATTAATTTGTGTGCGTCGCAATGGTCTACCCTTGGCTTCTACTGCGACTCTCCCGCTCTCTCTCCCTCGCGCTCTCTATCCCTCTCTCTCGCCCTCTCTCTTCCTCTCTCTCTCTCTCTCTCTCTCTCTCTCTCTCTCTCTCTCTCTCTCTCTCTCTCTCTCGCTCTATCCCTCTCTCTCTCCCTCTCGCTTCCTCTCTCTCCCTCTCTCTCACTCTCTCTTCGTCTGCCAAACTATCCATTCGTCATGTCGGCCATTAACGAGGTTTGATTGAGATTCAGCATCTTGCTTTTAATCTTCCAAGTGATGCTGTGGCGGTGAATCATTATTGGAAATCTCAACGCATCGTTACGGCCCACCCTATCCCTCATCCTGGAGCCATCAACACTCTTAACACACACACACACAGACTCACACACACACACAGACTCACACACACACAGACTCACACACACACACACACACACACACACACCCTTGCTTCTCCTACTAATAATGCAGAGAGATAGAGTGATAGAGAGACTATGGCGTGATTAACAGCGAGGCTGTCACCCTGGCCAATGTCACTGTCTTTCTCTCGCCACCGCAGAGAGGGCACAGATGGAGGAGACGAGGCGAGGAGTAAACAGAGTCTAGCGGTCTAGCGTCGCCGCTAGCCTAGTGGTAGCCCTGGTTAGCACGGCGCTCCCTCAGTGGTCCTAGCTTTTAGCCTGTTGGCACATCGTCTAGCGCCACTGGGCGTAGCGGTAAGCTAAGTGTGTCGGCAACATCACTAGCTCTGTCGGCCTATAGCGCATGGCGGGCTACTATCTGCAGCACATTGTCTCCGTACCGCCGCCCAACAGCTTATACGTCCCAAACAGCTAGTGTGATAGTGTCGTCCGTGTAAATCATCTAAGCCGTCTTGCATTTGTCCTACGCCCTTGAACACGCCGTACGTCAACACTGACAGCCTGAGCCCCTCAGGGTTCACAGGTCAGAGTAGCAGGAAGAGAAGCTCCCATCAGGTGAATTTCTGCTGTACAGGGTTGGCCCCCCCCCCCCCCCCCCCCCCCCTTGAGTGTGTGTGCGTGTATGTGTGTGTGTGTGTGTGTGTGTGCGCGCGCGAGTGTGTGTGTGTGTTGTTGTGTGTGTGTGTGTTGTTGTGTGTGTGTGTGTGTGTGCGCCTGTGTGCATCCTCTGTCAAGTGTCGAGTTTGGTGTGTCGTCCTTTGTGGTTCGTTGTCGCTGTGTTGTCCGACATGTGTGTACGACAGAGGAGGACCGGGGGGGTTGTGAGGACAGAGCTTCCCGCCATCCGTCCATCTTGCTGAGCCCCGTGTCCCCCCCCTCCCCCCCCTCCCATCCCACCCGTCCCACCTGTCCTAACCATGCGCCGCTAACCAAGCCCTCGCTTGTAGCCTGTTTAACCTAGCGCGGCGCTAATAGGGTTAGGGTTTCGTCACGTGTGACGTAAGGTACCAATGTACAGTGAGATGTTACCGCCCGCTCCGAAAGATGGGCAAAAAAGTGACTCAAGAATTACAAATTGATCAAAATGACACAAAAATCGGCAAATTTACAAAAATATATGCTAATATATAAAAAGAATACACAAATGTACATATGAAGATAACTGCAGTATGTGTGAATCTGATCTGATCTGATCTACCTACATGACTCATAATGGGAAACGCGGGCGGTGCCTCTGGTTCGGAGGCACCCGGTGGAGGGAGGCCCCCACGAGATGACCTTTACTACTGCTATGGCTGGACCCGGTACGACAAGGGGTCAGGGATCAGGGGGGGGGTTTCGAGGTGAGAGGGGGGAGGGGGGGGGGGGAGGGGGGGGGGGTGGTAAGCTATAATTGAGGGAGCGGTCGAGGTAATCTAGGGCGGGCGGATGGAGAAAAGGTCAAGCGCGCCATACACTATCAGAAGCCATTAAGAGAGATAAATACCTGTATTCCAGGGCACTTCCTCACACCGGTTCCAGCTGATTCAACCCCTGCCCCCCTCCCCCCCCCCACCCTACCCACCCCTCCCCCCCCCCCAAGACGGGACGAAATGGAATGTGCCAGGAGGAGGAGGAGGAGGAGGAGGAGGAGGAGGAGGAGGAGGAGGAGGAGAGAGGTGGTGTTAAGGTGTTTAAAGGATGGAGGGCGAGGGGCGGGGGGGGGAGCTCTGTTCCCAGATGTGTATGTATTTTTTACGATTTTTATTTTATTTATTCGAACGGAAGACATGGTGGTGTTGGTCTTCTGTCGGCGTGGTGGTTTCTCTTGTCCGTGTCGATGCCCCCATCCTCTCCCCCCCCCCCCCATCCTCTCCTCGTCCTGGCGCTGGTTTTGTCCCGTCGTTCCGTTGCGTTGATGATTTCTCTGTCT
>CM051008.1:6757190-6764690 GCA_027704905.1 Muraenolepis orangiensis | reverse complement strand
GACAACGAAAAAAGGGCGATTGTTAAAGGGTAGTTCAACACGAAAAGGAGAAATGGGAAATACAAGAAATATATCTAGATTTCTAAATGATATGAAATAATAAATACAATTTAAAAAAAGCTCAGATGCAGATATACATTTTTGAATGAATTGCTGCAGCAAACAGACCTGTTTTGAGCCCAGGTTTAAAGGGATGAGGCGTTAAGGCAGACCTCACATGTTCTGGAAGTTTGTTGAGCTGTGGTGCATAAAACGAAAAAGCGCTCACCACCGTGCTTGGAAGAGGCCAGAGGTGGCTAGTGAACTTATACCCTGACACCGCAGAGAGCGTCCAGACGAGTGCTGTCACTGTGAGGTACGGCAACACCACTGCACGGGACAAGAAAGCCATCCAGAGGGTCGTGAGGACGGCAGAGAAGATCATCGGGTGTGCACTTCCATGCATTGAGGAGATCTTTAGAACCAGATATCGGAAGAAGGTCATGTCCATCATAAAGGACTAAAAGCACCCTGGGCACCATCTCTTCTCCCCCCTACCGTCCGGTCGCTGGTTGCGCAGCATCCGTACAGCAAGGACTAGCAGGTTTAAGGATAGTTTTTATCCACAGGCAGTGACCTACTGAGTGCTGCCACTTTCACGTTCATAACATTGTCATTAACATTACACTAATATACTTTGCTGGACTTTCTGGACTAAAAAACAAAAAACATGTCCATTCACATCACAATCACTTTGCTGTTCTTTTTTTGGTTTATTATTATTTTGTATTGTATATATCATTTTTATGGTATTGTTTTGGAGATGTATACTGCGGGAGGGAATGGGGAGTAAGCATTCCATTGTACCTGTTGCAATTGGCTAATAAATATATATTGTAGTATCTTGTATATTAGTTGACCTGAGAGCTCTGCTGGACTCATAACACAAAACAACCCGATCAGAGATGTATTTTAGTTCTAAGCCCATTTAGAGCTTTATGCACTAGTGATCCTGAACTCCAACGCCAACAGGAAGCCAGTGCAGTGACCTTAGCACTGGTGTAATGAGGTGGGCTTTCTTAGCCTGAGTTCCAACTCTGCGAGAGAGAGAGAGACCTGTGAAGTTGACAATACAATCGTCAAGCCTACTGAAAATGAAAGCCACCCTGCTTACTTTGGGTGGTTTTCAGTAGGCTGATTTTGTAATGGTCTATTAAAGCTATTAAAGTCTGAGTCCATAACTACAAACAATATTTAAGACCGGGTTTTTTTTGTCTTCAATGACAGAGATTCAACCAAAGCATTTACTTTAACAGTTTCATTTTTTTGCACCAAAAATAATACCTTAGTGCAATTGAAGAGTGACTCAATAGGACCATAGTCACCGGTTGATAAAGAAGTATACATTTGAATATCATCTGCATAGTTGTGGTATAAGCTATATCGGGGTTTTTTCCAGAATTTGTAAAAGTGGGAGCAAATAGTGGTTGAACAGAAGCGGCCCAATAATTGATCCTTGAATTGAACTCCACATGACATATTTGTAATACTCGTAATACTGTAGGTAGTAACCAATAACCCCCAAATAGTATTTTATGTAGGACTTAAACCAATGCAGTGCTGTACCAGATAACCAAATGTACTAGTCTGTCAATCCACATACGATGATGATGATCCACCGTATCAAACTCAGCACTGAGATCTAATGATACTACAACTGAGATTCAGGGTTTTTTATTTAAAGCAAATCAGTCATTTAAAACCTTTGACAAGAGCCGACTGCTGTGCTGTGTGAGAGTAGAGAACTGTTCACTCTCTGTAGTGTATCTGAGAGTAGAGAACTGTTCACTCTCTGTAGTGTATCTGAGAGTAGAGAACTGTTCACTCTCTGTAGTGTATCTGAGAGTAGAGAACTGTTCACTCTCTGTAGTGTATCTGAGAGTAGAGAACTGTTCACTCTCTGTAGTGTATCTGAGAGTAGAGAACTGTTCACTCTCTGTAGTGTATCTGAGAGTAGAGAACTGTTCACTATCTGTAGTGTATCTGAGAGTAGAGAACTGTTCACTATCTGTAGTGTATCTGATGGTAGAGAACTGTTCACTCTCTGTAGTGTATCTGATAGTAGAGAACTGTTCACTATCTGTAGTGTATCTGATGGTAGAGAACTGTTCACTCTCTGTAGTGTATCTGATGGTAGAGAACTGTTCACTCTCTGTAGTGTATCTGAGAGTAGAGAACTGTTCACTCTCTGTAGTGTATCTGAGAGTAGAGAACTGTTCACTCTCTGTAGTGTATCTGAGAGTAGAGAACTGTTCACTCTCTGTAGTGTATCTGAGAGTAGAGAACTGTTCACTCTCTGTAGTGTATCTGAGAGTAGAGAACTGTTCACTCTCTGTAGTGTATCTGAGAGTAGAGAACTGTTCACTCTCTGTAGTGTATCTGAGAGTAGAGAACTGTTCACTCTCTGTAGTGTATCTGAGAGTAGAGAACTGTTCACTATCTGTAGTGTATCTGATGGTAGAGAACTGTTCACTCTCTGTAGTGTATCTGATAGTAGAGAACTGTTCACTATCTGTAGTGTATCTGATGGTAGAGAACTGTTCACTCTCTGTAGTGTATCTGATGGTAGAGAACTGTTCACTCTCTGTAGTGTATCTGAGAGTAGAGAACTGTTCACTCTCTGTAGTGTATCTGAGAGTAGAGAACTGTTCACTCTCTGTAGTGTATCTGAGAGTAGAGAACTGTTCACTCTCTGTAGTGTATCTGAGAGTAGAGAACTGTTCACTCTCTGTAGTGTATCTGAGAGTAGAGAACTGTTCACTCTCTGTAGTGTATCTGAGAGTAGAGAACTGTTCACTATCTGTAGTGTATCTGATGGTAGAGAACTGTTCACTCTCTGTAGTGTATCTGATAGTAGAGAACTGTTCACTATCTGTAGTGTATCTGAGAGTAGAGAACTGTTCACTATCTGTAGTGTATCTGAGAGTAGAGAACTGTTCACTATCTGTAGTGTATCTGAGAGTAGAGAACTGTTCACTCTCTGTAGTGTATCTGATAGTAGAGAACTGTTCACTATCTGTAGTGTATCTGAGAGTAGAGAACTGTTCACTCTCTGTAGTGTATCTGAGGTAGAGAACTGTTCACTATCTGTAGTGTATCTGAGAGTAGAGAACTGTTCACTCTCTGTAGTGTATCTGAGAGTAGAGAACTGTTCACTCTCTGTAGTGTATCTGAGAGTAGAGAACTGTTCACTCTCTGTAGTGTATCTGAGAGTAGAGAACTGTTCACTCTCTGTAGTGTATCTGATGGTAGAGAACTGTTCACTCTCTGTAGTGTATCTGAGAGTAGAGAACTGTTCACTATCTGTAGTGTATCTGATAGTAGAGAACTGTTCACTCTCTGTAGTGTATCTGAGAGTAGAGAACTGTTCACTATCTGTAGTGTATCTGAGAGTAGAGAACTGTTCACTATCTGTAGTGTATCTGATGGTAGAGAACTGTTCACTCTCTGTAGTGTATCTGAGAGTAGAGAACTGTTCACTATCTGTAGTGTATCTGATGAGTAGAGAACTGTTCACTCTCTGTAGTGTATCTGAGGTAGAGAACTGTTCACTATCTGTAGTGTATCTGATAGTAGAGAACTGTTCACTCTCTGTAGTGTATCTGAGGGTAGAGAACTGTTCACTATCTGTAGTGTATCTGATAGTAGAGAACTGTTCACTCTCTGTAGTGTATCTGAGAGTAGAGAACTGTTCACTCTCTGTAGTGTATCTGATGGTAGAGAACTGTTCACTATCTGTAGTGTATCTGATGGTAGAGAACTGTTCACTCTCTGTAGTGTATCTGAGAGTAGAGAACTGTTCACTCTCTGTAGTGTATCTGAGAGTAGAGAACTGTTCACTCTCTGTAGTGTATCTGAGAGTAGAGAACTGTTCACTATCTGTAGTGTATCTGAGAGTAGAGAACTGTTCACTCTCTGTAGTGTATCTGATAGTAGAGAACTGTTCACTCTCTGTAGTGTATCTGAGAGTAGAGAACTGTTCACTATCTGTAGTGTATCTGAGAGTAGAGAACTGTTCACTATCTGTAGTGTATCTGATGGTAGAGAACTGTTCACTATCTGTAGTGTATCTGAGAGTAGAGAACTGTTCACTCTCTGTAGTGTATCTGAGAGTAGAGAACTGTTCACTCTCTGTAGTGTATCTGAGAGTAGAGAACTGTTCACTCTCTGTAGTGTATCTGAGAGTAGAGAACTGTTCACTCTCTGTAGTGTATCTGAGAGTAGAGAACTGTTCACTATCTGTAGTGTATCTGAGAGTAGAGAACTGTTCACTCTCTGTAGTGTATCTGAGAGTAGAGAACTGTTCACTCTCTGTAGTGTATCTGAGAGTAGAGAACTGTTCACTCTCTGTAGTGTATCTGATGGTAGAGAACTGTTCACTATCTGTAGTGTATCTGAGAGTAGAGAACTGTTCACTCTCTGTAGTGTATCTGAGAGTAGAGAACTGTTCACTATCTGTAGTGTATCTGAGAGTAGAGAACTGTTCACTATCTGTAGTGTATCTGAGGTAGAGAACTGTTCACTATCTGTAGTGTATCTGATGGTAGAGAACTGTTCACTATCTGTAGTGTATCTGAGAGTAGAGAACTGTTCACTCTCTGTAGTGTATCTGAGAGTAGAGAACTGTTCACTATCTGTAGTGTATCTGAGAGTAGAGAACTGTTCACTCTCTGTAGTGTATCTGAGGTAGAGAACTGTTCACTCTCTGTAGTGTATCTGAGAGTAGAGAACTGTTCACTCTCTGTAGTGTATCTGAGGTAGAGAACTGTTCACTCTCTGTAGTGTATCTGAGAGTAGAGAACTGTTCACTCTCTGTAGTGTATCTGAGAGTAGAGAACTGTTCACTTCTGTAGTGTATCTGAGGTAGAGAACTGTTCACTTCTGTAGTGTATCTGAGGTAGAGAACTGTTCACTCTCTGTAGTGTATCTGAGAGTAGAGAACTGTTCACTCTCTGTAGTGTATCTGAGAGTAGAGAACTGTTCACTCTCTGTAGTGTATCTGAGAGTAGAGAACTGTTCACTATCTGTAGTGTATCTGATGGTAGAGAACTGTTCACTCTCTGTAGTGTATCTGAGAGTAGAGAACTGTTCACTCTCTGTAGTGTATCTGAGAGTAGAGAACTGTTCACTCTCTGTAGTGTATCTGATGGTAGAGAACTGTTCACTATCTGTAGTGTATCTGAGAGTAGAGAACTGTTCACTCTCTGTAGTGTATCTGAGAGTAGAGAACTGTTCACTCTCTGTAGTGTATCTGAGAGTAGAGAACTGTTCACTCTCTGTAGTGTATCTGAGAGTAGAGAACTGTTCACTCTCTGTAGTGTATCTGAGAGTAGAGAACTGTTCACTATCTGTAGTGTATCTGAGAGTAGAGAACTGTTCACTCTCTGTAGTGTATCTGAGAGTAGAGAACTGTTCACTCTCTGTAGTGTATCTGAGAGTAGAGAACTGTTCACTCTCTGTAGTGTATCTGAGAGTAGAGAACTGTTCACTCTCTGTAGTGTATCTGAGAGTAGAGAACTGTTCACTATCTGTAGTGTATCTGAGAGTAGAGAACTGTTCACTATCTGTAGTGTATCTGAGGTAGAGAACTGTTCACTATCTGTAGTGTATCTGAGGTAGAGAACTGTTCACTCTCTGTAGTGTATCTGAGAGTAGAGAACTGTTCACTCTCTGTAGTGTATCTGAGGTAGAGAACTGTTCACTATCTGTAGTGTATCTGAGAGTAGAGAACTGTTCACTATCTGTAGTGTATCTGAGGTAGAGAACTGTTCACTCTCTGTAGTGTATCTGAGAGTAGAGAACTGTTCACTCTCTGTAGTGTATCTGAGAGTAGAGAACTGTTCACTATCTGTAGTGTATCTGATGGTAGAGAACTGTTCACTATCTGTAGTGTATCTGATGGTAGAGAACTGTTCACTATCTGTAGTGTATCTGATGGTAGAGAACTGTTCACTATCTGTAGTGTATCTGATGGTAGAGAACTGTTCACTCTCTGTAGTGTATCTGAGAGTAGAGAACTGTTCACTCTCTGTAGTGTATCTGAGAGTAGAGAACTGTTCACTCTCTGTAGTGTATCTGAGAGTAGAGAACTGTTCACTATCTGTAGTGTATCTGAGAGTAGAGAACTGTTCACTCTCTGTAGTGTATCTGAGAGTAGAGAACTGTTCACTCTCTGTAGTGTATCTGAGAGTAGAGAACTGTTCACTATCTGTAGTGTATCTGAGAGTAGAGAACTGTTCACTATCTGTAGTGTATCTGATGGTAGAGAACTGTTCACTCTCTGTAGTGTATCTGAGGGTAGAGAACTGTTCACTATCTGTAGTGTATCTGATAGTAGAGAACTGTTCACTCTCTGTAGTGTATCTGAGGTAGAGAACTGTTCACTATCTGTAGTGTATCTGATAGTAGAGAACTGTTCACTCTCTGTAGTGTATCTGAGAGTAGAGAACTGTTCACTCTCTGTAGTGTATCTGATGGTAGAGAACTGTTCACTATCTGTAGTGTATCTGATGGTAGAGAACTGTTCACTCTCTGTAGTGTATCTGAGAGTAGAGAACTGTTCACTCTCTGTAGTGTATCTGAGAGTAGAGAACTGTTCACTCTCTGTAGTGTATCTGAGAGTAGAGAACTGTTCACTCTCTGTAGTGTATCTGAGAGTAGAGAACTGTTCACTCTCTGTAGTGTATCTGAGGTAGAGAACTGTTCACTATCTGTAGTGTATCTGATAGTAGAGAACTGTTCACTCTCTGTAGTGTATCTGAGGTAGAGAACTGTTCACTATCTGTAGTGTATCTGATAGTAGAGAACTGTTCACTCTCTGTAGTGTATCTGAGAGTAGAGAACTGTTCACTCTCTGTAGTGTATCTGAGGTAGAGAACTGTTCACTATCTGTAGTGTATCTGATGGTAGAGAACTGTTCACTCTCTGTAGTGTATCTGAGAGTAGAGAACTGTTCACTCTCTGTAGTGTATCTGAGAGTAGAGAACTGTTCACTCTCTGTAGTGTATCTGAGAGTAGAGAACTGTTCACTATCTGTAGTGTATCTGAGAGTAGAGAACTGTTCACTCTCTGTAGTGTATCTGAGAGTAGAGAACTGTTCACTATCTGTAGTGTATCTGAGAGTAGAGAACTGTTCACTATCTGTAGTGTATCTGATGGTAGAGAACTGTTCACTATCTGTAGTGTATCTGATGGTAGAGAACTGTTCACTCTCTGTAGTGTATCTGAGAGTAGAGAACTGTTCACTCTCTGTAGTGTATCTGAGAGTAGAGAACTGTTCACTCTCTGTAGTGTATCTGAGAGTAGAGAACTGTTCACTATCTGTAGTGTATCTGAGAGTAGAGAACTGTTCACTCTCTGTAGTGTATCTGAGAGTAGAGAACTGTTCACTCTCTGTAGTGTATCTGAGAGTAGAGAACTGTTCACTATCTGTAGTGTATCTGATGGTAGAGAACTGTTCAC
>CM051008.1:6737190-6744690 GCA_027704905.1 Muraenolepis orangiensis | reverse complement strand
CACCGGCTCCTCCTTGACGAGCGTTGAGGGTTGTCCCTTGAGCAAGACACCCTAACTGCTCCCGACAAGCTGGCTCTCTCCCTGTGTACAACATACGCCTGTAGGTGCTGGTATCTATATATATTGTAACATCATGAGAGGCCATCTCAGCGGGCTAGTGTTGGGCGGTGCAGAGTTCCAGGCAAAACAGGACAAAATAGTACATTTTAAATAAAAATAGGCTTTATTTCCTCACAAAGGGCTTTTTCCCCCCAAGCACAGTTCATCAAACTAAAATGAGGCTTTTCTACCCGTGTCTCCAGCTCCTTCCAGCCATGTGCTGCCCGGTTCCCCCTCTGCTCCTGAGAGTCTGGGCTTTGGTCTGTTTCCCCAGTGCAGCTTCAATGAGGTGGCTTAAGCACCTACACCTGAGTTGTGGGGCATGCTGGGAGATGTAGTTTGTGGACCGGTGGCCATTTTGGGATGTTGCAGCTGGTCCACCAGGGGAACATAGCACTCTTCTATAACCTGTCCCCTCGTGATGCCACAATACATAAGTGTTTATCTCTATCTGCTGTTGGCAAATGTTGAGTGATCAGTGAGTGATCATATCATATCAGGCGTAACGCCGCCTTTGGCTCCGGGAATATGGAGGAATATACGAGAGCCCGCTACGACCTCCGTAAGACCATCGTCACTGCCAAGCGGGAGTATAAGGACAGAGTGGAGGAGTAATTCAAGAGCCACGACGAGAGGGGTATGTGGCAGGGGCTACAGACGATAACGAACTTCAGAGGGAGAACCAGTTGTGTAGAGAACCCCTCTACCTCCCTCCCAGGAGAGCTAAATACTTTTTTTGCTCGGTTCGACGTGAACGGCAGCCCGCCGAAGCCAGCGCCGCCTGAGGAGACCAGCCTGCTGAACATCTCGGAGGCGGATATGCGCCGCACTTTCAAGCGGTTGAACATCCATAAGGCGGCAGGCCCCGACGACATCCCGGGCTGCGTCCTCAGAGCATGCGCAGACCAGTTGGCAGGAGTCTTTGCAGACATCTTCAACCTCTCCCTGTCCCAGGCTGTTGTTCCTCAATTTGCATATTGTCAAAATAGATCCACGGACGACGCAATTGCCATGGCCCTCCACACTGCCCTTTCCCACCTGAAGGGAAATAACTGTTATGTGCGAATGCTGTTTGTGGACTACAGCTCAGCGTTCAACACGATAGTTCCTGCCAAGCTTGACACCAAGCTTAGAGGTCTAGGCGTGCCCCCATCCACATGCAGCTGGATACTGGACCTCCTGTCGGACCGCCGCCAGGTGGTGAGGATGGGCAGCACCACCTCAGAGCCACTGATCCTCAACACGGGAGCCCCCCAGGGATGCGTGCTGAGCCCTCTCCTCTACTCCCTCTACACCCACGACTGCATGGCTATGCACAGCTCCAACGTCATCATCAAGTTTGCTGATGACACGATAGTGATGGGCCTGATCGCCGGTGACGACGAGACAGCCTACAGGGAGGAGGTCGGATCGCTGGAGCAGTGGTGCCAGGAGAAAAGCCTCACCCTCAACGTCAAGAAGACCAAGGAGCTGATCGTGGACTACAGGAAGCAGAGAGGAGAGCACGCCCCTATCTCCATTGACGGTGTTGCAGTAGAGAGGGTCAGCAGCTTCAAGTTCCTCGGCGTGCATATCTCCGAGGACCTCACATGGTCCACGCACATCACACACGTGGTGAAAAGGGCCCAACAATGCCTGTATTTCCTCAGGCGTCTGAGGAAATTCAGCATGGGCCCCTGCATCCTGAGAACATTCTATACCGGCACCATGGAGAGTGTTCTTACAGGGTGTATCACCGCCTGGTACGGGAACTGCACCGCACTCTAGCGCAGAGCGCTTCAAAGGGTGGTGCGGACGGCCCAGTATATCGTTGGAGGTGAGCTCCCCTCCCTCCTGGATATATACAACCAGCGGTGCGTGGCCAAGGCCAAACGCATTATAAAAGACATTGCGCACCCCAGCCACGAACTGTATTCACCTTTACCGTCAGGCAGGCGATACCGCAGTATCAAGTGCCGTACAAATAGACTCAGAGATAGCTTCCACAGTCAGGCCATCAGGCTGCTGAACAAGGGCATATAGCATATAATGATGTATGTTTTATTATATTGATTTATATATACATATTGCTCTTTTTCTGTGCCGATATATTGCATTTTCTAAATTGCATTTTTATTTATTATTAAAAAATGTATTAATTATTTTATTCTATTCAGTTTTTATTATATTTTATCTTATTTTTATAACTGCATGTCTGTCGTCGGGTATTGCACATAAGATTTCCACTCACTGCTTTAAACTGTGAAGTGACAATAAACTTGACTTGACATATCTAGATCTCCCTCTTAAGAGCTTTTCTATATAAATCCTCTGCTGATAGTCTCTGATCACAAAGTCCTCTATGTTCTAGTGTTTTTGTCGGCTGACCTTTCTTGGTGTATTTATCAGCATTAAAAAGTAGTTGTGTGGCAGTATTAAGGTTTGTTCTTCGACTGACATGGGCTCGGTATCTCGCCTGTATTGTATATGTAAAATCTGTTATTGAGATAGTCTTGCAAATGCGAAGGAGATCAGCATTAGAGTATCGGTAGCGAAAGTCAACCTCCTCGTCACTATTATCTTTGTCATCTTTTTTACACAGATATTTTCCATCTTTCCTGATATATCCATTCTTAAGCATTCTGCGGAGCATGTCATAATAACAGCTGTCCACTCTGTGGTTGTTAAATTCCATGTTTGTGCTGAGTAGGTATGGCGACTTCTGACAAAAGTATTCAGGAATAGCATTCGTGTGGCTAAGTGGATGTTAAAATTCCGAAGCTTTAGCTTCATTTCCTGAAATTTGGCTTCTGCTAGGTTGACGCAAAGAGTTATTTCAGCATCACCAGTGGAAGGCTCATCATATTTGATGTCGCTGCCCAAGTATCTGAATACCATCTTATTCTCAATATTGAATATTGAATACTGAATATTCTCATCGTCCTGCAGGTTTTAGCTTCTCACAATAGTGCGTCACCTCTCATGCCGGACGTTGTCAGTTCTCGCCCACATCGGCACAATGACTGTTACACTTGCATGGCTGAAACACCGCCGTTGGTGTATATAAATGCACATCACACAGTTTCTGGGTTCAGTTTTTAACATATATGATATATATATATATCATATATGTATATATGATATATATGAGAGTATATTCATCCATGTTTCAGTGCCCAAAATATCTGACTTGCATGAATTCATTCTTACGCTAAATCACTTTGATTTCTTCAGTTCCACCGCAGAATTACGTTGACTTATCGGTACATGCAGAATGTCATGGATTTAAAAAGAAATAAAGTAAATTCTCGACATTTCGACTTTTTTCTCGAAATGGTATTTCGACTTTATTCTCGACATTTCGACTCTATTCTCGACGTGCAAAATTAAAAAAATATCTTCCTCTCATTTTTTTATTATTTTTTTTAATGCCTGGCCCTGATACTCTTCCGTAAAAAAAAACCACATCTCGTCCCATGACGCGTCGTAGTTTAATGTGTTTTTTTGAGGGGTTGGTTTTATGACGCCGTGTAACGGTTTCATCATGACACACAGTGAGGCTCTGTGATTATTACGCCGCCGATGGACGGATTTCACGGAGCTCGACGGCGCTGGCGGCGGCCGCGTTACGAGACGCGTGCGTTCAATAACACTCAAACGCAATTGTGTATAACTGTTCGGAATGGAATCACTCCTTGAACATCTCGCTTTATGTTTTTTATTTTTTTTTAAAGCGAACTCGGATTGCCGTGTTTTTTTTAGAGAGAGAGAGAGAGGGAGAGAGAGAGAGAGAGAGAGAGAGAGAGAGAGAGAGAGAGAGAGAGAGAGAGAGAGAGAGAGAGAGAGAGAGAGAGCCCTCTGGCCAACCTGAGCTTGTTCTCTCATTGAAAGTCGGGATCTTTGGAAACCTTTTGAGTTTCGTGAGCTTGTGCTGCTGATGCCAGTGAGAAAGAGACATAATTATTTGAAATATTCATGGTTAATATTAATATCACGGTGTTGTTCATAATGACTTTGTTTGTTTACAAATCCAATACAACAACTTTACCCTGGCCTCAAATACAACTCTGCGTTCGTGTGTGTGTGTGTGTGCGTGTGTACGTGTGTGCGCGTGTGTGTGTGTGTCAGGGCAGTCTGGCGTCTCTCGCTCTCTCCGTCTCTGTGTGATCTTAATGAGCTCTCTAACAGGACGGTTACTTTTTAAATAATCCATAAAGCACACCATAAACCACCACAGAGAGCCATAAACCAGGAGAGCAGAGTCTGTGTGTGTGTGTCTGTGTGTGTGTGTGTGTGTGTATGTGTGTGTGTGTGTGTGTGTGTGTGTGTGTGTGTGTGTGTGTGTGTGTGTGTGTGTGTGTGTGTGTGTGTGTGTGCCTGCCTGTATGTGTGTATTTCTCTTCTCTGAGCATCTGTGTATGTGCACATGCAAGCATTTGTTTTTGTATATGGATGCTTGTGTGTGTTTGTGTGTGTATTGTGCCACAACTAAATTAACTTCTTGACCTTGTGAGGAGCTCTCAATCGCTCTCAAAGCTCTCATGAAATACATAAATACCACAGAATCTCTAATGAGTCACCTTAATGACCTGTCTCTGTGTCTAACCCCTACCTGCTCCTTAATGACCTGTCTCTGTATTCACTGTCTAACCCCTACCTGCTCCTTAATGACCTGTCTCTGTATTCACTGTCTAACCCCTACCTGCTCCTTAATGACCTGTCTCTGTGTCTAACCCCTACCTGCTCCTCAATGACCTGTCTCTGTATTCACTGTCTAACCCCTACCTGCTCCTCAATGATCTGTCTCTGTATTCACTGTCTAACCCCTACCTGCTCCTTAAAGACCTGTCTCTGTATTCACTGTCTAACCCCTACCTGCTCCTTAATGACCTGTCTCTGTATTCACTGTCTAACCCCTACCTGCTCCTCAATGATCTGTCTCTGTATTCACTGTCTAACCCCTACCTGCTCCTTAATGACCTGTCTCTGTATTCACTGTCTAACCCCTACCTGCTCCTTAAAGACCTGTCTCTGTATTCACTGTCTAACCCCTACCTGCTCCTTAATGACCTGCCTCTGTATTCACTGTCTAACCCCTACCTGCTCCTTCATGACCTGTCTCTGTATTCACTGTCTAACCCCTACCTGGTCCTTAATGACCTGTCTCTGTATTCACTGTCTAACCCCTACCTGCTCCTTAATGACCTGTCTCTGTATTCACTGTCTAACCCCTACCTGCTCCTCAATGATCTGTCTCTGTATTCACTGTCTAACCCCTACCTGCTCCTTAATGACCTGTCTCTGTATTCACTGTCTAACCCCTACCTGCTCCTTAAAGACCTATCTCTGTACTGTCTAACCCCTATGTGCTCTTTATGCTTAGTTCCCACTGTCGTGCGATCCGTTACGAACGCCACGATAGGCCATTCATAGCTGATTGTGGAATTTCTCTGAAATTTCAGGTTTGGATACAAGGTGATGCGAGTCGATACGTTCTGATACGATTTGTTGCGCTCGGATGCGATCTGGTCACGATTTGTCAATTTCAGGTGTCACAATCTGTCACGGTCTGATCTCCCGTTCAGATACCATCACATACGTTCCGATAGGATTGTTTCTATCGGGTGATCACGATTTGAGCTACGACTGGACCCCGACGGGTATACATACAGCCCGACTGACCGTGGACTTCATTGTTTCTTGAACTTTTACCGAGTGAACACTTCAACCCTCAACCATTGATGATGGCAGGAGTTGTGGGTGATGACAACTCGTAACAGATCGTGAGCGTTCGTGTAAAAACGTAACTACTCGTATCAACTCCTATCTGCTCATGAGTCATTCGTGTCAGGTCTTGAGCAATGGGACCCGGCAGAGCGTAACAGATCGTGATAGATTGTGGGAGATCGCAACACATCTCAACAGAGCGTGGTGTTTGTCTTGCCTAAGATCGATCCCGATCACCACGATTTGGAAGCACGATTAGATGTGATCTGTCGTGCTTTGTTACGATGCAATATGATCTGATATGATGATCCCGATTGACAATTGATGGTGTTGATCGTAGAACATTTTTGAACCATTCAAAAAGTTTCTACGATTAACACGATTGCCACGACTGACCTCAAGATCTGATAAGATCTGATAGGATCACCACGATTTCAATTGTGCCGCGAATCATGATAGTGGGAACTTAGCATAAATGACCTGTCTCTGTACTGTCTAACCCCTACCTGCTCCTTAATGACCTGTCTCTGTACTGTCTAACCCCTACCTGCTCTTTAATGACCTGTCTCTGTACTGTCTAACCCCTACCTGCTCTTTAATGACCTGTCTCTGTACTGTCTAACCCCTACCTGCTCCTTAATGACCTGTCTCTGTACTGTCTAACCCCTACCTGCTCCTTAATGACCTGTCTCTGTACTGTCTAACCCCTACCTGCTCCTTAATGACCCGTCTCTGTACTGTCTAACCCCTACCTGCTCCTTAATGACCCATCTCTGTACTGTCTATCCCCTACCTGCTCCTTAATGACCCGTCTCTGTACTGTCTAACCCCTACCTGCTCCTTAATGACCCGTCTCTGTACTGTCTAACCCCTACCTGCTCCTTAATGACCTGTCTCTGTACTGTCTAACCCCTACCTGCTCCTCAATGACCTGTCTCTGTACCGTCTAACCCCTACCTGCTCCTTAATGACCTGTCTCTGTACTGTCTAACCCCTACCTGCTCCTCAATGACCTGTCTCTGTACTGTCTAACCCCTACCTGCTCCTTAATGACCTGTCTCTGTACTGTCTAACCCCTACCTGCTCCTCAATGACCTGTCTCTGTACTGTCTAACCCCTACCTGCTCCTTAATGACCTGTCTCTGTATGTCTAACCCCTACCTGCTCCTCAATGACCTGTCTCTGTACTGTCTAACCCCTACCTGCTCCTTAATGACCTGTCTCTGTATGTCTAACCCCTACCTGCTCCTCAAAGGCACGTCTCTGTGCTGTCTAACCCCTGCCTCTGTCTCTTTACTCACCGCAGGTGGCTCAGGATAAGAGCATCTCCTTAAACGTCTAAACACCGCCGTCTGAATAATAAACGGTTTCACTCACACACACACACACACACACACACGGTTGCGTCGTCTCAGTCAGCAGAGTGTGTCGGAGCAAGTCGCCCCACCACCTCCACCACCACCTCCACCACCTCCACCACCACCACTTCAAGAACCACCTCCTACTTCTCCCTTCACCTTCCTCCTCCTCCTCCTCCACCACCGACGCTCAGATCCCAAACCTTAAAAGTGTGGAGAGAGGGGGGGAAATAAAAAAAGGTAATCCTAATTACTGGGATTCTGGGAGTCGTGGCGTTGGAGGACGTGCGTGGCGCTTGACGCTTGGCGCGCGGCTCTTCAAATGCCATCACGGAAC
>CM051008.1:6727190-6729690 GCA_027704905.1 Muraenolepis orangiensis | reverse complement strand
CGGGCACCTCCCAGAGCTGAGCAACAGCCAATCAGAGTGGAGTGTCGCTTTCACTCGCCACACCACGGGCTGTGGTCAAACATAGGAAACCGATTGGCCCGTATTGATTCAAACATCAATTTGGGTCACTAGTGAGTGGTCCCAGTGACATAAGAGGCGGTCACATAGCAGTCAGCCATAACTATTTACAATTTAGTATTTTAGTAGATGTTTTTATCCATGCCATTTTTAAATAAATGCCATTATGGAGCAGGGTAAGGGGTGAGGACAGCTTGCTCAGGGAGGGGCAGGTTGGACAGGTTGGACTGCGGACATTGGGGTTCAAACGTAGAACCCTCTTCACTCCTCCACTGCCCCCCTCCCCCCATTAGGCTCTTGCATTATACATTAGGTCTGACCGTAGCTGAGTGCTGTTGTGCTGCAGAAGGTGACACGCCATCGGAGGAGGAGGAGGAGGAGGAGGAAGATCAGGGGAAGGTTGACGAGGTCACAGGTCGTCGTGTCCTCTGGAGAGACCAGCGGTAAGATCCAGAAGGTCCGGTCTTGAAGACCTTTAGGGGGTGAGACTCCAGGGAGGGGGGGGCCTTCTGGGTGTGCACCAAGCAGGAATCCATCTCTCACCTCGTAGCGCTCGGACGCTCCGGGGGAAAAAAACACTGGGAAGGTGGGGGGGGGGGGGGGGGGGAGGGGAGGGGAGGGGAGGGCGGTTAACGTGGTGAAAAACACATGTGGCGTGGAGTGAGTTCACACATGGATGACGTGTCAGCCCACATCAGCTGTGGCGCCGACACGCTGCTAGCACGCGCGGGGGATGGGGGAATTAGCCCCCAGGCCGCGGTCCCCCGGGCCCCCGGGGCCCCCGCCCGTCTGTCACATCACGTCTTGATGTGATGACGACGCCGGATCTGGGCCGCCCGCTCTCGGTGCCCTTCGTGTGCGCTACGAAGGCTCTGTGGCGCTACACAGCGCTCTGAGGCCGCGTAGCTCTTGTGATGCTACGTAGCGCTTGTGATGCTACGCAGCGCTTGTGATGCTACATAGTGCTTGCTGTGCTTACCTCGGTCAGGTCAGCGTTACCTGCTGGGCAACCCGACAGGCGATTCCTCTCCATCTCATACCATCATACCATTGCTCTTTGATCCTCTCTCTCTCGCTCTCTCTCTCTTTCTCTCTCTTTCTCTCTCTTATGCTCTCTCTTTCTTTCTCTCTCTATCTCTCTGATCCTCTCTCTCTCATTCTCTGATCCGCTCTCTGTCTCTCTCTCTGATCGTCTGCTACTCTCTCTCTCTCTCTCTCTCTCTCTCTCTCTCTCTCTCTCTCTCTCTCTCTCTCTCTCTCTCTCTCTCTCTCTCTCTCTCTCTCTCTCTCTCTCTCTCTCTCTCTCTCTCTCTCTCACTCTCTCTCTCTCTCTGGCTGTCACTGTTATTTTTTATTTCATCTTTCAATCACATCTCTCATGCTCTCATCCCCACCTGTTTCCTTCATCTCTCTCTCCCTCCCTCCCTCACACACACACACACACACACACACACACACACACACACACACACACACACACACACACACACACACACACACACACACACACACACACACACACACACACACACACACACACACAATCACTCACTCACTCTCTCTTTCTGCCTTTGTGTCTGTCACTCATTCCCTCTACTCTCTCTCTCTCTCTCTCTCTCTCTCTCTCTCTCTCTCTCTCTCTCTCTCTCCAGTGTTCCTCTGCCATACACAGACTCAATGACACTAAAACAGACACATAATAAACACTTAAAATAGAGGATTGTACGGTGTGTGTATGTGTGTGTGTGCATGTGTGTGTGCATGTGTGTGAAAGTGTTTACCCTTTTTCCACACACACACACACACACACACACACACACACACACACACACACACACACACACACACACACACACACACACACACACACACACACACACACACACACACACACACACACTCACACACACACACACACACACACACAGTCACACCCACATATCATCTCAGTCTTATCTGTACATCTGTCCATCTCTACATCTTAGATGTAGTCTGTACATCTCCATATCGAATACATGCATATCTTCCTTACTTTCCTCTTTTTCCTTCTATTATTAGTATTTATTCTACTGGCTTTCCTGGGGCAATGCAGTCAGTCAGTCAGTCAGTCAGTCAGTCAGTCAGTCTGTCTGTCTGTCTGTCTGTCTGTCTGTCAGCCCAACCCACCCAAATATTGCTCTCCTGTTGTTTGTGTCCAAAGTGAGGTTTTGGGGCTTCCTTTTACTGACCAGGGCTCGTGTTAAGGTGCTTCTGGTGCAACGTGTGGTCCCATGAAGCGTAAGAAAGGTTCTTAAAACGTAACTCAAGGCAACTTAGCGGTTCTCCGCTGGTTGGGTCGAGACCCGAAAGCTGTAAGACATGTCAGTCATGGCTTGTTTGAGTCTGAATGTTCGGAAACATTACATCACCTGCTATTTTTTGC
>CM051008.1:6687190-6717190 GCA_027704905.1 Muraenolepis orangiensis | reverse complement strand
ACTGCTTAATTTCTTTTTTTACTTACTTTATTTTTACTGTATGTAGCACAATCAATCAGTATTCTGTATTTTGTTGTGACAAATAATAAACAAACTTGAAACTTATGGTGAAAGAACATTTATTATATGGTGCCTAGTAGAAAAGCTAGCATTGGGGAAGCACGTGTCCACGATAAACTTACAAAACCCCAATCCACACCGTTTACATACAAATGACACAAGCTGCATGTTTATACAGCAAGACCAACATTTCTTATCCCCTTTACTTTACGTTTACATCGTCCACAATAAAAATAAATGTAAAACTATAACCGGGACAACAAAAACGTACCTCTCCTCAGACAGCAAGACGCGAACTGAGAGCAGAGCAGTACAGGCTTTACAAATAAGGTTCAACTAGGCTATGAATGGCGCATGCGTGACTGGTTTTCTTTGCTCACGCATTCACGCATGCGCCACTCAATTTGCTCACGCATGCGCCACTCAATTTGAGTGGCGCATGCGTGACTGGTTTCTTTGTTCGGGCGCAATGAAATGCGCTCCCACAGATCGTATTTAGGACCCTTGATAGGCCACATTTAATTGCTTGATCCATTTTCATTGGCCGCTTGCCGCAGTGACGCGGAGATCCTGGGCGCACCGCCGTGCGCCCAGGTTTGGAGGTAGGTACCAGATTTCTATGAGAGTGACGTCAATGACAAATGAGGGGGGAGAATAGCACGCACAACAATGATTTATATTTGCTATATTAACGTTATTGTGCATTTTAAACACAAACATACATAAAATGAGTAATTATTATTCATTTTAAACATGTTTAGTTTATTTTTAGGGTTGTTTTTTTTTCCCTCTCTCAACCAGGTGGGGCGGCGCCCCTGCGCCCCTATGGACGAGCCGCCACTGCTTTTCACCTTCATTGTTCAAGCCTGGCCTGGGGATTGGATGGACCCCCCTTCTGGGGCTCGGCTCTCATGGGGTAGATGGATGGACCCCACAGGGTCGCTATTCACAATGAACACTTTCGTTGCTTTTGAAAGCTGATCGTACCACTTCATACGCCATTCTCAGGGTGGGTGTGATTGGTCCTTTATCCTGTGGACGGGCTCTCTAGCCCCCTCCTATTTATCTCCCATTTGGTCTTGGTCCTCAAAGTCAAATCTCCCCCGAGGAGCAGCTCTGCCCTGCGAGTGAGTGCTGCCACATAGTCATTAACATTACACTATCGTACTCTGCTGGACTTTCTGGACTCATCATAGTTTCTGGACTCAAACGTTACTGCACTGTATTCATGAGGCTGCTGCACTACTGGCACTTTAAATGATAAAAAATAAAAAAAATAATAAAAAAAAAATAATAAAAAAAAAATAAAACATTGAACACATGTACATGTCATTTAACAGTCACTTTACTGCTCTTCTTTGGTTTATTTTCACTCCCCATTTTATTTACTTGCTGATATACAACATGCATACCCCTGCTCATTACCTGTTTATACTTGTATACTTACCTTGTATCTATATATATATAATTCTGCACATATCTCATACCTACTCTATAAGTAATGTTATATCTGTTTTTAGTAGTCGTTTTTTACCAGACAGTTTTTACATATTTTACATATTATTCAACAACTGTGACATGATATATGACCATGCACTTTACTCCAACATTTGCACTCTGGTTAGATGCCAAATTCCTTTAGATGTAATGTACTTGTGCTGTACACTGACAATACATTTGAATCTAAGCTAATCTAATATTAGACCATGCTTCCTATAAAATAAAATATCACAATCTTTGTGATTATAGGTCACTTGTAGTGACTGAGTGTTAAGTTGTCTCTACAGTGGTGAGTGGTGGTGAATGCAGGGAGACTTGGGTTTCCATTGGGCTGGTATGCCTTGTTTTCCTTTTAGAGGTCCTTAAAAAGGTCTTAAAAGTCATTACATTTGTAACCTGAACCAAATACTAAACATGAGTTACATGAAAATTAATACTTATGCAATGAATTGATTTGGGAGTTTTATTTGGAGTGTGCAAAGGGGTGAATACCTTCTTCAAAGCACTGTATATTAGATAAGCCATTTTGAGATGTTGTTAATAATAATGTGATTATGTGACAATACCATGCTAAACCAGATAGCTTTGAGACTAAATTCAGTTTTTTAGATTAAGAGTTCAGATTTCCGAAGCTTCTTAGCATTGTTTGCACGTTCACATTGATATTTGAAACTATTGGCATGCTATCAGCGCCGATTAGTTGGAATTTGGGAGTATTTCTCGCAAAATATGGCAAATACATTCATATTATTGTGTGTACCAGTTCTGTTGTAGTAAGAGGTTAGACACATTAGGCAGGACTTCATGGTCTTCAGCTGGGTCCCAGTACACACATCACTGGGAACTTCTACTGGTTTAACACAATTATTGGTTTAACACTCTTTTAATTGTACAGACCTTCTAAACTGAACAACCATCTCTGCTGCTGATGAAGGTATTGACCCGTAAATCAGGTCTTGTGTGGAAAATCTTATTGTACTCCTTCATCCCAGAACTTTGTAATGGAGGTTCTGCAGTAGTTGTGTCCACATGGTGTGGAAACTGGGAAGCTGAACACATCCAGACAGATTGGACATGAGAAAACCACTTCAGAGCAAGCTACTCTGTCAGTCGCCATTCCTAAACACCAACTAAAATGTTTACATAAAATTGAAATGTTTCTTAAAACCAAAACTGAAACATTCAGAACAAAACGTCAGAACAATAACAGAACGAAGAAGAGAGATGACAATACCATTTAAAATTGTAAACTTATTTGACTGTATTCTCCCCTTATAGTATTTAGTTTGTTTTCAGTTTATTTTCTTCTGAAGCGGAAAAAAACACACGACACAGACATCTAGTTCCACATCAGCACTGTTGGTTTTAACTACATTTTACTTAAATAACTGAAGGTGATGAAGGTTATGACCAAGTAATTTGACCAACCTGAAGGACAGCATAGGGGGAGAAGAACATGTGTATGTGTGGCTTTTAATGGAAGGATATTATGATCAGTGTCTGTCAATGGGGGGGTGTTGTCCACTTTATTTTATTTTATTTTCATTGCCCCTCACAATGTCTGTTGTGACAGTGCACGGCCCTGGCTAGTAGTATAAAGTCTATAAGTCTGTGCTAAAGACATTCCAAATAGTTATAGTTAAGAGTAACCTAAAGCAAAGGAGTAACTACTAGTAGTAGTAGTAGTAGTAGTAGTAGTGCAGCGGCGTCATATGGTTTTCGGCCGCAGTGAGGCGCTGTTTCCCCCCTCTCCCCCCTCCCCTAGTTTTCCAGCTCGTCTGTCCAATGTTGGCAAAACATCCCCCCTCCTCATCGTGTGGGAAAAAATGGCGGACACGCACTAAATCAACATCAGATCCAAAATACAAACACATTACCAAACCAAGGTAAAACATACCAGATATTGTATTTAAACAAGCGCGTTTCCAGAGCCAGGGCTCTCACACTCACACACACTGCTATTTCTCGGATGCCAAATATTGATAAGCAGGTCAACGAGCGCTAGCTGTGCCGTTAGCATGCTTCGGTAGCATGTGAGGGGGGCATGCTGGATGCTTGTAAGGTGACGTTTGGGTCTTGTTTTCTACGGTTCTTCTCACCCATGTGGGGTTCGTTAGCCGACGTGTGTGTGCAATTAGATCAAAACCAGTCGGGTCGAACATGTAGAACAGGGAGGATCTTGGGTTATCTTGGCGTAAACATGGGCTCACTATCCTCCCGATGACCAGGGAGGATATTGAATCACTGCTGCGGCTGGATGTTAACAAGCATGTCAAAACACACATATGTATATGTTAGATAGATGTTGTTTTGTGAGAAGTATGCTTTGTATGGTGTGAATGGAGCTCCTCGCATGTGATGACAGCCGAATAGCATGAGATCATGTATGTGATGAATGGCATCCTCCTCTCTGCACACATGCCAGGGGCAGGCAAGTTTGTTTCCAAGCATGTTGGACGTGAAGGCAACAGAGTGGGAGTGTGTGTGTGTATTTGCGTGTATCCGTGTCCTGTGTGTGTGTATATCCGTGTCCTGTGTGTGTGTGTGTGTGTGTGGTACATTACCAGTCCCGTTAAATAAACACATCACGGTCACGCATGTTGCATGTTGCCACATGGAGCCTGCTTTGGTCCCTGTAGACCTCAGCAGGTCAGCAGTACTGACCCCCCAGGGGACTGTCGTCATGTTGTCATGTTGCCAGGAGGGAGACAGGAGGGAGAGGGAGAGGGTCGCCGTCCCCCTTCGACTGAAAGGGAAGTTAACGGGAGAAGAGGAGCAGTTCACTGTTATGAAGTTGTAAGGTAAACCTTTGCATATCTATACGTGTGTGTGCATTGTACGTGTACGTGTGTGCATTGTATGTGTACGTGTACACTGTTTTGATCTGTAAGGAAACCAATTGGATGGATTTGTTTACCCTTTCTTGCCTTGCATTGTTGGTAAAGCCCTGCGCTTTATGTTATTGATATGTGAACAGACTGCTGTAGGAAACAAGCAGACACACAAATTATGCTTCAGTGTATTCACTGGTATTTTAACTGTGTGTGGGTGTTTGACTGATCAATGCAAGCATGCTCACCCCAGCAGCAGAGATTGACAGCTTGCCACACCCCTTAACCTTTTAAACACAACAAACATCCTCTGTTTATTTGACATTTTATCAGCACAGAAGCTATTCGGTTCAATTCAAGCCCTGTACTTGATGATTGGGTTGGCTCTCCAGTAGGGAAGTCTAGCCAACCGAAGACTTCTAGACTTCTTGTCAGACTTGTCACATTTTATCAAACAAAACAAGTTTGATCAAATCGTATCACAATTGCAATGTCTGAATAAATAATCCCAATAGGACTTTTAAGTATTGTCTTTTTCTGGCGTTAAAGGCTGCATTACAGTAAAGTGATGTACTTTTCTGAACTTGCCAGATGGTTCTAGCTGTTCTATTATTTGCCTTTACCCACCTAGTCATTATACCTGTATTATTGATGATTATTTATCAAAAATGTCATTGCGTTTAATTTTTTGTCATAATCGTGATCCCTACAATATTGTCGTAATATCAACTTGGTTTATGGTGTAAAATACGAATATTCGATTTTTCCCATATCGCCTAATTGTTGCTATACTGGAAACTTTTATGTTTACCTTTAATATTTTACATTTTTATATCGTGGGCTAGGCCTATGTACAATTTCTCTCTATAGTTTCACTTAAAGCTGTTCATTTTGCAGTAGGGTTATTTATTTTTATTTTTTATTTTATTTCATTCACACAGGAGTATACAAACATAGGTTTTTTTTATGTGGTTATTTTATATAGACTTTTTATTGAATTATCAGGAAACATGCTGTATCAGTATACCGTTATCGAGATACTAATTATTGTATAAATGACATCGGCCATATCGCCCAGCCCATGTGCATTGCAATGTGATGTAACATGTATAGGAATGCAACTACTTCCTGTTTTGTATTCCTGTAGGTTTTTTCACAGAAGAGGCCAGCAGTTTTCTTGAACTGGGACCGCATCGCCGAGTATGAGGAAACCAGTGCCACAGAAAGGTACCCAGTCCTAGATCACCTAGTCCTGGATCACCTAGTCCTGGATCACCTTGTCCTAGATCACTTAGTCCTGGATCACCTAGTCCTGGATCACCTAGTCCAGGATCACCTAGTCCTGGATCACCTAGTCCTGGATCACCTAGTCCTAGATCACCTAGTCCTGGATCACCTAGTCCTAGATCACCTAGTCCAGGATCACCTAGTCCTGGATCACCTAGTCCTGGATCACCTAGTCCTAGATCACCTAGTCCTGGATCACCTAGTCCTGGATCACCTAGTCCTGGATCTCGGAGGTGTTGGGCTGTCCTCCCATGATGCACTGCTTTCTCCCAGATCCTTACTTTGACCTGAACAGCACCAAAATATTGCTATTTTTATTGCTATTATTCGCAGGGTGATTGTGGGATGGTTGTAGGTTTGTCGGAGGTTGAGGGTGGTTTAGTAGTGGATGGTTGTATGTTTGTAGGTATGTTGTGATACAATCATAAATATATACAATAATATATAATTCCATTATGTCATTTTTTCAGCCGTTGAATGGAAAGATGCCAGAAGGACCAAACACGCACGCAGTGGGCGACCAAGAGTCCCCTCCCAGTACCAAGCAGGTACTGTTTTCATCTGCTGTTCATCAACGTTTTGGCTAATATATACATAACATTTGACCAGAGTATTCTTTCATAGATTTATATGTTGCATTTGCCAATACTATGCCTGGAATAAACTTATGTACACGATGCAGATGTTTATCTATTATGCATACATAAAATAGGCCTCCGGACGGATATTATGGAATAAATATTACCAAGACACTGATAATGATGATCAAATGCTTTAAAACCTTTATGTCATGATCAGTCGACTCATCAGTCGAGCAAACATTAACTTGTTTAAAAGTCGAAGAAACCGGCCCCGGAGTGGAGGCGGTCTTTGGCGCTGTCTTGGCTAACATAGCTCCACCCCCTTTCATTGTCCCCCCCCCCCCCCCCCCCCAGGTCACTTCAGCTGGGAGAAGTACCTGAAGGAGACGGGAGCCAGCGCTGCACCTGCCTCATGTTTCAGACAGGTGAGGCTCAACTGGGTCCCCTTTTAAGGAGGATTTCAAGGAGTGGCTTTTAAGGGCGTCATAAGGTGTATATCTGCCCATCGCTCCACATTGGGTTTCGCTTTGGGAACCGTAGAACCTCAAACGCCCTACAACCCCACTGCTCTCCCCTCCCCTCCCCAGAGCCCCACCCCTCCGCTGAATGAGTTCAAGGTGGGCATGAAGCTGGAGGCTCTGGACCCCCGCAACACCACCTCCACCTGCATCGCCACGGTGGTGGGGCTGACGGGGTCGCGCCTGCGCCTGCGCCTCGACGGCTCAGACAACAACAACGACTTCTGGCGCCTGGTGGACTCCTCGGAGATCCAGCCCATCGGGAGCTGCGAGAAGAACGGAGGCATGCTGCAGCCACCGCTTGGTGAGGGGGGGGGGGGGACACGCATGCGCACACGCACACATACACACATATACATGCACGCACACACACACACACGCACACACACACACACATCCCTAAATGGGCATGCACACACACAAGCTCACACACACACACCATGCATTCATTTACACAATAATGTACCTACACACATGCATACACAATATATATATACAATATATACTCAACAAAAAAAATCGAATGTATATATGTATATATAATTATTATATATATATATATAATTCTATATATATATATATAATAATTATATATATACAGTATAATATGTGTTCCATTAGGTCCTGGGTTCTAATGGTTCTAGCGTGTTCTCCTCTCAGGGTTCCGTCTCAACGCCTCCTCCTGGCCCATGTTCCTTCTCAAGACCCTCAACGGAGCCGAGATGGCCCCTGCACGCATCTTCCACAAGGTAGCTGTGCTAACACTTCAGCGCGGGCTAGCATGGCTAGGCCCCCGGCACGTCGAAGAAATGTCTCACGTCTCCATGTTGTGTTGTCATCAATGTTTATTTTTCTTTGTATTTCGTTGTCCTAATGCCCTAAATGTAAATGTAAATGTTGTCAGGTGTTCTGAGTCTGTTTTCTACCATCTGTCAACCTACACTTTATTAACCTACACTGTAGGATTGACACACGCACGCACGCTTGTCAATGAGATTCTCACTTCTCAGCCTGGTTTTCTCCCCCCCCCCCCCCCCCCCCTCCCTCCCTCCCTCCCTCTCTCTCTCTCCGGCCTCCCCCAGCAGGAGCCCGTGGCCCCGGAGCAGAACTCCTTCCAGGTGGGCACCAAGCTGGAGGCGGTGGACCGCAAGAACCCCCACTTCATCTGCCCGGCCACGGTGGGCGCCCTGCGGGGCGGGGAGGTGCTGGTCACCTTCGACGGCTGGCGCGGCGCCTTCGACTACTACTGCCGCTATGACTCCCGCGACGTCTTCCCCGTGGGCTGGTGCGCCCTCACCGGGGACAACCTGCAGTCGCCCGGCACTAAAGGTCAGCGACCACCCCAAGGGGTAACCCTAACAACCTAACCCCCCCCCCCCCCCACAACCCTAACCCTAACACCTGGGGTAGATGGTTGTGTTGAGTGGATGGATGGTTTTGTTGGGTTGGTTGGATGGTGGTTGTGGATGGATGGTTGTGTGTGGGTGGATGGTGTGTTGGTGGATGGATGGTTGTGTTGGGTGGATGGATGGTTGTGTTGGGTGGATGGATGGTTGTGTTGGGTGGATGGATGGTTGTGTGGTGGGTGGTGATGGATGGATGGTTGTGTTGGTGGATGGATGGATGGTTGTGTTGGGTGGATGGATGGTTGTGTTGGGTGAGATGGATGGTTGTGTGGTGGTGGTGTGGATGGATGGATGGTTGTGTTGGGTGAGATGGATGGTTGTGTTGGTGGTGGTGTGTGGTGGTGGTTGTGTTGGGTGGATGGATGGTTGTGTTGGTGGATGGATGGTGTGTGGGTGGTGGTGTGTGGTGGGTGGATGGTTGTGTTGGTGGGTGGATGGTTGTGTTGTGTGGGTGGATGGTTGTGTTGGTGAGATGGATGGTTGTGTTGGGTGGATGGATGGTTGTGTGGGTGGATGGATGGTTGTGTGGGTGGTGGTGGTGGTGGTGATGGTTGGTGTGTGGTGGATGGTTGTGTGTGTGGGTGGATGGTGTGTGGTGGGTGGATGGTTGTGTTGGTGGATGGATGGTGTGTGTTGGGTGGATGGTGGTTGGTGGGTGTGGTGTGTGGTGAGGTGGATGGTTGTGTTGGGTGGATGGTGGTGGTTGGTGTGTGGTGGTGGATGGATGGTGTGTTGTGTGGGTGGATGGATGGTGTGGTGGTGGTGGTGTGTGGGTGGATGGTTGGTGTGTGGGTGGATGGTGGTTGTGTGGTGGTGGTGGTGGATGGTGGTTGTGTTGGTGGATGGATGGTTGTGTTGTGGTGGTGGTGGTGTGTGTGTGGTGGTGGATGGTGTGTGGTGGTGGTGTGGTGGTGTGGTGGTGGTTGTGTTGGTGGTGGATGGTGTGTGGTGTGAGGTGGTGGTGTGTGTGTGGTGGTGGATGGTTGTGTGGTGGTGGTGTGTTGGTGGTGGTGGTGTGGTGATGGTGGTGTGTGTGTGGTGGTGGTGGTTGTGTGGGTGGTGGTGTGTTGTGTGGTGGATGGTGTGGTGTGTGGTGGTGGTGTGTGTGTGGTGGTGGTGTGTGTGTGGGTGGTGGTTGTGTTGAGTGGATGGTGGTGTGTGTGGTGAGGTGGATGGTTGTGTGGTGGTGGTGTGTGTGTGTGAGGTGGTGGTGTGTGTTGGTGAGGTGGATGGTGTGTTGGTGGATGGTGTGTGTGGTGAGGTGGATGGTGGTGGTGTGGTGGTGGTGGTGTGTGGTGGTGGATGGTGTGTGGTGGTGGAGGTGTGGTGTGTGTGGTGGTGGTGGTGGTGTGTGTGGTGGTGGTGGTGGTGTGTGGTGTGGTGGTGGTGTGTGTGGTGGTGGTGTGGTGGTGTGTGGTGATGGTGGTGGTGTGGTGGTGGTGTGTGGTGTGAGGTGGATGGTGTGTTGGTGAGGTGGTGGTGTGTGTGTGGTGGTGGTGGTGTGTGTGTGGTGGATGGTGTGTTGTGGTGGTGGTGGTTGTGTGGTGGTGGTGTGTGTGTGGTGGTGGTGTGTGGTGGTGATGGTGTGGTGTGGTGGTGTGTGGTGGGTGGTGGTGTGTGTGTGAGGTGGTGGTGTGTGTGTGAGGTGGATGGTTGTGTGTGTGGTGGATGGTGTGGTGGTGGTGGTGTGTTGGTGATGGTGGTTGGTGTGGTGGTGTGTGGTGAGGTGGATGGTGTGTGGTGGTGGTGGTGTGTGGTGGTGGTGGTGTGTGGTGTGGTGGTTGTGTGGGTGGTGGTGTGTGTGTGAGGTGGTGGTGGTGTGTGTGGGTGGTGGTGTGTGGTGGTGGTGGTGTGTGGTGGTGTGGTGTGTGGTGGTGGTTGTGTTGTGTGAGGTGGATGGTGTGTGGTGGTGGTTGTGTTGTGTGAGGTGGATGGTTGTGTTGTGGTGAGTTGTGTGAGGTGGATGGTGTTGTGTGAGGTGGATGGTTTGTGTTTGGTGAGATGGATGGTTGTGTTGGTTAGGGCTGGGCGATATGGACTAAAAATCCTATCCTGGTTTTTTTAAGCTGCATGGCGATATATGATATATATCGGTATTTTATACAAATTTGGCTTATTTTTCAGTTTTAACTCAATGCCACATGTATGATGTCACAAGCACTTTTATTTTAAGACGACTCATATTGAAAACCTTCCAGGTTTTCCTTTCCTGCTCAACAACGCACAGCTGTGCAAATAACAAATAGGTAAGCAACAAGAACAGGCCTACCCTGTTAAAATATACAGGTGCATATCCATATACATTCAATTATTATTAGTATTTTATTATTAAAAGATGATTAGTATTTTTTGGGTGGATGGATGGATGGTTGTGTTGGGTGGATGGATGGTTGTGTTGGGTGGATGGATGGTTGTGTTGGGTGGATGGATGGTTGTGTTGGGTGGATGGATGGTGGGTGAATGGGGGTGGAGTCGTAGGGTGGGTGAGGGCCGGTAGGACGGATGCTTGGGTTGAGGAGAGTGGATGGCTCGGTTTGTTTACAATAGTTTTGTTCGTTTGGAGGAAGTGGCTGACACTACACTGGGCTAGCTTGCGGAATGTTGACCAGGTCCCAGGGTGTCTGAACTTCGAACATCGCCGTGTCCTGCCCGCGAGCCGCTGGCATGCAGGCTCTGAACCCACAACCCACCCATCACACCGCTGTCACTTCCTGTTGCTGCCACCAGGGGACAGGAAGTGAAGAGATCCCGAGGTGGCACTTATCCAAGGGGGGGGGGGTGTGTGTGTGTGTGTGTGTGTGTGTGTGTGTATTCCCTCTTGTGGGCCTTATTTTGGCAGTGTGTTAAAGTGAGAGAGAGAGCGCCAGCCAGCCAGCCGAGACATATGGCTTGTAACTGTGAAAGACTCAATATTTACATCAAGGGGGAGGGGGGAGGAAAGGGGGAGGGGGGAAGGAGAGAGAGAGAGGAGGAGGAGCGACGCGGTGGGAGAGAAGGAGTGTAGAGTGCTTCAGGAGAACGGAGAGGAGCGGGAGAGGAGGAGAGCTGCTACCGAGCCAGCCAGACGGACGGAGAAATCATTACATTATTCCTCCAGAGGATCGGGGTGAGTGTGAGCTTCCAGAGCCAGGCTACCTTGCTAAATGCTGGACGACCATATTTGGTCTTTTCCTGCTGGGTTTACAGAAGTCCCGAGTCCCCTTCTGGGACTGAACTTGATGACCTCATAGGAAAAACAAGCTGCAGCTCTCAAGACAGGTCGGGTGGATTGAGGCACACACGCACGCACGCACGCACACGCACGCACGCACGTACAAACACACACTTGTATAGACACAGACACACACACACACACACACACACACACTTGTTTACACACACACACACACACACACACACACACACACACACACACACACACACACACACACACACACACACACACACACACACACACACACACACACACACACACACACACACACACACACACACACACACTCTCACTCGTATACACAGACATGCACACATAAGGTGCGCTGGATCAAACATACTTGACTGACTGACGGTCTGTGTATACGAGGTGATGTGGTAAAGCTAATGCTGCCCAGAGATTTAGATATAGGGATTGAGATGCTAAAGCCCTTATTGGCCCATTCTTTTTAAGCAGGTTCGTACCGTTACTCCATTATCAGTTTTGCTATTTAGCAGAAGTCCACCGGAAGACGCAGGATGATGCAAATTGTGTCATCCGGTAGACTTTTGGACTGCTGTTCCAACTGTTCTCTGGTCATGTAGCACCAGTTCTCTAGGGCTGTTCTCTAGTCCTGTAGCACCAGTTCTCTAGGGCTGTTGTTCCAACTGTTGTTCTCTGGTCATGTAGCACCAGTTCTCTAGGGCTGCTGTTCCAACTGTTGTTCTCTGGTCATGTAGCACCAGTTCTCTAGGGCTGCTGTTCCGACTGTTGTTCTCTGGTCATGTAGCACCAGTTCTCTAGGGCTGCTGTTCCAACTGTTGTTCTCTGGTCCTGTAGCACCAGTTCTCTAGGGCTGCTGTTCTCTGGTCATGTAGCACCAGTTCTCTAGGGCTGCTGTTCTCTGGTCATGTAGCACCAGTTCTCTAGGGCTGTTGTTCCAACTGTTGTTCTCTGATCATGTAGCACCAGTTCTCTAGGGCTGTTGTACCAACTGTTGTTCTCTGGTCATGTAGCACCAGTTCTCTAGGGCTGTTGTACCAACTGTTGTTCTCTGGTCATGTAGCACCAGTTCTCTAGGGCTGTTGTACCAACTGTTGTTCTCTGGTCATGTAGCACCAGTTCTCTAGGGCTGTTGTTCCAACTGTTGTTCTCTGGTCATGTAGCACCAGTTCTCTAGGGCTGTTGTTCCAACTGTTGTTCTCTGGTCATGTAGCACCAGTTCTCTAGGGCTGTTGTACCAACTGTTGTTCTCTGGTCATGTAGCACCAGTTCTCTAGGGCTGTTGTACCAACTGTTGTTCTCTGGTCATGTAGCACCAGTTCTCTAGGGCTGTTGTTCCAACTGTTGTTCTCTGGTCATGTAGCACCAGTTCTCTAGGGCTGTTGTACCAACTGTTGTTATCTGGTCATGTAGCACCAGTTCTCTAGGGCTGTTGTACCAACTGTTGTTCTCTGGTCATGTAGCATCAGTTCTCTAGGGCCTTTCTACTGCATACAGCCCAGTTTTATGAAAAGCCCTACTTTCCGGTGACAAAATACTTCTTTAAGCTTCACCATTTCCCTCTCCATAGAAACGTCTATGATTACCTTTAACTTTGGCATCTCACTCCCTAGAGAAACATATTTGGTTAGCTTTAGGCTAAAGCCAACCAGATCTTTTTTTCTATTTGGAGTTGGCCTAAATGCTACCTTCCTGCCGTCCCTCCTCCAGGGGTCATCCTAGGACACAGCAGGAAACGGCTGCTGCCTCATCTGAGTGTGTGTGTGTGTGTGTGTGTGTGTGTGTGTGTGTGTGTGTGTGCGTGCGTGTGTGCGCACAGTGTGTGTGAGGCCAGCTGGAATGCTTGTCTTGAACATGCTTCTATTGCTTTATTGCGTATATATGTGCTTGTTTGCTCGTAGAGCTGCTCTGTGTGCTTCTTTAGGGGTATGTCTGCATTGTGTAGATGTTTGCTAGTATAGCTGTTGATTGGTAGTGTAGTTCTCTGCTCTTATTGGGGGGTATCTAACCGGTCAGATAAAGTGCGACCTCACCGCTGTTTAGCCTGTTATCCTCTCCACGAACATGAATATGCTATTTATGCTAAAATGCACTATTTTATACTCAAATCCACTGTTCATTCTAGGCTTCATTGAAACTGGCTTACTGCTAACTTAAAACCCCTGAAGATGGCTTGGATAAGGTCAAACTCTCTGTGCAAATGACTCCATCAGCAGAGCAGACCCTGGCTGTTTTGATGTTGACTAAAAGCAGCTTGACATTGGATGTGGTTCTGTTTTTCTGCTTGAACTGGTTTCACCCTGCTGTGTTGTTAATATCACACTTTTACATTAGTGTGTGTGTGTGTGTGTGTGTGTGTGTGTGTGTGTGTGTGTGTGTGTGTGTGTGTGTGTGTGTGTGTGTGTGTGTGTGTGTGTGTGTGTGTGTGTGTGTGTGTGTGTGTGTGTGTGTGTGTGTGTGTGTGTGTGTGTGTGTGTGCGTGCGTGTGTGTGCCAGCTACCAGTCTGGTTCACTACATGACTCCACTTGTCCTGGTGCGATATTTTGAAATGTTGGGCAAGCTACTTGGAAAGTCAAGTGAGCTAAGCTACTAGTTACGAAGGTCACTACACTGAAGCTACTACCCCCAGAGAAATGTAGCAAGTTAAGCTACAGCAACATAGCAAAGGTAGTTTACTACATCAAAGCTATTCTTTTTACATTGAACCAACTTCATTGCAAGTAAATGCTATCTCGATGTTTAATATAACTGTCAGTCAAACAGATATGCAGGCTAATGTCACGGTTCCAAAATAAGTGTGTGTGTGTGTGTGTGTGTGTGTGTGTGTGTGTGTGTGTGTGTGTGTGTGTGTGTGTGTGTGTGTGTGTGTGTGTGTGTGTGTGTGTGTGTGTGTGTGTGTGTGTGTGTGTGTGTGTGTGTGTGTGTGTGTGTGTGTGTGTGTGGACTAAACTAAACTGATCTATAGGTGCTTGTGTTCTCCCTAATGACCTCATTCAATAAAAATAACAATACATTTGAATCTAATCTAATTCATTGGTCATTCTACGGCTTTGTTTCATCTGTCTGTGATTTAAGAATGTTATGAATATTATCAAAACGTATTCTCAAATGTCAAAGTATGACAAAGTATATAACAGATGTGTTTGAATATATACTGTCTATACGTCTAAAGCGAGTAACACCAATAAGTAGGAAGTAGGAGGGACCAGATCAACAGAAATCAATGTATTTGTGATGTTACCAAAAATATAAATTTTGCAGTTCAAAAATATATATTTAGAATTGATAAAACACCTTTTTTGGTTGGTTGCTCATGTTGTTCTCTCTCTCTCTCTCTCTCTCTCTCTCTCTCTCTCTCTCTCGCTCTCTCTCTCGCTCTCTCTCAGTCGTCCAACACAAGAACCTCGGACCTCTGGCGGACGGTAGTGTGGAGACCATGCACCCAGCGGCCACTGTGGGACGACCCCCCAGCCAGCGAGGACGCAAGCCCGGCCGCAGGAAAACCAAGCTCACGGGGCCCTGGGGACCCAAGGGCCCCGCGGTGGTGGCGGGGGCCCAGAGTGTGCAGCAGGGCAAGGGCTTGGAGCCCGTGAAGATCCCCAAGAAGCGAGGCCCCAAGCCGGGCAACAAGGTGAGCTAGTTCAGCCTCGATGGTCTGGCACTGGATGGATGACTCTAGACTCTAGTTAGTAGGGATGCATGGTGGTGGTGGTGTTGGAATAGAGGATTTTAAACAATGCATGAGGTTGAGGGTTAAGTCAGGGCTGCAAATCGGTCACCTTTTGGCGAAATGATCAGTTTTTATTTCACAATAATGCGCTCACGTGGATGGTGTTGATCTACACTACAATAAGTCATCTGCTGTTAAAGTCGTCTGTGGGTGGCCGTGTTCACCATAAGGTTCTGCTTGCATAATATTCAATCCTTGCATCCCAATCCCATAAAAACAAAGGGATGCTAGGCAGAGATTCCTGATGAATATCTAATCCTGATTGGCTAATAATAACAAAAATGTTAAAGAACTCTGCTTCAGAGCGACCTCATTTAGGAGTGTTGCCAACCCTTGTTTATTGCAATTGATGAACTCAAGGCAGGCATTAAGGATACATAGTGAATGCATTGCGCTGTTTCAAGCCGTTTCCCTGAAAGCAAAAGCAGAAATCTGGGAAATCCACGTGAGACAAGGCAGCGTCACGAGGCAGGGGAGATCAGCCGTTTATTCAGATGCATAAATCATACATGCAGTTCTGTGTGTGTGTGATACACACGGCCGTTGGGGTGAGAGAGAAAGAATACAGACGGTTTTTAATGATGCTGAGGCGTGAACTACGTCTCTACTCAGACCGGGGGGCTAACAGAAGAACATGAGTTGTAACATCCATGTCTAGAAAGGGTTTTTTCCGCCTCCATTAGTTGGAGTAGTTTTAGTTTAAAAAGAGTTTTCCAATAGAAAAATATATTTTTCTTTTGAAATTGAAGTTCCTCTGCATTTAACCCATCCTAGTATAAGGTGCAGGGGGCAGCTGTTGTGTATGTACAGCTGCCCGGGGAGCAGTGTAGGGGTCTGGTGCCTTGCTCAAGGGCACCTTGGGGACTTGAACCGGCGAATTTCCGGTTCCCGAGCCAAGTCCGAACAGACTGAGCTACTGCCGCCCCTAAATTACATCAATTACATAAATGGAGTCATTTATGTAATTGATGTAATTTAGGGGCGGCAGTAGCTCAGTCTGTAGAAATAATACAGAAATAATAATAATAATAATAGTGTATCTTATATTTTGTTTATATGTGGACTTCTAAACGTAAGCTTTGACTTAGACTTGGTTGAGTTGTTTTCATCATGAGGGTTTTTTGAGGAGGAGGCTCAGTGCTGCTCTTATTAGAGACCGGAATGGGTGAAGGAATTTTCTTTGTTAATCCGAATAACTGCCTCACATAAGTGGGTCTGAATAACATGAAGGATTTGAAGGTTGATTTCCCTTTTTGGGTCCTCACCAGTTTGCCCCCCCCTGAATGCTGGGCAGCTCTGTGGCCAGTTGCCAAACCCCACACTGAATTTCCGTTTCTTTCCTTCCCCTTCCCTTTTTCTCCCTCCTTTTTCTCTTTCTCTTTCTCTTTGGTTCTCTGTCGCTCTCTCCTCTTTTTCACGTGATTTCCCCCTCTTCTTGCCTTTCTTCCCTCTCTCCGCCTGTTTCTTGCCCTCTTATCATCATAATTCCTTCATCTCTCTCTCTCTCTCTCTCTCTCTCTCTCTCTCTCTCTCTCTCTCTCTCTCTCTCTCTCTCTCTCTCTCTCTCTCTCTCTCTCTCTCTCTCTCTCTCTCTCCTCTCTCTCTCTCTCTCTCTCTCTCTCTCTCTCTCTCTCTCTCTCTCTCTCTCTCTCTCTCTCTCTCTCTCTCTCTCTCTCTCTCTCTCACAGATGGGCTGGGCGAGGAGAGCCGGCTGGTTAGAGGGGCCCGTGGCGGGCCCTGGGAGGCCGGTGGTGGGCCCGGGGAGACCCAGGGGCCGGCTGCCTGCCAACTGGGCCCAGAGGGTGGCCCTCCAGCAGGCCCAGAACCTCCCGGAACCCGTCAAGATCCCAAAGAAGAGAGGGCCCAAGCCCGGCAGCAAGGTAGCTACTCATGTCGTGTCACTGGCCGCAAACCAAAAGAAAATGTTTTTCTATAGACTGCATTTGAATTGTCGCAATCCTTTTATGTGTTTTGCTTTTACTGTGTTTTTGTATTGTTGTTTTGTTTGTACTTGCATTTGTCTGTATTTTGTTGTCTGTCTTTGTAAAGCACTTTGTAAACCTTGTTTTCGTAAATAAAGGTTGTACAGTTAGTCATTGAGCACAAAGCGACTTCATCCACATGGACACGGAGCAGTGGGGTAGCCCTCAGAAGAACCACAAACCCAAGGGTCGAGGTTCAACATGAAATCAAAATGCATCACATAATAGTTCATAATTATAGTATAGTTCACAACATATCAGGGGCACAGGGATGATGCATCTCCACAAAGTGCATTCCAACGGCACCATCCAATTCAGTTGGACAACAACATAAGCTGAAAAACATCCAAAGCCGGCTTGTGAGATGTTCCCGGGGGGAAAGGGAGGTGGGTCTTCGGAGGAAGCCCCTAACCCACCGATGGAGAGCTCACCTCTTTCCTGTGCCCACTCCCTCAGAGGAAACCCCGGGTGGTCCCCAACGCGGTGCCCATCTCCCCCACCTGCAGCACTCCGGAGCCTGACACCAGTACCGTCCCCCTCGACAACGCCACCATCCCCAACTCTGCACTACAGGCCCCCACAGGTAACACACACACACACACACACCCCCAGAGACCACTGCCGTAGCTTACGCACTCCTCTCTCTCCTCTATCGAAAGTTAAAACGACACGCCAGGGCGTCGGACGGACTGACCGCCGGCCTCATCTTTCTGCTTCCTTTATGATAGAGGAGTTCAGGAGGTTTGCGTGTCGGTTATGAGATCGTTTTCACGTTGTACAGATGACACCAGGGGCCACTAATACCACCAATTTGTGACTCGGTGGACTCTGCTCAGAATCCACCAGAAACGATGAATCCAAGCACCGCCATAGAGAAGTATATTGGACTGTTGGTTCTGATCCGGTATGTCACTGTATCGGTACTACTCCAGTATCTTAACTGTTTTGGTTCTGACCCCCCCTTAAATGTCTCGGTTCTTTTCCCCCAGTTCTCTAACCTGTGTTTGGTTCTCTGCCCCAGTCTGCGTCTACCTGAACAAATACGGCAAGGTGGGATCCCACCTGGACCAGCGGCGGGTCCAGCTGCTCCCGGACCACTTTGGGCCGGGCCGGGCGTCCGTGGTGCTGCAGCAGTGTGTCCAGGCCTGCGTGGACTGCGCCCACAACCAGAACACGGTCTTCTCCTGCCTGAAGCCGGGCCACGGGGGAGAGCTCATCTCTGGTAGGGCCGGGTCGTGGTGTGGGGTGGAACGAGTCTCTCCTTCCTGTGTGGAGCCGGTGGCTCATGTGTCGCAGAGCAGACGCTTACCGACGAGTCATCCGGCGAGGGAGACGGTGTTGAGATCACTTGCTATGAATTAACAAGGAATGCGGCAAGAACAAGACGTTCATTCATCAAATGGGAATTTTCAAATAACGATAACCTCAAGAACCTAAATTCAATAATAGCGCCAACTAAAAAAGTGTGTTTGTGAGATGTTGTCGATAAACGTATATTTACCTTTTATACCATCGGCTGCACTGATTCATTCTCGCCAATTGATTATCCAGACAAAGTTCAGATGAGTCAAAGTGTTTTTTTCTGTGCTCTTTTGACCCTTGACCCCTGCAGCTTACTTCGAGCAGCAGCAGCACACGCTGACCCTGCCCACGGTCAGCAGCGTCACCTACGTCCTGCGCTTCCTGGAGAAACTCTGCCACAACCTGCACTGTGACGCGCTGTTCGGCAGCCAGCCCGTAGCCCGGGGCGGGCTGCACTACGAGGGCCACGCCCACACTCCAGGTAATAACCACCCCCACTCTGTGTAGTAGCCACTGCTACTCTGTGTAATAGCCGCACCCACTCTGTAATAACTACAACCACACTCCAGGTTAGAGCCACGCCCACACTCGGGGTAATAACTACAACCACACTCTAGGTTAGAGCCACCTGGTATTCTGTTCATCATTGGCAGAGTAGCTCAAGGTAACTAAAGTAGTCCTGACACACCATGACCATGTTTTTCCTGTGCTGTGCCCCTCAGAGAGAAGGGGCTTCGGGGACGGCCTGACCTCCGGCCCGGGGCGGGGCATCAAGAGGTTCCTCCAGGAGTCCTACGCCAGCCCCCCTCCCCACAAACTGGCCAAGGCCCACCGCCAGCCTGCTGACGGTAGCGTAGCTCTCTGTGTGTTCTCATCGACAGCTGCTAGCTCACCTCTATAATCATTGCCAGCGCTGTAATCATTGCTACCATAACATGTTATGACTTGTTGCCATTTTATTTGTGTAAGTTTAACACAAATATGATTGTTCAAATGTCAATCATTTAAAACCACATTTTGTGTGTGTTTACCTGTACAGGTGAGGCCTTGGCGGAGAATGGAGGGGCAGAACACCTGAATAAGAGCCCTCTCTCCCCCTCCTCTGCCCACCGCTCCCCCCCCAAACTCTCCCAGCACAACTCCACAGGTAACCCATAACCTACTAGTACTATACACTAACACACCTCCACAGGTAACTCGTAACCTACTAATACTATACACTAACACACCTCCACAGGTAACCCATAACCTACTGGTACTATACACTAACACACCTCCACAGGTAACTCGTAACCTACTAATACTATACACTAACACACCTCCACAGGTAACCCATAACCTACTGGTACTATACACGAACACACTCCACAGGTAACTCGTAACCTACTAATACTATACACTAACCCACCTCCCACCAGGTAACCCATAATCCTACTGGTACTATACACTAACACACCTCCACAGGTAACTCATAACCTACTGGTACTACTAGTGGGTGTTGTGGTTTTTTTATCCAGTGGGAAAGAGGCTTTAGTGGTATTATTTCAGTCATATATATATATAGTCATATTTCAGCATTGACGGGTCCTGTCTGCTCCTTCCTGTCGGCTCAGGCAGTCAGCGGGACAGCCCCCGGCCCAGCGATCAGGACCCCAGCCTCTGGACGGTGGAGGAAGTCATGCAATACATCCGAGACGTGGACCCCGTCCTGGCACCGCACGCAGACCTCTTCAGGAAACACGTGGGTATACGAGTGACCGTGTTCAGCCCACTCGCAACAAGCAGCCCTTACACTCACTGATGAGTCCTCTGGTGAACCAGCTGCTGTTGTGATTGGTTGAAATCAATCAATCAATCAATCGAACAAACGTCATTTATAGAGCGCTGGGGAGTGTGTGTGGTAGGTGGCTGGTGGTTTATTGGACATTGCATTGCAGCGAGAGCAGGGGTTACACGTGGTGGTGGCTAGTTCAGTCAGAGCCTAATCAGTATAGCTCAGGAGGTAGAGCGGTCGCCTCACAACCGCTGGTTCGATCCCCCGGCTCCTCCTAGCAAAAGCTGTCGAGGTGTCCTTGAGCAGGACACCCCTAACCCTAACTGCTCCTGACGTGCCGGCTGTCTCCTTGCATGGCTGACTCCGCCGTCGGTGTATGAATGGGTGAATGTGATGCTTGACTTGTAAAGCGCTTTGGATAAAAGTGCTGTGTCAAAAAGCATTCATTACCATTGCACACACACACAGTCACACTCCACCCACACACACACACACACACACACTCACACGATTTAAAGCGCTTTGGGTGCTCTATAAATGATTGCAATGAATTATTATTATTATTATTATTATTATTATTAATCAGTCTTACGCAGACCTGGTGAGGCTGCTTTATTAAACCACCCGTCAACCACGCACACTCAAACTCTGTGGCAATTCAAAGTGTTTCACAAGGGGAAACGAGACCAACCGACCAAATGAGCTGAATAACAATGAAACTCTGAGTCACCAGGGAGGCTCCCATCACGGGGTTTAGAGGCCGATCACCGGGGTCAGAGTCGGAGGATACCGATCGCCCTTCACACAGTGGGGTGGGGGCTATGGGCATCTTCCGTTTAACGTTCCATATAGTGGGTAGTGTTATATATTTAATTACTATTTAGAGCAATAGAAGTATTATTAATTGACTACTAAACTACTAACCAACCAATCACATAGCTGCAGTCGGTGAGGGAGTAGATTGCACACACACACACACACACACACACACACACACACACACACACACACACACACACACTCACACACTGAGACACTTTCTCACACACTGAGAAATGGTCAGAGTAATTTCACATGGAGTGCTATAAAAACAGAAAGGCAGGCAGTTCAAACCCAGTATGTCTCATTTGTTCCGTAGCGACTATTAAAAGCGGCACTAAAAGCTAAAGCCACACACCTTTGAGCAATCCTACCCGCCCAAAATCCAATAAACGATCTTGGAGCCCGACGTGATGGATCTGTATTTACCGCTAGCTTCCGGCAGTGCTGCCGTGATTTCTGGTTCACACACATTTTTTTGCGCCGTAAAAGTCTAATGTTTCTAGTCTTATTTTGCATCGTCTGATCGGCTCTTCTGATCGGCCGTTTTTTGGAGGCGAACAAACGGCCAACTGCTGATCCCTGTTTTCTTTGTTTTTGTATTCATTTCTGGTTTCCTCCCTCACAGGAGATTGACGGCAAAGCCCTCCTGTTGCTGCGCAGCGACATGATGATGAAATACATGGGCTTGAAGCTTGGCCCCGCCCTCAAACTCACCTTCCATATTGACAAGCTCAAACGCCATTAACAGCCAATCCCAGTGCACCTTCAAAAGGACCCGCCTCCCCCCCCCCCCCCCCTCCCTCCAACCCCCCCCCCGACACTCGTGTTTGACATTCAGTATTTCATGAAATGCATTCTGGGACGTTAACTGAGACGCACATGTAGCAAGCGGCACAGCCGACCACATTTAGTGTTCTGACCCCCCCTCCCCCTCCCCCCCCCCCCCCCTCACCACCCCCTCCTCTCTGTTTAGCCCCACCCCGCTCAATGTTAAAGCTCCACCCCCCCCCCCCCCCCAAAACCTCATCTAATGAGGACTTTATTGTCAGCTAGTGTGGAACGATCGTGTGCCTGTCCTGTTTCACTGTCACACATTTTTGTATTGCGAAGAAGAAGAAGAAGACTTGAAGAAAGGTTGTTTTGAATGAGTTTTTAATGTTTTTTATCCTGAGGGGGAAACACAAAAGAAAGAAAGAAAGCTCTTTTTCAACATTAGTTGTTAAAAAATGAAGAAACACTGCGCCTGGTTTCATCTCCCCTTCCGAGGTACCTTTTTTGTTTTGTTGTAAGAATGGAATCAACTAAGGAGGAGGAGGAGAAAAGCGTTTTTATATATTACACAAAAAGAATACAAATAACATTTATTGGGAAGATTGCCGTCTGAGGCTTTTCTCTTGTTCTGGATGTTGTTTATAATGCCTTGTCTATGTCTTTATTTGTACTTTTTTCATTTTTATACGATATTAGAGAGCTCCTACATTGAACGTGTCATCATACTCAACATGGTTCAATAAATGTTCAATAACTCAACCTGCCTGAGTTGTTGCTGTTGTTTTTTTGGACACAAACCAAAGCCAGTCTAGCTAGGGTGGTGCTATTTATGTTTTTGTTTAATGTCCGTTTGTGTTGTCGTCCATGTTCCTTCTCAAAGTTTCTTCCTTTTCTGATTTGTTTTCACCCAGTAGTTACCCACTTTTTGAAAAGCTATGTCCCACCCCAACCTCCGACATGTGAAAGAATGTCATTTGCCTTCCGTTGGATAGCAACAACAAACACATTTATTTAAGGAAAGTGAGAAATCCTTGGGAGGAAAATGAAATTCTTACATGTTATCCCTTCTTTCCAAAAAAGTAATGCATTCCTTTCCAAAAAAAAGTAACCTGTTACTTTTTCTTCTCTTTAAAAAAAATGAAAGCAATCCGTTACTTTTTCTTCTCTTTAAAAAAAAAAAGAAAGTAATCCGTTACTTTTCCAAAAAGTAATCTTTCAGGGCAGCCATAAATGTTGGATTACCGCCATCTACTGGAAAGCCATCGGTCTTTTGTGAATTCTGTGTGACTCAACGGTAGAAAAGTAATAATAAATTGAGATTCACTAATATATTTAGATTTACAACAGTTCCAAATTGACGTACAAATGATAATATACAAGTTAAGTAGTGGCAGATATATATACAGATACAAATAACTCTGCAGGTATAAGTGCGTTGCGTTTTACGAGTCACGTGGTCATACAACAGCGCGGTAAAACAGTCTCGGAACAATCCACTCAAATTGGTGGATATTCACAAATATATTTCCATTGACAATAAATTGATGTGCTTATAACGATATAAGAGTTGTCAAATAGTGGCACAGATACACAGCAGCAGCAGTATATTTACACAATTCCAACCAAATTACTGCATGGAAATAATCCCGAAATTGTGCGTGCGTGCGCAATCATTCATTCTGACCACGCCCACAATTGAATATCAATAGTTTCCTAAACACCACCAATTACTAGAACTGGATTCCTACACACCACCAATTACTAGAACTGGATTCCTTACACACCACCAATTACTAGAACTGGATTCTTACACACCACCAATTACTATAACTGGATTCTTACCAGTGGTGAAGCGTCAGGGCCTTCAAGGTATTCAGAGAAGACCCTGGAACTCTCAGATTAAACAAAAAAAATCGAATTAATTGTATTAATAAAATGTAATACAATTTAATCAAATTTAAATCAAATGAATAAATGAGAATGGTATCTGTGTTGTTATCTGTTATATTACAGTGTTAGGTTGATTTGTTTGTCTTTCTCGGTCCATGCACGACGCATTTGAGTGGTTTTGTGTTGGAAAAACAATGCAACCAATCAGATATGTTTCTGGGTTGCTGGGAAGAATATCCTTCAGCCAAAGTATTCCCGATGACTTTGGCCCTCAGACTGAATGAGAGCGTACGTTTGGATTGACAATTTGATCAACCAATCATATAGCGATTTGTAGCCAATGGGCGTATTCTTTCAGATTTCCCCACAGCTCAATAGGGAGCTAGAAGGTCTACTGGCTGGAGCGAGAGGGGATCTAGCGTAGTGCTACGTTTTTTATACGTAGGATTTTACGTCAAAATGGCGAAGGCGAAGATGATGGGCTGTTACTTCACTACATGGACACTGCTTTACCAACTATGGTACACTTGGAAATTGGCTGCGACAATATTATCTGCCTAAATGTGACGTCTACGTCTACCGTCTACAGCAGGGGTTCCCAAAGTGGGGGTCGCGGGACCCCGAGGGGGGGGGGGGGTCGCGAGATGATTTCAGAATCCTCTTGATGTGACCCATGAGGTTTATTTATTTTATTATTATTTTTTTTATTATTTGTATTATTATTATTGTTAATAATAACAACGTGAGTGACAAATAAAGGAATTCTGATTCACAGATTCACGACAGTATCATCATTGAAAAAAAGAAGCCACACACGACACGCGATTATCCCCCCCCCCCCCCCCCGTTGGACTTCACGTTGTTCGCGATCGCGACATAAAAGTTGGGGAACCCCTGGTCTACAGAAGGTCCAGTTGTGATAGACACGCTTCGCCACTGATTCTTACACACCACCAATTACTAGAACTGGATTCCTACACACCACCAATTACTATAACTGGATTCCTACACACCACCAATTACTAGAACTGGATTCCTACACACCACCAATTACTAGAACTGGATTCCTACACACCACCAATTACTAGAACTGGATTCCTACACACACGCCCAATCGTCTGGTGTACGATGAGGGGCAGCATTTGGTTTAGTTTCGAGGATAAATGACGGAAGTATTTAGGAAGCAATTGAAGGAGAGGCGCAATTTGTACCCACTGTGGTACTCATTGTGGTCTACTGTACACAATAAAAATAACAATAAAAGGAACACTAAAGTGACTAATGGATGATGTATACATATGTTGAATTGTGCAAAAAGCATTTTAAAGTACAAGATACAAGATACAAGATTTTGATTTGCCATTTGTAACAAGTACATAGGAACGCTTACTCCCCATTCCCTCCCTCAGTATAAATCTCCAAAACAACACCATAACAATTATATATACAATAAAATAAACCAAAAAGAGCAGTTCTTTGTTTGTTTTAAATTGTTTTTTTGTTATGTTTCAAAAAACATTTAAATGCCAGTAGTGCAGCAGCATTGTGAATACAGTGCAGTACAGTGCAGTAACTGTGATGAGTGAATCCAGCAAAGTATGTAAGTGTAATGGTAATGACAGTAGTTATGAAAGTGAAAGTGGCAGCACTCCTAGCAGTTCAGTAGGCGCACTGCCTGTGGATAAAAACTATCCTTAAACCTGGTCGACCGCGACGGTACCGTCGACGGTAGGGGGGAGAAGAGATGGTGCCCAGGGTGGTTGCAGTCCTTTATGATGGCCTTCTTCCGACATCTGGTCCTAAAGATCTCCTCAATGCATGGAAGTGCACACCCGATGATCTTCTCTGCCGTCCTCAGGACCCTCTGGATGGCTTTCTTGCCCCGTTCAGTGGTGTTGCCGTACCTCACAGTGACACAACTCGTCAGGACGCTCTCTACGGTGTCAGGGTATAAGTTCACTAGCCACCTCTGGCCTATACCGCTTTTTCTGAGACACCGCAGAGCATAGAGGCGCTAGTGTGCCTTCTTCAGCATGACCTCCGTGTTGCGTGTCCACGCCAGGTCATCGGAAATCTGTAGTCCCAGGAAGCGGAAGCAGCTGACAACTTCCACCGGTGTCCCGTCCGATGGTGGAGTGGGTGCCCCGGTGGCTCCTGAAGTCCACGATGAGCTCCTTGGTCTTGCTGACATTCAGTGCGAGGCGGTTGTCCTCACACCATCGCGTCAGCCGGACAACCTCATCTGTGTACTCCGTCTCATCGCCCTCGCTTATCAGGCCGATGACTGTGGTGTCGTCTGCAAACTTGATAATCCGATTATTGCTGTGCGTGGCAGTACAGTCATGTGTGTACAGCGAGTACAGCCAGGGACTGAGGCAGCAGCCTTGGGGTGCTCCGGTGTTGAGGACCAGAGTGGATGAGATGTTGTTCCCAATCTTCACCACTTGAGGCCTGCCCGTCAGGAAGTCCATAATCCAGTTACAGATGGGGGCGCCCAGTCCTAGGTACCTCAGTTTCAAGACCAACTTGGAGGGAACGATGGTGTTGAACGCCGAGCTGTAGTCAATGAACAGCAGTCTGACGAAGGTGTCTCTCCTGTCTAGGTGCTGCAGGGGCGTGTGTAGTGCCAGGGAAATGGCGTTGCCATGGTCTTTTTGGGTAACGACACAATGGTTGTCGCTTTGAAGCACGCTGGGGTGACAGACTGTTGCAGTGATGCATTGTAGAAAATAAAATAAAATCATGAACACAGTGCTGTACAGTGCAGATCAGTGCAGTAACTGTAATGAGTCCAGAAAGTCCAGCAAAAGTATGATAGTGTGATGTAATATGGATAACAATGTTAAGATAGTGGCAGCACTTCAGTAGGCACACTGTCTGTGGATAAAAACGGTCCTTAAACCTGGTAGTCCTTGCTGTACGAATGCTGCGTAACCAGCGACCAAACTGTAGGGGGTAGAAGAGATGGAGCCCAGGGTGGTTGCGGTCCTTTGTGATGGAGATGGCCCTATTCCGATATCTGGTCCTAAAGATCTACTCAATGCATGGAAGTGCACACCCGAGGATATTTGCTGCCATCCTCACGACCCTCTGGATGGCTTTCTTGTCCTGTACAGTGGTGTTGCCGTACCACACAGTGACGCCACTCATCAGGACGCTCTCTACGGTGCCACGGTAGAAGTTCACCAGCCACCGTTTGCCACCTATGCTGCTTCTCCTGAGGCACCGCAGAGCATAGAGGCGCTGGTGTGCCTTCTTCAGCATGACCTCCGTGTTGCGAGTCCACGATGGTGTTGAATGCCGAGCTGTTGTCAATGAACAGCAGTCGGACATAGGTGTCCCTCCAGTCATGGTGCTCTAGGGCCGTGTGTAGTGCCAGGGAAATGGCGTCGTCTACAGACCTGTTTGGTCTGTATGCAAACTGAGTGGGTCAAGGGAGTTGGGGATGGAAAAGTTAATATGCAACATGACAAGTTTCTCCAGACACTTCATGGCTATGGGTGTTAAATCCACTGGACGATAATCATTGAAGACGGTTACATTGGTCTTTTTGGGTAACGGCATAATGGATGTCTCTTTGAAGCACACTGGGACGACAGACTGTTGCAGTGATGCGTTGTAGATGTCCGTGAACACAGGAGCCAGCTGGTCAGCCCAGGTCTTGAAGACACGGGATGGAACTCCGTCTGGGCCGGCTGCCTTCCTGCCTTCACCCTCCTGAAGGTTCTATGGACCTCGGACTTGAACAGTTGTAGAACCTCTGGGTCCTCTGGGTGAATGTTCAATTTGTTGGTTGGCTCAGAGTTCCCCCTTTAAAAGTGAGCGTTTGTCTGGTAGGTTGGGGTCATTGTTGGTGACTGCCCCTGAGCTTCACTTGTAGTTGGAGAGGACCCTCAGACCTTGCCACATAAGTCTGGTGTCAGAGCACCCAAAATGTAATTCCAGTTTGTTTTTATAATTAGTTAGTCCGTTGGTCAGTTGGTTCCGTATGTCAGCATTCATCCATGGTTTACGGTTTGGAAATGCATGAACAGACCTGGTGGGGATGCATTCCTCCACTAGCCTGTTAATGTATGCTGTGACATGATCTGCATACACATCCAAGTCAGTGGTCTTGAATACGCTCCAGTCCGTGATTTCCAGCCCACCATGCAAATGTAGTACGGCGTCTGTCGCGCTACGGTACTCACAGTTGTGGGCGTGGTCTTCAACTTCTGATCGTAAACAGGAAGTAGAAGCACGGAGGCGTAGTACTGATTTCCCGAAAGCGTGCATGAATGGTGGTGTAACAAAGCAGAGTTCATTGACCGGTCATCGAACCCGCGGGGTGGTGAGAGCGCCGAATCCCATCCACTAGACTGACACTGCGTGTAAAGTGACGTAAGTCGGTCTTTTCGTGTGTACGCATGTTTTCATACATCTGGCTCATGGTTGCTAAATGAACACGAGGGGAAGGAAAGCACGACAAACGACAAACACTTTGTTGTCATTACTACTACTTATTTAACATAGTAACACATATAATGTCCTCATTGTATATGTTATTATTGGGATTTGTATTTAAATATTTAAATTATTTAGTAGTATTTAATATTAATATTATATATTATATTATTTAATAAAAAAATAATAGTAGTACACTTAGCAGTAATTAACACCAGTAATTCCAGCGATATATGACATGGCGTAATTATGTTTTCGTAATTGTACTTTGAAAGCTATCGCACACGTAACATCAAACTCTTGTTTTAAGCACATTTGAAGAGTTCAGGAATCAATGTGAATGTAATCTAAATGCATGTTGAAGGGCTCGTCCGGGATTTGAACCCGGGACCTCTCGCACCCGAAGCGAGAATCATACCCCTAGACCAACGAGCCACATGTGCTATTGTTATAGGGTAGGCCTGCACTGAAAGTCGAGCCAGTAGGTCAACCGTAATCTGCAAGTATTTTTAAATGCTATACCTAAATGTAATCAATTACTGAGATCCATAAATGCTGAATGTCATTATTGTTCAATTGCATTACGTATTAGTATAATAATAATTTGGTATCAGATAATGTTACACAAGCTCACACATTAACAATGACAATAATAATAATAATCAGAATAATAATATAAAAAAATAAAAATAAAGTAGGCTACACAATAAAAAACATTCAGCAACGTTGAGATTGAGCGAGTTTAATTTGTGTAAATTGAGTTTAAATGAGTACGAAACACGATGTTAATATAATAATCGATATCGATATCACTAGATTCTCAGGCCTATGTCTATGTGTAGGTTAAAAATTAAAAAGCCGTTTTGGACTGTTAAGTCCGCCCTAATTCCGCCAGCAGAGGGCAGCACCGCGTAGGAAAACTATATATTCATATATATTGATCCTGTGCTTCCCGCGTGTCCTGCCCATCCATGGTCCGGCCAACAGTGGCCATCGCTCCATCTGTTGGCCTCAACGTTATTTTAATAACCATGATGCCATGGCTGCTTCTGTAGGGCTTGTCACACCTCAAACATTTGTTTCACCTGACTTGTAATTTCCCTCGGGATAAAATAAGTAGTTAAAATAAAAAAATTAAAATTAAAATTACCCACCACGGTACGCCACTATTCATTGTACTGCCCTTCGAATGTTTCAGCACATTATGTTCAATATTGTGAATATCAATCAATGGTAGGTAGGGCTGCTTCGCTTGGGAACGGCAAGAACCCCCGCGGGTCGGCGGGGAGCAAAGTGTCCACAATTTAAAACACCGCAAACTAAACCACATCCAGCTGGTGAGGAGAGGTCTTTCACCCACAAGCAACCCTCAAGTGTGTGTGTGGGTGTGTGTGTGGGTGTGTGGTGTGTGTGTGTGTGTGGTGTGTGTGTGTGGTGTGTTGGTGTGGTGTGGTGGTGTGTGTGGGTGGGTGTGGTGTCGTGTGTGTGTGTGTGTGTGTGTGTTCCAGCTGCAGTCGGTGCACGGCTCTACAAGAAGTGTTCAGCGCTCCAGAGAGAGATGGCCAGCCGTGCCGCGGGTGTCGGTCATTGAATCTATTAATAGCCAGCTAACTGCTCCTTCCGCGGTCCTGGCTAAACAGGTTTAATCTGGACGGCTCAGAGCTGTTTAACCCCACCTGGAGGAAACTACTCCACCGGGATGTCCTCCAGAGCACTCCTCCGTCGAGGGGTTGGGTGTACGATTTAAAAACCGTTCCAGTTTTAATATAAATATAACTCTGGACGGGTTCAGATCCCATGCATCCCCATCGAAAGGCATTCTATTATATGAGCAAAATGCTCTAACCAAGTCAAGTTTATTGTCACTTCACAGTTTACACAAGTATAAAGCAGTGAGTGAAAATCG
>CM051008.1:6669690-6682190 GCA_027704905.1 Muraenolepis orangiensis | reverse complement strand
CTCACTGAAGTGGATTTAAAAAAAGGTACTTCTTAAATGAACAGGACTTCTGCAGCTGGGTTTCAGTGACCACACGTATGCACGCAGGCATTGATCTTCACACAGCAGTGGAGAGAGACTTGCTGCGGTCTATGAACACATGACCAGTGAGGATGCTGGTTAGCACATCTCTGATACCCGGGTTACCAAGGTTACCAAGTGTGATCAGACTGAGCACTTAGTGTCCGAGTGTTTATGCGTGTGTGTGTGTGTGTGTGTTGGCGTGTGTGTCATGAGATTATTGCTGGCTTTTTGATAACGACGGCCGCACATGTCCATTCTGATACAGAAGATACAGAACACACAATGTGTTTTAACTAAGACTTTCATGTCATGGTCATAGAAGTCCTGCATTAATCCAAAATAATATCCATACCATAGATTGCATGAAATACATAATTCCAATATCGTTTTTTAGATATTTGAAACAACCCACCTCTCTACCAATTATCATTTAATTAAATATCAATATATTTGAGCGATACAATATTGATAAACAAAGAATCCCTGAATTATATAATGCCATCTCACCCCCATGTCATGGGGGGGGGGGGGTATGATTATTCAAGAGCAGGGGCAACAATTGCAACACTATATCCCTAATGCAGATAACTAGAGATAAGGTTGAGAAGAGCCCTGTACTCCCCTGGGCGTCAGAGCCATGTGTGTATCCAGAAAGCAGCATTGTTTTAGGCAGCTCTCGTGTCGTGTTTCAAAGGTGTATTTATCTGTTGCGGAGTGATACCGTAGTGTAACTTCACCCTCTCACAAAACGAAATCCCCCCCCCCCCCCGGTATTCGGGGAATTCGGGAGGATCTTAAAATTCTATATTTGTTGTTCTGAGAGCTTGTCAACAAAATTGTTTTTACTCTCGCTTTGACTCATTTTTTGTTTTTCTTTCCGTCTGAGAATTCATTTGAAAAAAAACAAACGGGAAGGAAGTGCAGTAGTTGTGGTCGCGAGAGAGACCGTGTGTGTGTGTGTGTGTGTGTGTGTGTGTGTGTGTGTGTGTGTGTGTGTGTGTGTGTGTGTGTGTGTGTGTGTGTGTGTGTGTGTGTGTGTGTGTGTGTGTGTGTGTGTGTGTGTGTGTGTGTGTGTGTGTGTGCGTGTGTGTGAAAGAGAAAGAGAGAGACAGAGTGAGAATGCAAGTGACAGATAAGAGTATGAGAAAGAGAAGTGAGAGAGAGAGAGAGAGAGAGAGACATTAGAACTGACTGCTATAAGGGTGCTCTGTTGTCCAACAGTCATACCACCTCCCTGGCCACCCACCCATTCAAACTGTAACTCATCATTATCAGATCAACCGGGTGTGTCTGTTGTGGAAGGTGCAGGAGGCCCATTACCAAGAAAAAGTATTCACTGTATATTCACCTTTGTCTTCTCCATACGCCGGGGGAAGTAACAGCATGTCGGGGTTTGGTTCCTCGTGTTATCCTTCTCTATACTCCTTAGTTTGTTTCCTAATGGTTAACTATTTATTGGTCTATTTAGAAGGCACTCTAATCCGAAGCGACTCGCAGTCAATTGATAAATAATTAGTTAGCGTTTACTTTTCACATTTTACTTTTTTTTTTTTAAAGGAAAAACAAGGACAGGCATCTCCTCTGGCCCCTGTGAAGACGAGGGCCCCCGGCCGGGGGGGTGGTACCGCCCGGGGCCCACCGGAGGGCTCCCGGCCGGTACCACCCGGGGCCTACCGGAGGACCCCCGGCCGGTACCACCCGGGGCCTACCGGAGGGCCCCCGGCCGGTACCACCCGGGGCCCACCGGAGGGCCCAGCTCACCAGACGTGCCTTCAAACCTGCTGCCCTCAGCGGAACTCTGTGCCAAGATAAGCAGTCTTCCTGTTCTCCATGTCTCTCCACGGTGACACGCCATAAACACACACACACACACACAAACTGGTCCCAGCCGCTTTCTAATAAAAATCTAAAAGCGATTGGGGCCAAACGGTTTTTAAATTTCAATGGAGCTTCTGCGATTCTGTAATATTTAGATTCGGTAGTGAAATCACGCCTGCCCTACAAGACAAGCCAAAATGAAATTGTACTTCCTCAACGAGAGGCAGTTGAGATATCTGATCCATTTCAGAAGGTCAGCTATGGCTGCCGGCGTGAAACAAACCAACAACCATTGTTGCTTGTTCCTTTGTTTCACGTCTACCGCCGTGACCTCTTGTCAAAATCAGCTGTTTTACGGCCTGGAGGTGGTGACCAACCCTAACCTCCCAGAGGGCGGTTCCTTCCTATAGCCGGTCCCAGTGCCGCTCAACCACAGGCAGAACAACACAGTGGGTTCTAAAGGAGCTGCGGAGTCATCTGCTCAAAGTCATCCAGGCTCCGACTTCAAGCTTGTTGCGTAATGGCTTGCGATCCCTTTTCCCTATGCACACAGCCCCCTGTGCGGTTCTATCTGCGAGGCCGTCTGCTCACACCGGGGTTGGTTACCCCCCCCCCCCCCATCCCCTCCCACCAGCCCCCCCCCACCCCATCAAAGCAGCCTTTCTTCGGCTGGCCCTCAACCTCCCCCAACCCTCCGCCCCCCCCCCCCTGTCCGGCAAGAACAAGCTGCCTTAATACTCTTTGTCCCCCCTGTAGCCGTGGTCTGGTGTTGTGGTCAGGGGCAGGAACACAGGGCCCCTGTGTGGCGCCCAGAGAGGCTGCCTGGAGGAGGAGGAGGAGGAGGTGGTGAAAGGAGCGCTGGGCATTTTCAAGGCACGAGGACGGGTACTTATGCCCACGATTAGGCCCTTCCCGCTTACTCCCACCTTAACTGCATCTAAACTTCTATGCTTGTAACGCACTGACACACACACACACACACACACAGTAACCTTGTATACACACGCATCATTGGGAGATTACCAGCAGGAAAAAAAAAAAATCGTTTAGACCCAATCAATGCCGCCGTTTGTTCCAAATGGCAGATTGATCACAGATTAAGTTAGCTCCTCTTGTGCCGTCAGTGTAGCGGCGAATAAAGAAGACATTTCGCACGCAACCTTTCTCTCCCGAAAATGATACTAGCATACTAAACACCCCGGGAGACCTCGGTGGCGCGTACGTGTCTATATTCGCTTCCGCTAAAAAGAAAAATCATTAATATTCTTATCAGTTTCAAACGTCTTCCCCTCTCCTCTCCCCCCCCCACGCTGGAGAGGCCCAGAGGTTTGATTCACACTCGGGGCTTAAACCTTTCCCAGCTCAGAGGCACAATGATCGGAAAAGCACACGTCTGCGTTCTTCAATCAAGTCCATCTTTATTGATCCTCAAACCACCAACCCCCCTCCTCCTCCTCCACAAAAGACCACCCCCCCCCTCCCAGTCTCGACCACAACAACAACAACAACAGAAAAAGGAGGGTGATATAAAACAACCAATAAATAAAAACAAAAATATGAATGTGAGGTCAGGGGTCTTTTCCAATGGAACAGGAGCAGTGTCCACACCGTCAGGGGGTGGTGGTGCACAGTACAAGCAGTGGGGTCTGTGGGAGAGAAGGTTCTACACCTAAACCTCGACTGTCTTAGCATTGAGCTCATTGTACAACTTTGTACCCCCCCCCCCCCAAAGAAACAACAACAACATGAACAGAGAGACCTTAACTTTAATTCACAAGCCCCCCCCACCCCCCTCCTGAACCCTTGATCGCCATCGACAACACTTCTGCGCTGTGTTTTCACCTTTGAACAATTTCTCAGAGAGCAATAAATAAATAGAAGACCGGTCGACCGACGGCCGGAGTTCTCCAGGGTCCACGACTACACAGTGTCTTGTTCAGAGTGGCTTCCGAGATCTTCCTCGTCGCGTAAAGTTACATTCATGTCCAGGGAGCGAGGCGAACCCGAACCGAACCCAGGAGGTTGGGTTAAGGGGGGGGGGGGGCGGGTTGGGTGGTGGGGAGGAGGGCATATTCCAATAGCGGTCTTTCCCCAAGGAGGTCTCTCGCACCGCGGTGTCCGCCGTGGGGGATCCCCCCCGAGTTATCAGAGGTTCCCGCCACGCCTCGACAAGGGGACACCCACAACCCCACCCGTCAACTCCCGTCCTCAAAGCCTTTTTTTAAATGTTCCTCGGCGGTGGCGGCGGAGGCCAGCAGCCTCCTCCTCTTCCTCAGCAGCTAACCGTGCTGGGCTGCTGCTGTTTGCTGACAAAGTCCGAGAGGAAGTCGAACTCGTTCTGCCCCAGGAAGAGTTCGGGCAGCTCCTGGACGCGGTCCAGGCCCAGCTCCATGACCAGCGCCGTCAGGACCTCCTCGTCGATCATGTCCACGTCCATGCCGTTGAGCGCCAGCGCCGGCCCGGCCATGTGCTGCATGCTGGCCAGCTGGGCGGGGCTCATGCGGTACTGGGCCCCGGGACCCAGGTGGCCCCCGCCGCCCATGGGCCCCAGAGGATGCCCGTGGTACTGCGTGTTCAGTTTCTGGAGCTGCATGCTCGCCCTGAGCTGCTGCGACGTGAGCCCGCCGCCGTTGACAAACTGTTGTTGTTGTTGTTGTTGTTGCTGCTGCTGTGGCTGTTGCTGCTGTGGCTGTTGCTGCTGTGGCTGTTGCTGCTGCTGTGGCTGTTGCTGTGGCTGTTGCTGTGGCTGTTGCTGTGGCTGTTGTTGGTGGTGTGGATGGGCGTGTGGGTGTGGGTGCTGTGCTTGTTGTGGGTGCTGTGCTTGTTGTTGTTGTTGTTGTGGGTGCTGCTGCGGGTGCATGTGGTGCTGCTGCGGGTGTTGTTGCGGGTGCTGCTGCTGCTGCGGGTGCTGCTGCTGGGCGTACATCATGCTCCCGGAGGTCATCTGGTGGTGGCCCATGGGCCCGCCCATGGGCCCGGGCGGAGCCATGCCCTGCCGCTGCCTCATGGCCGCCTCCATGCTGGCCTGAGTCTGCCCGGCGTAGTGCATCATCTGGCCGTTGGGCATGGCCCGCATGCCCTGCTGGGCGGCGTGCTGCTGGTGCCCGCCGGTCATTCCCATCCGGTAGCCGTGGAGACCGCCTCCGGGCTGGCCGTGGTTCATGGGCATCATGAGATGCTCCGCCATGTCTCTCGTCTGACAAGAGGAGAGGGGAGATGTTTGTTATTATCATGAGTCTCAATTCATTCACAATGTTGCCATGGCTTGGCCATCGGCTTTAGATTTGGTCACAGAGGTGAGCGGTGGACGGCTGTTGCAGTAGACGTGCAGCCGTGACGTCATGGCTCGGTGGTGTTAGTGTGAACACGGTCAGGGATGCACAGGCAACAGCAACAACGGTTCATGTGTCCCATGTTATGTTAATATACAGCACAGCAGGCGTTGTATGCCATGGCTCCACAACGACCCGGCCGCTCAAGCCTAACCGTGCACCGTGCGTGTTACACAATGTACCGTTATCCCTCAGTGGAATTAAACAGGTTAGAATGCGTGTGAATTTAAATCATCGGTGTCGCTTGAATTCCCCGTGAAGTAACAGCCCCTAGACGGCTTCCTGGGAATAACCTGCAGGGTTGCGCCATCCCGTTACAATCCATGTTGGCTTCTTTTTGTTATAAGCGAAATTTTCAAAAGCCGTTTTTATTGCTCATCCGCAGCCCTTAACGCGCTGGAAAATGACACGCAGCCATCGTTTAGGATAAGAGACATTCATCCCCGTGGGTTAAATTAGCGACGACCCGTAAAATAATCGGATCGGATATAATTCATAATGCATAAAAGCCACCGTTTAAAACCCCGTCCGTGTCGCTTGTCAGGAGAGAGAAAGAGAGAGAGAAAACACGTCTACTGTCGGTTACATTTTACGCACGTATGGTTGCAACAAAGAGAGAGAGACACACACACACACTGACATCGTGCAACATCTCCCGAGCAGCAGCAGCAGCACACGAATCCCCTCGTTTCTCCCAACGTGTTAAACTGGAGTAATAAAAGACCACCGCTTTGTGGTCTCTCCACTGCGCTCTTTCCTCCCCGCTTTGTCCCCCCTGCGTCCGGCCACGGGGACCGCAGCGAGACGGCCGACGCTTTGGTTCGGTCGTTCGGGGGGTGGTGGTGGGGGGTTGGTTGGTTTTCTACCCCTCTTACACACAAACAATGGGAGAAACCCCAAACCCGTACTGACCGCAACAAAAACCCACGATGTCTTCCTGCGATGAATAAACCCCCCTTTAGCGCGCGCGCGCGCACACACACGCACAAAACATCGCTCACCTCCGTTGGACAAAGTTCCGCGACTTCAGCTCAATGGCGAGACGTCCCCCCCCTAAATGGCTCTCCCTCCGGTCGGCAGGGGTGCGAGGTGCGAGGCGAGGCGCTCCTCCGGCTCACAGCGTGCCTTCCCCGGGGTTAGGCGTCATACTCGGGCACAGGGAGACAGGGAGGGAGGGAGGGACGGTACGTACGGTGCACAAAGACGGTGCCGCATCAGATCTTGAAACGACTGCCTACTTTCTGGGTCAACTCAGGGATTATGTACATCTGAAAAAAAGGGCTGAGGGAGAGGTGGAGCTATTGGACCGCCTCTTCTTTGTTCCCATTGGCCCTACTTAGTAAAGTTGTGCAGAGAGACTAGAGAGGGAGAGAGAGAGAGATAGGGAGAGGGAGGGAGAGAGAGAGAGAGAGAGAGAGAGAGAGGGTTGGGGAGAGAAAAGGGCGACGAGCCACTCCAGTTTAAATACCCGCCGCCTTTAAAAAGACACGTTAGACATATGATCTTTATTTTGGAATCACCGTTACCCACTTGTTTATACACAGTTTTTGTTAATTAACAGATAGATAGACAGGTAGATAGATAGATAGACAGGTAGATAGATAGATAGATAGATAGATAGACAGGTAGATAGATAGATAGACAGACAGACAGACAGACAGACAGATAGATAAATTGATATATGGATGGATATATCCATATCTACAATATATATATACGAAGAGAGAGAGAGAAAGAGATAGATAGATAGATAGATAGATAGATAGATATATAGCTAGATGTAGATATATAAATATTGACATAACTTTACCTTAATTGTTTATGCATGGGTGTGTCATTGTGTTTGAGTGTGTGTGTGTGTGTGTGTTTGAGTGTGTTCGTGTGTGTGTGTGTTTGAGTGTGTGCGTGAGTGCGTGTGTTGTGCACACTCATCTCCACATCACGGTTCCAGTGTACATGTGACCTGGCCGTCTGCTCTGTGCCTGCCTGGGAGGGAGGGGAGGGGGTGGGGGGGTGAGGTAGGGAGGAAGAGAGAGAGGGGTGGGGGGTGAGGTAGGGAGGAAGAGAGAGAGGGGCGGGGGTGGGGGGGTGAGGTAGGGAGGGAGAGAGAGGGGCGGGGGTGGGGGGTGAGGTAGGGAGGGAGAGAGAGAGGGGCGGGGGTGGAATGCGTGCTATTCTCGGCCAACCTCACTCTGCAGCATGTGGCTCCTATACTGCTACCATGCATGACTCTGTTTATCTCTACGGCTTTAGTCGTAAGGCTCAAGTTTAGTGTGTGTAGTGTACCCCTCCAGCTTGGACCGAGTGCTTGTTTTGCAGTTGTTGTGTTCTTGTGTGGGTTTTTGTCTGTTAGCTGTAACTTGTAACTCTTGTTCAATTGCAGTTGTGTTAGTGTTGTATTGGTGTATTTGTGTGTAGACCTATCTGTGGTATTACGTGCTTAGATGTTATTATCGATTGTCTAGTTGTCTATATATCTAGTTTTATATCTTAACAGCTGTACATATTTATTTATAGTATTAAAGTGTTTATCTCAAAGACTAATACATAGCATAATGTGTTCTTCACAGTCTTGGGTTAGCCATGTACTTTTAAACACGTGTGTTTACTGTTTACTATCCAGTCTTATGTTTACCTCTAGTTTGGGAGTTAGTGTATTCATACTATTGGAAGTTTTTAGGTTACGGTGCATCTCTTGTTTTAAGTTAGTTAGTTTGCGTTACTTTCTAGTGTGTTCATGATTGTACGTCTAGCTTTAATGAGTGTGTGTGTGTGTGTGTGTGTGTGTGTGTGTGTGTGTGTGTGTGTGTGTGTGTGTGTGTGTGTGTGTGTGTGTGTGTGTGTGTGTGGTTTAGGAGTTTCTGTGTACCTTGACCTCCCTTGGTATAATAGTCTACTTTGAGGTCTGCAGTTTGTGGATGAATGGAAGGCAGCCTGAATCTAAAGCAGAGCAGGGTCTATTGTCCGGTGAATTCATCTGTCAACGACCCATCGCTCCTGCAGGTTCAAATGGTGTTTGGACATTGTCTGGTTAGTGTAAACTATGCTAACAAGCCCTCGCTAACTGTTTACAGAACTTCAGGAGAAACTCGTCCAGCCAGATAGTCCAAACCAAACTTCTCTAAGACTCAAATCCACACACACACAGAAATCCACACACACACACACACGCACACACATTCAAAGAGATATACAAACAGACTTTAATATGGTTTAGTGGCGTAAAACACCAAACATGTTGTTGTTTTTTAAGAGCTTGAGTAAGCAAACTGTGCAAACAGGCCCGCCATCTGTTTCAGAATGGAGATATTTATGTTGAATCCACTGCGCTCACAGCTGAGGGAGGATGTGTGTTGTGTAATTATAGTTTCCTGGTTGTCATCAGACTTAGACGACGTCTCACTTCAGCTCCTTTACCTCATGTGTTTATGTGTATGTGTGTGGGTGTGTGTGTGTGTGTGTTTTAGGTTAGAACCAGTTATGTTTAGTTATTCAATTAGACATGGTTATGTTTAGGTATTAGGTTGGTAATGGTTAGATTTAGGTATTATGTTAGAGATGCTTAAGGGTTAGGGTTAGGGTTATGGATGGTTAAGTTTAGGCATTAGGTTAGAGACGGTTAGATGTAAGTATTAGGTTAGAGATGGATTAAGTTTAGGTAGTAGGCTAGAGATGGTTAAGTTTAGGTATAAGGTTAGACATGGATTACGTTTAGGTAGTAGGTTAGAGATGGTTAAATCAGTGGGATAACCGCTGCATAATAACATAATAGCATCGTTATTGGTCTCTCTTGACCCAGAAGTGGGTTAGTGAGCCAGTTGTTGACACAACAGCTCATAGCCATAGCCTGTGCACCTCCTCCTCCTCCTCCTCCTCCTCCTCCTCCTCCTCCTCCTCCTCCTCCTCCTCCTCCTCCTCCTCCTCCTCCTCCTCCTCCTTCAGACCCTTCTCCTCCGGGGGCGGCGGCGGTGCACGCCGTCACTAGGGGTGGAATGTGGTTCCTGCAGGAACTCCAGGTATTCTGAGGACGTTGTCGTCCCCACAACCTCGGAGAATGCAGCCGGCGCTCCTCTCACCTCTCACCCCAAGATACCGGAGTCCGGAGAGACCGACAGGAGAAAGCCCTACGCAAAAACACAACAACATCGTCTCCATTCCCTGCGTGCCAGAGATACATACTTTGATAGTGACTTTTTATGGCAATAAAGTTCTTTCAAATTTTTATTTTTAAGAGTTTATGACTGATGATAAAGATAAGGAGATATAAAAGAAGAAAGTAAGAAAGGCACTGGGTTCAAACCCCAAAGTCCGCAGTCTATCTGTTGACATCCTTGAGTAAGATGCCCTCACTCCTATACTGGTTTCTTAAGCGGGAACTATGCCAAGTTGGCTTGGTATCATTCAAATGTTGGTAGTTTATGCAAATTAATCATATTTAGCGTTTCCGCCATCAGCATGAATATATCTGAATAAAGTTGCATTAGATCAAATATGACAAAGTAGTGATAGTGAATATCCAGCTGTATATATATATATATATATATATATATATATACAGATAGCCATACTGTGACTCATTGCGATATTCAACCTGTTGACTGTTGGACTCATATGCAACACTTGAATTTTCCAAACCACTGATCCCGGCTTCCCAATAACACACTGGGCGGAAAACAAGATTCAAAATGGTGTCCTGGCTTTGTTTGGCCCAACTGTATTACTCAGCCTAGTTCCTCCCCAGAGTTAAAAATAGTCGTTATGTTTGTTTTTGAACATCGATCTTGTTTCCTCTCGCCGAACACGTATTCCCTCTACCCCGTGTCGCAATCTGTCTACTTGTTTGTTTAGACAAACAAAGAAAAAAACAAAACCCTGGTTGAAGGTTACCGAGTTAGAAGCAAATTGGATGTGGACATAAGAAGATAAATGTATTTAGTTTTGGTAGAAGCTGTCTGACGGCAAGACAGACGCACGGCTAGACAGACAGACAGGCAGACAGACAGACAGGCAGACAGACAGACAGACAGGCAGACAGACAGGCAGGCAGACAGGCAGGCAGATAGACAGACAGACAGACAGACAGGCAGACAGACAGACAGACAGGCAGGCAGGCAGACAGACAGACAGACAACACTAATAGAAAATCATTGGTCATCGACTGACTGTATGTGACAAAACAAAGACTGTTTTTAGTCAGCCTTGTTGACCACGGGAAAAACATGGATCTTAAACGTTTTGCCCGGAAAATGCAGATACGTCCTCCCCTCGATGACGAACCAAACAAACAACTGCGTCACTAAAGGTCAAACTAAACAGGTTTAACTTATTCAACTTATTTAATTATTGACTTCATCTATACCACAAGCAAAGATTAATTTGGTAAAAAAAAGGTTTTATTGGGGGAATGATAGTGTAGTGGTAGTTAGGTGGTTAGCTGGGTTTCCATCTAACAGTCAAAGGTCATTCTAAGTGAACTTTTGGGAGTTGGCTCAAAACCAGAAAAAGGAAATGCAAATTTGTTGTGTTTCCTAGTTTCAACTAGTTGAGGAGAGAGAACAAACTATGTCAGCGGGTAGGGATATCGGGCGGTGCCAGGAACGCTTTGAGAAGAAGCCGACAGCGTAAGTCCCGTGAGTTCAGAGTTAGCTACGTCTCAATTGATTCTGCACATTTTTTTCCCATCTCCGCTTTTCCGAATGAACTCAATTCTATTTCGTCATAAACCAACTCAAGCGAGTGTATCAACTTTAATGCAAATCAGAGGAAGTTGATTTGAATTTGGCCGCCTCCATCAACATTTTCTAATGCGATAAACCCGACTTGTCAGTCCCTTTGAATAAAAGCAGTCAATCTGCTACATGACAAAATTGTATTTAATTCAATAATGGGCCTCTGAGGAGTATCGCTCAGTATGGTTTTGCTGTAGCTCTCTGGGAACAACAGCTGTTCTTGTTCTTGTTCGTACACATTGTCCTAAAAAAGCCACTTGGTGTTTGGGTTAAAGCCGAACGGCAGACATTGATTTTGTCTGGGGATATTGTTGTGTATTTGTCACTTGAAGAGTTTGAAGTGCGCCATTTGTGTGCGGTAAATCATTTCTTCGCATTTCCTCCTGAATCTGACCCCCAGGGGGGGGGGGGGGGGGGGGCAAGTATTGATTATGTATTAAAAGTATTGAGACTGCCATTCGTCATGCTAGTTGTCTCGTCCCTATGACCCTGTTCCTATTCGTCCACAATCGAGATAGGGGCATTCTGAAGTTAGGGTTCAATTCAGACAATGAATGACGGTCCACCTAGGGTTTCACAGTCATTCTTTACATTTCAAATTTGGTTCCAACCAGCGGAACTCCAACTCGGCTTGGCTTTTCAGCATCAGCGGCAGCGACTTAACTTAACCCACTCGACTAAAAATGAAAAGGAAAAGGCAGCCAATTCCTCCAGTCCAGCGGTTCACATGTAGCCTACAGCGGAGAGCCAAGCTCTGCTTCATGTATTTGCTGAACCGGCTTTTTCCGGTTGGTGGGTGTGACTTGAATATATTGGAATAGCTTTTGGTGCATGGCAGTTTAGAACCCCCCCCCCCCCCCAGAAAACGGTTTAAAATCATTCATTTTGTTATAGTGTGCATGAAAAATGCACTGAATGAATCTGTGTTAAAACACATCAATAACTAAACGGGTCCCTTCTCTCGCCGAGTGCCGAGTCACGGTGTCTTCAGCGATGCGGAGGAGGAGGAGAGGAGGGAGGAGGAGGAGGAGGAGGAGGAGGCCGTGGTGTGTGTTGTGCGGCGGAGTGTGTCTTTAAACACATCATCATTACTGAACATGCAGACGCTCCTCTTGTTCCACGGGACAAAGGGCGTCCCGGCGCACACACATTACCCAGAGTGCCTCAGCCAAGAGTCAACACCAAGGGCTGTTGTCAGTGTAAATTCCACCCTCCCCCCTCTCTGCTCTCTCTCTCTCTATGTCTGTCTGTCTCTGTCTCTCTCTCTGTTTCTCTCTTCCTCCTCCCCCTCTGTCTCTCTGCATTTTTCTTCTCTTCTGGTGGAGGAGGAGGAGGAGGTGGTGGTGGTGGTGGTGGTGGTTGGTGGGAGGTCAGGGAGCAGAAATGTGGCAAGTTATCTGGTGGCCATTCCTGTGACGTTTCAGGGTCTCATGGATGTGGTCGGTTTAGGTACAAAGTTCTGAATTACCCCGAGGCATTAGATGAGGGATGGTTATTATGGTAAGAGATGGTCACGTTTAGATGACGACGGTAAAGAGGTTCAGGCAACGTGTGTTCA
>CM051008.1:6652190-6664690 GCA_027704905.1 Muraenolepis orangiensis | reverse complement strand
TTGGCAGGTGGTTAGAAAGTGCCACTCGGTTTTCCACCTCCTGTTGTGTGCAGTGGGTGCACAGTCTGTCTCCTCTTGGGAGGGGGTCTGTCTCCTCTTGGGAGGGGGTCTGTCTGTGGCAGCCTCTCTGGATGGCCAGGCTGTCCTTTGCTGAGTCTGTACATAGTCAAGGATCTCTTAAGTTATATGAATTATTATGTATTGTCTTTAACCCCACTTGTCACGGCAAGTTTTGGATATTGAACTCAAGTTCATACGTTTTATAGTCGTGAGTTGTGGGTTTTGTCAACGGTTGTCAACGTTCATCAAATTGATCAAACTGGTCTGTAAGGAAAATTAAAAAAAGCTAAAGAAATACAGAGAAAACAACCAGAGATAATACAAAACAACCAGAGATAATACAAAACAACCAGAGATAAAACAAAACAACCAGAGATAATACAAAACAACCAGAGATAATACAAAACAACCAGAGATAATACAAAACAACCAGAGATAATACAAAACAACCAGAGATAAAACAAAACAACCAGAGATAATACAAAACAACGCAACGTTAAAGAAAACAACACAACGTAAAGTGAAACAATGCAATGTTATAGAACAATGCGAAATTAAAGAAAACAAAGCGAGATTATAGAAAATTTAGTGAAATTACAGAAAACCCGCGAGATTAGAGAAAACAACGCGACATTAGAGAAAACAACGCGAGATTATAGAAAACATAGCGAAGTTACAGAAAACCCCGCGAGATTAGAGAAAGCAACGCGAGATTAGAGAAAGCAACGCGACATTAGAGAAAGCAACGCGACATTAGAGAAAGCAACGTGTTGCCCTCGCTTGTTAATTCATTACGTTTGCGCCAAAGCCTCAAATGATAAAATAGTTTAGCGTCACTGGTCTGTGGATATTTAACTTGGCAATGTTAGCGTTGGCTACATGTGGCTAAATTAGTGTTGCACTTGGCTAAATTACTGCACTTGGCTAAATTAGCGTTGGCTACACTTGGCTAATTTTGCATTGGCTGCAGTCACCACCTAGAGTTGCTTGCTTTTTAACAGTCTACTGGTAAAGTTATGTTTTATTAATATCTCAAAGCTTAAGCTAAAACATATTTTAACTTTTTAAAGTGATATCACAATGTGATGCCCTGTTTGGACCTGTGTTTGGTCTTGTATTTCTGACAACTTAACCCCCAATGAAACAATCAGAAAATATTGTTTCACCCAACATGAACTGGGTTATTAAAATGGTGCATTTGTTTTGTCTTGAGTGTTGTAATTGTATTTTATTGCCCTTTGTAGATAATGACTTAAATGTCTTACAATGGAAACGGGTTTAAGAAAACTTGAGACAATTTTCCAGCCAATCAAAAGCTTGCTTGCTTGAAGTAGATTATTAAAGATTATTAAAAAATACTTTGAATTGTCAACAAAAGGGCTGCAGTTACACTAGATGTATTTTATCAAATGATGAGTATCACAATTAACAATAGCAACGTGATTGCATAGCATCATGTTGCTATTCACACAATAAGTAGAATTTCCATCCCCCTGCCATCCAGACTGTCCCTGTGCCCAGAGCCCCTCTGCTGTGCTGTGGGTTTTTGAATCAGAGTACAGCAGGCCTTTTGAACCTCTCCAACTGTTATTCATCACTGCTATTGTGCTTTAAAAATGAACCTTTCCCAAGAGAATATTTTTAAAAAGTGAGGTTATATTTCTTTTAATCCCCCAACAATAGTCAGTATATGACAACTGATATTGGAATTTATTATCGCACAACTATTTCAACTATTGAAAGTGGATAGCATCAAGCCGCAAGAAAGCAAGAACGCTTTGATGTGCAAATAAATGTGATTGTAATAATGTTTGTACAGATGAGTTTTCAGTTGATTCAGCAGGAAGTACTTGCCATTATTAGTCAAGATAAGATAATTTAACTATTTGAAAAGATTATTCCACCAGGGCAATTGGTATGATATAGTTATCAAGTTATCTTAACTTGAAATAGTGTGGAATCGTATGCTTTTTCCACAAGTTAAAGCATGTTTTCGTCAAAGGATAATGTAACATAGTTGTTTTAACTCAATCAAGTTAAAACAACAAATGATCATTAGTTAACCAACTTGTTTAACATAAACAAAGCTTATCTTCAAGTTGAGTTTACTCGTGTTTTTAAGGCAGCAGGTGAACTTCTCTGTCATTTCAGTTAGCATGTCAGTTTAACCTACTTGAAAATGTTTCCAGTGCAGGTGTCTTGCCATTGCGTATAAGGACCAGATAGCATCGTCGTTGGCTGGTTGATTCTTTCCAATGGTTAAAATCCTTTTCCTTTTGTTTCCTTATTTGATTTATTGCTCTGAGTTTTCTGTCTGGATCTGTTTGTGTTCAAGACCAGGACCAGCTGGCTGAGGGTTATCTCCCTGGGGTCTCTCTGTATGTGAGGGCTTTGTGATGAAGTCTGTCAGGGTCACTTTGGTGTAGGTGACGGTAACATCGGGAAATTAGATAATTAGTGGGTATCGTCCTAATTCTGCTCTGTGTGTGTTTTTTTGGTGTTTTCCGACGGATGCAGAGAATGGATTTGCGGAGTCTCAATTTGATGTTAGTCCTGTTTTATAACATTGTGTTGGCAAGAGGACCCCAGGTCTCGCAACCATAAAGGGAAATAGGTTCTATGAGTCCAATATTTGGAGCCAGATTTGAATTGGGATGTCCAACTTGTGATGTTCCATTTGATGGCGTAGAAAGCCCTTCTTGCCTTGTCTCTCAGGTCCTTCCCCGCTTGGTGGAAGTTACCTGTCTTTCTGATGTTTAGGCCAAGGTAAGATGGCTAGACGCAATAGCATCTAGAAATAATTGTATATTTGTGGTCTTGGAGGCTGGGACTTCTTTTTGGAATATCATGATTTTTATTTTAGTTTGGTTCACTGTCAAGGCCCAGGTCTGGGAGTATTTCTGTAGAAAATCAAGCTGCTGTTGTATCTGTTTTCTGCCAATTGATTGATATATAAAGTATGTTGAACAGGGTTGGACTCAAGCTGCATCCCTCTCTAACCCCAAGGTTTTAAGGGAAGAAGTCTGTGTGTTTTTGGTAATCTTAATAGCACAGAAGAGCAGGATTTGTTGTTAGTATACATCGAGTTTATGATGTTGTATGTTTTTTCCCTTAAATACCACTTTCACAACTTGAGTTGAAGGGTTTTTTGAACTCGAATGAAACAGAAGAGTCATTTGCTTTTATTTTATTTGGTTGTCAATAAGGGTGCTGAGGGTGAAACTATGGTATGTTGTCTGTTTAATGTATGGGGAGTCTAGCTCTGGTCTGGCTCTGTTTTGTTTTCTCTCTTTCTCTTCTCTCTCTCCTCTCTCTCCTCTCTCTCTCCTCTCTCCCTCTCTCTCCTCTCTCTCTCTCCTCTCTCTCTCTCTCTCTCTCTCTCTCGTCTATCGCCCTCCCCCCTGTCTCTCCACCTCCTCAATTGGGTGTCAGTAAACAGAGCTGTGCATGTGTGTGTGTGTGTGTGTGTGTGTGTGTGTGTGTGTGTATGTCAGAGGGTCTCTGCTCACTTCTCTAAAATGTATTTGTGGGTATAAAGAGTCATGTGATCTACAGTCACAAATTACACACCGATACACATCGTCGCATTAACCGCATAGAGACAAATAAATGACACAACAAGGAATATTGACACTATTTCACTTTTTTGTGAAACAAAAGACGCCATGTTTAAAATGTAACACATGGCGCCTTCTATGGGTTGAGGAATACGAGAGGTTGTTTTCACCACCGTTTCAGTTTGTTGCGGTAAAGCAGACCTCTGTTTCCGTGCCCCAACATGCGAACACGCGCATGCTTCCTGTACGACCTTTGATGTGACCTACATTCCCTGCTGCTGCCTCTATCCCTCTCTCTCCCTCCCCCTCTCTCTCTCTCTCTCTCTCTCTCTCCCTCCCTCTCCTCTCCCTCTCCCTCCCCCTACCTCCCTCCCTCCCTCTCTCTCGCTCACCCTCCCTCTCTCTCTCTCCCTCCCCCTCCCTCCCTCTCTCTCTCTCCCTCCCTCCCTCTCTCTCCCTCTCTCTCTCTCTCTCTCTCCCCCTTCGTCCCTCTCTCTCTCTCTCCCTCCCTCTCTCTCTCTCCCTCCCTCTCTCCCTCTCTCTCTCCCTCTCTCTCTCTCTCTCTCTCTCTCTCCCTCCCCCTCCCTCCCTCTCTCTCCCTCCCTCCCTCCTCCCTCCCTCCTCCCTCCCCTCTCCCTCTCTCTCTCTCTCTCTCTCTCTCTCTCTCTCTCTCTCTCTCTCTCTCTCTCTCTCTCTCTCTCTCTCTCTCTCTCTCTCTCTCTCTCTCTCTCTCTCCTCTCCTCTCTTCTCTCTCTCTCCTCTCTCTCTCCCTCCCTCCCCCTCCCTCCTCCTCTCTCTCCTCTCTCTCTCTCTCTCTCTCTCTCTCTCTCTCTCTCTCTCTCTCTCTCTCTCTCTCTCTCTCTCTCTCTCTCTCTCTCTCTCTCTCTCTCTCTGTAGCACACTGTTTCTCCACTCTCTTTGCAGTAACACACAATGACCTTTCACCTCAGTCACACACGTAGCATCTGTGTGTTGCACAATTAAAGTGTGTGTGTGTGTATATTTGCTATCTAGCGATTAAGCAGACTTTAGTATCCAATGTGAATTACAGTGAATTCGGATGTAGGCTGCTGACATGGGGGATTGAAAACCCTTCAGTTGGTTAATTGTGTGTTTACAATCACACACGCCACAGTGTTTTTTCAGAAGCAGGAGTTTGGGGAATTCAGTGATGTCATTTCCTGTCTCACCAGTTGCCCAGAACAAACCTACTTACATTCTCTTGCTCTCTGTTAGTAATACAACCTTTGATCGCACCCAAGACAACTAGACAATTATCTGTTGATGATAATTGCTAAACACTTTATGCTAATTAGTTATTTGCCAAAATGAAAAACATCCCATTTTCTTTTGTCAGACAGTGGAGCCAGAGCAGTGAGCCACACAATTATCAATTGTGAATGTTAAGCGTTATGAAAAAAGCTATCTCAGATTAATTAGGAGGGGGAAAAAAATCAAGTTCAAATCAAGCCTCAAAGATAAAACAAAAAGTCCCCTTTCTACAAGGGCTTTGAGCTGTAGGGGAACTAGGTAGTGGATCATATTGAATAATAAGGTTGTTTATGTCAGTAGAGTTTAATAATAGAGCTACATACGCTGTGAACATGCTAGCTGTCAGCTGGTGCAACATGACTGTTATATTCTTCTTCCTGTTTTTAGCACACATGTTAAACCACATCAACTGAAGACATCTAGCACACACTGGCACACATAGTGGCACACACACACATGCATGCAAACACACACACACGCACACACTACACACACACACACACACACACACACACACACACACACACACACACACACACACACACACAGAGGATGTCTGCATGAGAGAGAGATGTACAGACACTAATGACTAAGTCTCCTTTGTGAAACGTCGGCTGACAGAATGTCTCTCATCCTTTCTCTCTCTCTCTCTCGCTCTTTCTATTCATTCTCTTTCTCATGCTCTCGTGCGGTATGATTGTGGGGTGTATGTGTGCGTTCTGTTTCTGTTCTGTCTGTATGTGTGTGTGTGCTCCTATGGGCACACACCATAGAGAGAGAGAGAGAGGTGGGGGTTGGGATTTAAACCCAGCACTACAGGGTAATCCTCGCCTCGCCGAGAATCGAACCGGCGCACTTCTGTCCAGACCAGAGAAACATCCGCACAACATTACACTATTAAACCTTCCACACACTGGAGCAAACATCAAACAACATCAGACTCCCCCCAGTCCGCTGCCAGTCTCATCCAATCACACGCCCTCTAAATAAACAGCATATATTGTCATTATATTGAGTTTAAATAAAATGTTACTAGAATAGATAGATATGTAAGGCAGGATATGGTAGTGGTTTAAAGCGTCCTCCAGGTTCAGATAGCCGTGCTCCGCTCTATAATGACATGTATTTCAATGCGCCGCAAGTTACTTTGGATGAGTTGACTTAAATGAAGGATTACAAATAGAGTCAACCGGGGGAAATATGGCTGTTAGATGCGATAGAATAGCTGCTAGCTACATGAGCCTGTTAGTGTGGTTTGAGTTTCACATAATGATGTCTTTAGTCGCTGCGAGAGTCAAGTCCAGTTTATACAGCTCTTTATCTTAGCTGCGGTCTCAGAGGGTTTCATAGCCCCACACAGCCACCGGTAAGATAAGAAATCATTAAAATCTGTCAGACGATTTCTGTGAAAGTGAAAGAAGGAAAGTGTCTGCCAGGATACAGAGTGCACAAAATGTAGTAGGAGGAGGAAGAGAGGCAGGAGAATACCGCCACTAAGGAGGGGTGGAGGGGTGAGCAGATATCCTTCTGGAAGAATCCCTCACCAAGACCCGAAGGGGAACCACCCTGTCCTGATCCAGCCCTGAACCGCAACCGCTCCTTAATACCACACCTCAACGATAACAATGACCCATCACTTGCTAAATGACTATCTAATGGACTGGCTGACAAACAAATAGACTAACTAACTAACCTAGCTACGAGCAAACTACCCAACCGGCAATAACGAACGACTCAATAACCATGACATGAATAAACAAATTAACAAATGAGTGAAGTAACTCATGAGATTGGTGACGAAAACAACTGTATGACTGACTGTCTGAGTTACTAACTACATAACCCCGAATGCTAAACAGCGCGGTGTATTGTGTTAACCGACGTACAACATGGGTCTAGATGAAGCTGTCAGCCGAGAGGCGTGGAGCTGTGAGAGGAGCAGCTGTAGACGACCTCCACACACACACCACCACACACACACACACACCACACACACACACACACACACACACACAACCTCGGTGTCCACAAACAGCAGATAAACCAGGAGGACAGAGGACAAGATAACAGACCCTCCCATCCTCCATCTCCCTCCCTCCCTCCCTCCCTCCCTCCCTCCCTCCCTCCCATCCTCCATCTCCCTCCCTCCCTCCCTCCCACTCTCCATCCTCCATCTCCCTCCCTCCCTCCCTCCCTCCCTCCCTCCCTCCCTCCCTCCCTCCCACTCTCCCTCCTCCCTCCCTCCCATCCTCCTCTCCCTCCCTCCCTCCCTCCCACTCTCTCCCCCTGCTTTTCCTCCCCTCCCCCATCTCTCTCCGTCCTCGCTCTTTCCATCCCTCTCGCTCCCTCTCATGTTGTCCCTCCCTCTCCCTCCCATCCTCCTTTCCTCTCTGCCTGTCATTCTCGCTTCCTCTATCTCTGTCATTGTGTGTGTGTGTGTGTGTGTGTGTGTGTGTGTGTGTGTGTGTGTGGTGTGTGTGTGTGTGTGTGTGTGTGTGTGTGTGTGTGTGTGTGTGTGTGTGGTGTGTGTGTGTGTGTGTGTGTGTGTGGTGTGTGTGCGTGTGTGTGTGGGTGGGTGTGTGTATGTGTGTGTGGTTGGGTTCATGTGCATGAGTGCATACGTGTGTTTGTGTATGGTTTCAGTGTCCTACTATCCATATTTTCTCTTTTCTCTCTCTTCTCTTTGTCCACACTCCCCCCTCCTCTCTCTCTCTCTCTCTCTCTCTCTCTCTCTCTCTCTCTCTCTCTCTCTCTCTCTCTCTCTCTCTCTCTCTCTCTCTCTCTCTCTCTCTCTCTCTCTCTCTCTCTCTTTCTGTCATTGTGTTTTTCTAATACATTAATACCTATACACAGGCTCTCATTAATTCAAACCGCTGCAAGGAATGCTCTATTCAACGCACCGTCCAATCAGAACCAAGGCGGATGTGTATGTGTCCGTCCGGCCCACAGTATGCAGTGTGTGTCCATTTATAACTGTCAGCAGTGTTTATGAATTTGTGGCGACATAACAGTGACACCATGTTCGACTGGGTGTCGAACCCATGACCACAGCAGGGAACACCATCAGCCCCGTTGGTATCCATGACAACAGCCACAGGAGAAGAGTGTAGCGGCGCTTTGTATGTGAAAAACCTTTTATTTTGAAAAAGACTTGGGGGGGGGGCTTGAGTTGACATGGGGGTGGAGCTGTTAGTCATACAGGAATGCCCCACAGCGAGAAGAATCCCCTCGCGTCTTACGAAAGTCAGAGGACTGTCGAACAGAGCTGTGGAATATTCTGGAAGAAAGACGGGGTTTCTCAGTGGTATCAGTGAGCTGAGAGCTGCTTGAATTCTCTGATGTGGCTACGTGACGTGTGTGTCTGTCTATCCTGTACATTTCCTGTCAATTCAGGTCGATTTTTGCATTTGTGAGTGTGACTAGCAATGAAAATTGGGTACGAATACGTATTGAATACGACTTAACTTTATGGAAATCATTGAGAATTTGAACATTTTTAATTAGCTGTTGGAACCAAACTTTCTCAGACTCGTTTCCCCAACCGGCTGGCGGGGCGCCAGGTGAATAAGGTGAATCAGGCCCTCGGTGAAAGAGGCCACGTGCAATGAATGAATATTCCTATTCCTCACATGGGCACCATTTCGGAAATTATGGTAGCGGGTTTCGCTAGCTAGCATGCCGAGCTAGCCCCGGCGATGCCCTCCGCCACTCGGAGACAAGGTTACAGATACCTCCTCCTTCTCCTCCTCCTCCTCCCCTGAGGTGATCAGACTTAGCTAATCAGGTCACATCCCGCCCGGTGGAAACCACGGCAACCGTACCACGGCAGCGCTTCAGACCCCCCCCCCCCCCCCTCTCCTTTTCTCCCGCTCTCTGTGTTTATTGAGGGTGGAATTACACAAACAAACACATACACACACACACACACACACACACACACACACACACACACACACACACACAACACATGTCTGTGTTACAAGGTGAGCGGACGCCAGACGTTCATCCCTAACCTGCGTCTGTGTCTGCTTGTTATTGCTTTTGTTATTTGATTTATTTGAATCTATTTGTTTTGCCGTGTTGCTGCTATGCGTGACCCTATTTTCCATTGTGGCGGCTTTTGATTAGTTTTCTGTCCGTGTACGGCACGTTGTCACCGGCACTGTGTAAATAAAGGGTTGTTTTTATTCGTCAAAGCAGCGGCTGACAATTTAGCAGCCGCGCGGGGGCTCTAAATGAGCTGAGATAAGCGAGCGGCGAATTGAGGAAATAAAAGAGAGGCAAAATGCTCCTTTAATGTTCCACTAGAGAGAGAGAGAGAGAGAGAGAGAGAGGAGAGAGAGAGAGAGAGAGAGAGAGGAGAGAGAGAGAGAGAGAGAGAGAGAGAGAGAGAGAGAGAGAGAGAGAGAGAGAGAGAGAGAGAGAGAGAGAGAGAGAGAGAGAGAGAGAGAGAGAGAGAGACTCTGTGAGCTGCTGAGGTGCTGTCACGTCTATATACTCCTGCACACACAGCATGGTGTGGAGAACAAAAACGGTGAATGATGATGATGAACAGGGCGTCTGATCCAGCTCCTGGGACGGCTGTGGTGGAATGATATCGTCACACAGTGAGCTCACAGCCTACACCGTCCATTGAGGATGACGTCATGACATCGTCATGACATCATGTGATGTTTTCATGACGTCGTTGTTGATGATCTGTTGTGGAGGATATGCTCATTTAAATTGGGCTGCGGGGTTGAAATGCCTTGAGCTGCTAGGAGACAATACATGCAGGGTGGGCAGGGCACTCACACACCTCATATGCAAGCATGCACTACACACACACACACCTCATCACACCTGTTTCTACACACACCCGTACACGCAAACAAATGCACACGCACACACGTGTGCACACACACACACACACACACACACACACACACCTCATCACACCTGTTTCTACACACACCCGTACACGCAAACAAATGCACACGCACACACACACACACACACACACACACACACACACACACACCACACACACACACACAGGTACTTCACACCTATATTCACACACAAGCACAAGCCTGTCCCCCTGCACACAAACATACAGCATACAGCATTAACACACACACACACACACACACACAGACACACACACACACACTATTCCTCTGCTCGCGCTCTGTGACGCACAGCGTCTCCAAGCGTCTGAGCGGTGGTCACATGGTCACCTGCCGCGGTCACCTGATCGTGAAGCGATACGCGGGGTGGAGAGAGGAACACACACACACTAGACCCGGGTCCAAGGCCGTCCCTTAAAGACACGCTTCATTGCCTTTCTGACGGCCGTGGAGGAGACAGCTCACATGACGACGGAGGTCACGTGACCGATCACATGGTTCCCAGGAGGACGGGCTGCAAGCCGTGCTGCGAGAACATACTAATAGCACACAGTGAGAACACACGGTGACCCCACAATGCTTGTATTTACGATACACTATTTACTATTGAGTCATTCAGCAGACGCTTTTATCCAAAGTAGGTCATGGTGAATTTGTTTAGACATGTAATGAATGAGGTAGTTGTTCAAGCCTCTTGCTCAAGGACACCTACAGGTAGTCTGGACATCGAGGTTCGACCAACCGGACAATTGTTGTTGTATTAATAGTTTGACAGCATATCTTCATATATCTATCTATAGTAGTTGTATTCATATTGTAGCAGCTTATTGTCATATATCTTGCAGTCATAGTAATTGTATTAATAGTGTAGCAGCGTGTAGTCCTATATCTTATAGTAATACTTGTAGTTGTATTCATAGTATCGGCCTGTATCAGACAGGGACACATTGATCAAGATAAAAAACAACAGGAAGTCCCATTCCTGCCAATGAACGGCCAGGCGATTCATCCCCATGATAACCAGCTGTGTCCAAAGCTCTCATCACGTCAACAGCTTTCTGCAACCTGATTGGCCAATTCAAAACAAAGGGCCAATCGAGAAGCTGCTGTACTTAAGGCTAGTGAGCGGAACGTGTGTTAAGTAGCTACTGTCCATAACTACAGAACCTGTCGAGATATCGGAGCAGGAAGGAGATGTTTGTTTAATAACGGTTTAAGACTGCCCTCCTATCATAACAGAGAGAGAGACTTTAATCCATCAAGGCACGTAGACACAATCTCCCATTCCTCCTCCGTCAGTACGAGCGATACGGACAAGTGGATCGATAGGCCTCCGGTGCTAAATTGTTTGCCAGGCCGCTCATCGTTTGAGGAACCTCCGCGACTCGTAATTCAATCCACCAAATAACAACCAATTATTGTTCCTCCAGAGCTCGAGCCCTGGGATCGGGACCTTCTGTTTTGACGAGGGACCGAGGAGGTCCATATATCGACCAGCAGCAGATCTCCTTGGATGACCTTCTCTGCTCCGGGTGTGCTGTGTGTGTTTGCTTGACAGGGTGTGAGAGAGAGGGAGAGAGAGGGAGAGGGAGAGGGAGAGAGAGGGAGAGGGAGAGAGAGAGAGAGAGAGAGAGAGAGAGAGAGAGAGAGAGAGAGAGAGAGAGAGAGAGAGAGAGAGAGAGAGAGAGAGAGAGGGTGAGAAGGAGAGGGCGAGAGAGAGAACGGGAGAGGGTGAGGAAGAGAGGGAGAGAGGGAGAGAGGGAGAGAGAGAGAGAAGGAGAGATAGAGAGGGAGAGAGGGAGAGAGGGAGAGAGGGAGAGAGGGAGAGAGGGAGAGAGGGAGAGAGGGAGAGAGGGAGAGAGGGAGAGATAGGGTCTGGTCAACATATATTGTAATTTGTCTTAACCCTTGGTCAGGATTGCCTTTTTACTTCTTCATCGGAAACATAATGACATCAGGATGAGTGTGAATGACACATCAGTCACACTATCATGACGGAACGGAAAACAAAGACAGAGGGGCACTAGGAGAAGAAGGATTCCATCTGAATATTCTATTGGAGCAAAAAGGACACCATCAAAAGATATTATTGGTCAAGAGGGACATGCAGTCTCAAACTAAACGGTTCCCCAGCAGGATCTGCCCAATCTGTTCATCATCTCCATCTCTTATCTGATAACTCTCTACTCTCCATCAGCACAGCCCAATCAGGAGGGTTTTAATGGCTTGTAATGAGAGAAGCAGGACAGGCGTGAGGCTACATGCTAATAGACGCTACATGCTAATGGCTGCTACATGCTAATAGAGCACTGATTTCCCTGTCAACGTCTGACTAGAGGTGAATAATTAATGGCTGCTCTCCCTCTCCCTATTTTCCTCCTCCCCCCCCCCCCCTCTCTTTGGGAGAGGTGTGTTGGTTGTTTGTGTTTTGTGAAAGAGTGTGTGTTCACATGCACATGCTTCAGCGTGCGTGTCTGTGTTTCCACGTGCAAATCTGCATGCATGCATGTATGCATGCATGCATGGGCGTGAGTGTGAGTATGCGGGAAGTCCTGCATGCTTAAATGTGTGTGTGTGTGTGTGTGTGTGTGTGTGTGTGTGTGTGTGTGTGTGTGTGTGTGTGTGTGTGTGTGTGTGTGTGTGTGTGTGTGTGTGTGTGTGTGTGTGTGTGTGTGTGTGTGGTGTGTGTGTGTGTGTACGTGCGTGTGTATGGGAGAGAGAG
>CM051008.1:6624690-6637190 GCA_027704905.1 Muraenolepis orangiensis | reverse complement strand
GTGTCCAATAAGCAAGTGGACTCATTGAAGACACTCAGTCCACTACCTTATGTTAGGTGGGTATTCTGTAAATACTACAGATTTAGTCATGAAATGTGATTACTTTTACTCTTATTTGAATTTGGACAATTTCACACATTTGCATATTTCACTTTGATTCTGTCATTATTTCATTCTGCTTCTGATTCTATATACAACTTTATTCTGTTTGCCTACTTTCTTTCTATTTTCTTTGCTTTTCTTTGACAACTGCATATTCCCATGGGGAATTACCCCCCCTTAGCATAGACGCTATTACCTCACCGCAGCTTGACGCAGGATGTGGAACGTAAAGATTAACAGGAAAAAACAATGCCACTTGCCTTACAACATTTGCAGGGGAAAACGGGGGGGAATCACCTAGTTTACAACATTTACCATCGTGCCTTCACACCTAGTCTGTCAGATAAAAACAGATTTTCTATATATCAACGGTTCCATTGTCACAACTTTACATATTGAGCTCCTGCTTTGTGAACAGACTGAATACACACCGCAGCTCGAGGTGTGTTTGTTTACTGCCCCGCGGGAGACACTTTCCAAGCATCTGGGGGAGGAGCTTATGGTAGTAAAAGAACTATGAATAACAGTGAAAGGTAATAAAAGGGAAATATAGAGATGTAAAACATTAAATAATCGTATTTTTTATTATTAGTATTAGTATTAGTATTAGTATTATGTGTTGGATTATCACTAGTTTATGTCTTTAAATGTACTCTAGTCAAATAAAATGTACATAAAATAAATATTGACCAAAGCTTGGCCTGCTCTGTAAGCTAATAAGGCTTTATGTGACTGGATGTCTAATATAGACCGTCTGCTCTCATTCACCTGCATGCATGTCTCATTGTGTCTTTGCTTTCTGTGTGTCTGTGTGTGCTGAACCTACCTTGGTGTCTGGTGACACATCGGCCCTTATGCCCTGATAATGCATGTTTGATTGTGTCTTTGCGTCTACTGTGTCTGACTGGATGGGTTGTATATACATGTACCTTTGCATGCTTTCTGTCTGTGATTAACATTCTCTCTCTTTATTATTTTCTTGCACGCTTATGTTCATAACTTTGTGCTTGCATTCTGTGTTCTGTTTTTTTTTTAGGGTGCCTTTGTAACATCTGCCGTGGACTATGGAGGAACAATAGCCTCTTGGTTAACTCTGGCGCATTCTAATAATGAGCACTGGCCCTATTAAATAAACCTATAAACTCAACTAAGCTGAAGTCGTAACGTTGGCGAACAAACAGTAAATACATTCTGGCGCTAAGATAGCGTTTTGCTTTGGAAAAGGAAGAGGAATCATGAAATGTTGGCCTATTGAATTTTAAACTTCATCTAGAGGCACTAGATAATTTTGCACAATAGTGCTTCTTTAAAGAGACACAACGGGAACGTTAGCCCATAATGTTCATTCCATGCTGGGTAGCTAATTTGATGCACTGCACAGCTCAACAACAACAACAACAACAGACAACACAAATAGCCTACCAAGTAAGAGAAAAGACCAAAATAAATGGTCTTTTTATTCCATTACAAATAAACACACACATGCACACACGCACACACACACACACACACACACACACACACACACACACACACACACACACACACACACACACACACACACACACACACACACACACACACACACACACACACACACACACACATACACATGGGACGGTGCACAGTGTAGTGTGTGAGAGGCAGAGAGAGGGGCGTGTCCCGACTGGTTCTCCTGCAAGCTGTCTCTTTGGCATCTGGGGACCGAACACTGCCTTTTGAGGACTGCTGAGGGGCCAGTCTATTGTTATGGACAGCTAGTCCTCTTGGTCCTTAGTTATCTTTATCTCTCTCTCTCTCTCTCTCTCTCTCTCTCTCTCTCTCTCTCTCTCTCTCTCTCTCTCTCGCTCTCGCTCTCTCTCTCTTTCTCTTCCCCACTCTGTCCTTCTTTCTTTCTCTTGTTCTCTCTGTTGCTTTGTCTTTCACACCCCCTGTCAGCTTCACTCACTCCTCTCTCTCTCTCTCTCTCTCTCTCTCTCTCTCTCTCTCTCTCTCTCTCTCTCTCTCTCTCTCTCTCTCTCTCTCTCTCTCTCTCTCTCTCTCTCTCTCTCTCTCTCTCTCTCTCTCCCCCCTCCTCCCCTCTCTCTCTTTCTCTGCGGCCACACACCACCAGTATGCAGATATAGAGTTTCACCACCACCGTCACCCCCACCCCCACCCCACACATCAGAGGTGGGTCTGTCTCAATGGTCTTCGCCGGCTGGAGGAAACCGTATGTCAAACACATGTCTGGACCTGAGAGGAATGCAATTAGATACCACAGCTTCATATGGTTCCTACATCTTCATATGCATCCCACATCCACGTACACGGTTCCTACGGCTTCATATGCATCCTACATCCACGGACACGGTTCCTAGGGCTTCATATGCATCCTACATCCACGTACACGGTTCCTACGGCTTCATATGCATCCTCTATCCACATACATGGTTCCTAGGGCTTCATATGCATCCTACATCCACGTACATGGTTCCTATGTCTTCATATGCATCCTACATCCACGTACACGGTTCCTATGGCTTCATATGCATCCTCTATCCACATACATGGTTCCTAGGGCGTCATATGGTCCCTGCGTCTGCATGTGGTTCCTGCATCCTCATACGCTTCAGATGTCTTTACATGGTGTCGAAATGGTTCCTATAGCTTATAGCATATATCTTATCATATCTATCTTCTTATAGTTCATGTGTCTCAGATATGGATGGATTAAGTGTGACTTAAAGATTGTGGTGTATGGGTAGGATGTAGTTGCAACACATGAACACTCCATGCAGCAGTGAGAAGCTTTCTGTGCTATGATGCATCTGGGTTATATTTCCTCTTCTTCTCCATAAGTACAGCTTATTCTTTTATCGTCCCTCTGCGACCTCAACCATCCAGCTCGGAGACTATTATAGTCTACCTCTCTCTCTCTCTCTCTCTCTCTCTCTCTCTCTCTCTCTCTCTCTCTCTCTCTCTCTCTCTCTCTCTCTCTCTCTCTCTCTCTCTCTACCCTCACCTATCCTCTCTCTCCTCCCTCTCTCTACAGCTTCCTTCCCTCTTCCCCCTACCCAGGGAGCTCTGTGATTGGCTAAGGGGCACCGCTCTTATTGGAGCATGCTCGGTAGGCCTCTGTCCTTGTGGCCGTGGTGGGGAACTGAGGACCAGCTCCCAGAGCTATTTCCATCCCCGTCCGCGGGCTCCCTCCCTGGGCTCTAGATATAGACGCTGGCCCCTGTGACGCTAATGAATCACCTCCTACCAAATCTCCCTCTTATGTAATCTCCGGCAGGACACACCTCACTCGCCCAGCACCAGCAGAGCTAGCAGTCCAGAGCTGGCAAAACCAGAGCGAGCAGCCCCAGTGCTAGCAGCCCAGAGCTAGCACACCTCCATCCAGCTGACCCAGAGCTAGCAGTCCAGAGCTATCGCACGCCTCCATCCAGCTTACCAAGAGCTAGTAGCTTGCAAAACCAGAGAAACTACAACCCGGAGCTAGCAAACCTAGCTCTAGCTGACGTGGGGGAAAGCTACTAGCCCAGAGCTAGTAGTCCACATGATAACTACACCAGAATAATTTCAGAATTCCCTATTTAAATCATTGAGTCAGCCTATATATATACAGTAAGATCTACTACCTTCTAGTCTGTTAGTTAGTAGTAGTTTGAATCGTATTTGAAGTTGTTTCGCTGTATTGATTTTAAAAGAATCACCTACCTTTCCAGATGCTCTCTCCATATAATCTCTCCATATAATGAATAAATGTATGCATTTTTTGTATTTGTCATTTATCATTTATCATTTATCATGACAGCGAATGAAGATTAGATTTAGACAATTATGGAAAATAAAGGGAGCAAGAAATAAATTTAGAAACATTTGAGATTTGTGGTAAAAAGTAAGCCAGACAGCCAGGCAGTTTTCTCAAATTCCTGTGTGTAGAATAGACCACGTCTTACCTTCATCGTTATGCAAACATACTAGTCTTTCTGCTAAAGTTACCCTGTGTAGTACAAGAGATTGAATCTAAGGCTAAATGAAGGTCGCTGTAGCTTGGACATCAGAATGCATCATGGGAATTGCCGTATTGAACGCTAAATCAGCGTGAATATACCGCAACCTACCGCTGTAGCAGTTTGTGTCTCTCCAATAACAACTAACAACTATAATAACTAACATTCCAATGCTCCTATGCTTCCAAAATGTTAGCGCTCACTGCGATGTGACGCTGCCATATACATTTTTAATGTAACACATTTAAATGTGTCTGCATCTGGTCGGCATACGTTGCGTTAAATGCTGAGCTAACATGTAGAGAAAATGACATTTGAGCATGGCTTCTTGTATTGCTATTTCCTCTGTCAACATAACAGGGAAGCAGCGATGATCCACAGAACGGTGGTGGAAGCATTAGATTTTGCACATTTTTGCCTTTGAACAAAATGGACCCCAGCAGATGAGAGGATGGAGGCGCTCTGAAGGTCAACACACAGGTCCACATGTTGAACAGACTCTAAAATCACCCTTAATCACAACCTTCCTGAGTCAGGGGGTTTAAAGGGTTAAACCAGGCTCTTTATCTCACCTTCTCCCCTGCTCTTACCTTTTCTACCCTTTTGATCCGTCTCTCTTTCTGTCACTTTACCTTTGCCTCTCTCTCTCTCTCTCTCTGTCTCTCTCTCTCTCTCTCTCTCTCTCTCTCTCTCTCTCTCTCTCTCTCTCTCTCTCTCTCTCTCTCTCTCTCTCTCTCTCTCTCTCTCTCTTTTTCTCTCCCCTTCTCGCTCTCTCATTAAATGTTTACTTAAATTCAAAAGAGCTTTATTGGCATGGAAAATACATTGCCAAAGCACCTGTAGTAGTTCTCTCTCTCTCTCTCTCTCTCTCTCTCTCTCTCTCTCTCTCTCTCTCTCCTCTCTCTCTCTCTCTCTCTCTCTCTCTCTCTCTCTCTCTCTCTCTCTCTCTCTCTCTCTCTCTCTCTCTCTCTCTCTCTCTCTCCCATGTGACTGGTGAAGCAGCTGGCTGCTGAGACCAGGAACGTAACCAGTCGTCTATTATGGATCAGCTGTCTCTTGTCTAGCTTTGTTATCCCGACCACGCCCCCTTGTGTAGCCACGCCCATGCGTAGCCCCGCCCCCCTCGACAGCCCACGGACCGTCTGGGCGTTTTCTCATGTAAATCCGGAGGAACACAATGAGGACCGCCATTAGACACTGAAAAGACCAGCGGACCCAGAAGTCTTCCCTGGGGGACACCACTTGCGGTGTGTGTATTTGAATGTGTTTTGTTCTGGATTTCCTGTGTGTGTGTGTGTGTGTGTGTTGTTTTTGTTTGTGTGGGTTTGTGCGTGTGAGTGCATTAATGCGTGTGTGTGTGTGTGTGTGTGTGTGTGTGTGTGTGTGTGTGTGTGTGTGTGTGTGTGTGTGTGTGTGTGTGTGTGTGTGTGTGTGTGTGTTTGTTGCTGTTTACGCAAGTATGTGTTTGTTTAGACCTCCGAAAGCAACCCCTCCCACATATCACGGGGCTACTACTACCCCACATGGTATCAAGACCAGACAAAAGCAGCGTTCACAAAGATGCGATGAGTTCAGCTCTATTTATACATTTCAGTAGCATGAAGGAAACGGATGTTTAAAGGTCGCCGCTTCTATTTACGGTGAGGTCGTTTTAGCTTTAGTACACAACACAGAACCACGTTGATTACGCTGACTGCACATTGACGCGGTTGGGGTTCATATACCGGTTTCCGAAACCGATCAACCGGATGGCGTTCTGCATTAAGCATTGTGTACTGTACTGTGTGTGTGTGTATATTTAGTAGAACTGTTTTAGATGAGACACTATTACAAGAGACTCACAGTCATGCTGTAGACACTGTGAACGTGTAGACCTATATAAGATGAACATGTATGACCTGAACAAAATTGATACTGTACATATGTATATATACGGTGTCACTTTATTGTTCTTTTCAAGGTGTATAGTATTGTTATAGTATAGTGTTATTTGAGTATATAGTATATAGTTTAGTATATAGCGGTGTGTTGGAGGACGGTCCTCCCTTTCCTCGACGGACGAGCTTCCGCTGGTAGGTTGTATATAGTGTCTATAGTATAGTATGCGGATTTGTGTATATAGTGTTGTTTATAGTTGATGTAGTATAGTTATATTATTGTTTAGTATAGTATAGTATTGTATAGTATATTGTTTAAATTCATACTGCGGGAGGGAATGGGGAGTAAGCATTGGATTGTACTTCTTATAGTTACAAATGGCAAATAAAAACATCTTGAATCTTGATTCAAGGTGTGTTATCAATACATTAAGTGTTTATCATCATATATTTAGATGCATACTGTATATCGTATCAATATAATAAAGCATATGTACAGTGTACAATATACTCCATAGGATACATCTTCCAATTTCACAGGGGAGGAATGTATAGACTATATAGCAGCGCCATGAGGACTAAGCTAGCTAACGGCCACAGTTAGCCAACGCCTGCGACTACCAATGCTTTTTCAAAATGCATTGTTGGTCAAAAAACGAATAAAGGATGTATTCTGTTGAGCAAAGCAAAGCAGTCATCCGCTGTGTCATCGACCCACGCCTTGCGTAAGAAAGTAATTGTCCAGAATGACCCTGTGTTCTACTGCTCATTTAATCAACAGTAGACTTTGACCTTTTCCGCAAAACACCTGCACAAGACACCAGTGGTGCAGATGAAGTGAATATGCAGCTACTTGCACCGTTCCTATAGCATAGAATATTGACTGGGAACTATAATGAGAGAGGGGGAGAGAGAGAGAGAGAGAGAGAGAGAGAGAGAGAGAGAGAGAGAGAGAGAGAGAGAGAGAGAGAGAGAGAGAGAGAGAGAGAGAGAGAGAGAGAGAGAGAGAGAGAGAGAGAGAGAGAGAGAGAGAGAGAGAGAGAGAGAGAGAGTAGTTCATACAGAAAGGTGAATGTACATTATATTGAATAGATTAATTATTCTGCATTGTGATTGATATAACTTTGTAATCTGTTATGCTTTTTCCTTTCATGCCAATAAAGCAATTGGATTACATATGAGAGAGAGAGAGAGAGAGAGAGAGAGAGAGAGAGAGAGAGAGAGAGAGAGAGAGAGAGAGAGAGAGAGAGAGAGAGAGAGAGAGAGAGAGAGAGAGAGAGAGAGAGAGAGAGAGGAGTGTATGGATGGAGAGAGAGAGAGAGAGAGGAGAGGAGAGGGAGGAGAGAGGAGAGAGAGAGGAGAGAGAGAGAGAGAGGAGATGAAAAGAGCAGCAGATAATGATGTCATCTTCCATCTGCCGGGCTCCGCGGGGCGGAGACACCTTCAACCTGCCCCCGGTTGGTCACCACGGCAACCCGCCACGGCAACCATGCCGCGCCCTGCGTTGCCCCTGGTTACATGTGTTTAGGGTGATGGAGAACTGAACAGCATCACGTGCACGGGCAGGCACACACACACACACACACACACACACACACACACACACACACACACACACACACACACACACACACACACACACACACACACACACACACACACACACACACACACACACATATATAAACATGGGTACCCACTTACTCTCTATCTCTCAGACACACACAAACTTAAACACATATAAACACAGGCAATCATTAACAAACACACAGAAACAAGCGCACACACTCACACTTTAAACACACACACACACACACACACACACACACACAACACACACACACACACACACACACACACACACACACACACACACACACACACACACACACACACACGTGGACACATATGCTGACACACCCAACATACATCTGGTAGCCATAAGTCATCCCGGTTCATCGGTGTCATCGCTACTCAGGGGTTTATGGGGACGGTTTGTTTACCCATCAGCCACCTGGGGCCGTGCTGGGGTAATTGAGCGTTGCCATGGCCACCAGGGATAAACAAAGTGGAGGGGTAGCAGACACAAGACGATGTGGCTGTAACAGTACAGTAGTTAGTTCTTCGCTTGTGAATTTTTTTTTTCACAATTTATACATTGTTATGAAACATCTATCGGTGATGGACAACGTACCCTAGGTTATTGGATTCCCGCTTTCTGTCGTATTATATTTTTACCACGGCTAAACTTGATTTCTGTAGACGCTATGTCACACAGAGACATCGCTGCAGTGGTTCTAAGGGGGTTTGAGATGTTTTCAAATGGCTGTAGCGCCCACCATAAAAAACTCATATAAATGTAATTCCCATATGACAACAACTCAGGGGTTTGTCTCAGAATCACCGCCTATAAAAATGTTGCAGTATTCCCTACGGCGAGAAATCCGTAATTTAGTAAGAGATTCTTGCCGATCCAGCCGCCTCGTAAATCCAGAATGCACTTCGGCTTGGCCGGCTTCGGGGTGCGGCCGCGATGTCCGTCCGGCGCCCAGCGAGGCGTGACCTCACCGGCCCGGTAGTCACTGTTAACTCCGCCGACTTCTACGCTCTGCTCTGGCTGCCCGGGTGTATCGTATCACAGCATACTGCCTTAAAGTGAATGTACCGCTTGTAAGTCGCTTTGGATAAAAGCGTCTGCCAAATGTCCTAAATGTAAATGTAAATGTAAATGTAAATGTAAATGTACTGCCTAATGTCTAGCTAGCATTCACATATAATCATAAAGGTATACATGTTGTTAGAATACATCTGATTCATTTATCACATTTACTAATGTACAATTAACACAATGAGTGAACAACGTGACTGATGGTGAGAGTCATCCTGGGTTTTGTGGGAAGCAGCACGCTGGAGCAGATCACGGGAAGCCTGACACGACAGCCAGTGACAAATTGCGTACAATATTACACGTATCGGAAAAACAGGACCTGGGGTGCGTTGTACATCATTAATATACATTTTATAACAAATGTCCAAGTGTTTCGGGCTGTATTATGACTTTAAGAGTGACAGTCAAATCGACAAGTGGGTGTAACTGCCAGTACCTGCATCACCGCAAGGACTAAGTTGTCTTTGTTTACGACTGCAGGGTATCCATGGCGATATGGTTTTGCTTGACTAGCGATCCCCAGGCACAGCTGTCACAGTTATTTACTGGCACTGCAGTAACCGTGGCAACACCCAATCCTGCGTGTGCATTTCGGTCCCCGCAAAGCAGAGGGCCACAGAAACAGGTGAGACGGTGTGTGTGTGTGTGTGTGTGTGTGTGTGTGTGTGTGTGTGTGTGTGTGTGTGTGTGGTGTGTGTGTGTGTTTGTGTGTAAGAGAGGGAGATACAATGTGTGTCACACAATCACAGGGATGCATATGGGCCCTGTCTAAAACACACACACACACACACACACACACACACACACACACACACACACACACACACACACACACACACACACACACACACACACACACACACACACAATTAACTAGCAGTGTTCCTAATTCATTGTTTGTTGTTGCAAGCTTTTGGCGATGCTGTCTCATGTAAATGTCAGACCAATGAAGCCTGTTGAATGTAATTTAATAGAGAGACAGAGAGAGAGAGAGATGGGTAGCGAGTTACAGAGAGAGCTGGAGAGAGAGGGACAAATATTAAATGTGTGTGTGTGTGTGTGTGTGTGTGTGTGTGTGTGTGTGTGCGTGTGTGTGTGTGTGTGTGTGTGTGTGTGTGTGTGTGTGTGTGTGTGTGTGTGTGTGTGTGTGTGTGTGTGTGTGTGTGCACGTGAGAGAGACAGAGACAGAGAAAGGAGGGGGGGAGAATTCAGGTCAGGGGGATTAGACATGGCTGCTGTATTGAGTGCTCCCATCCATAACAAACTGTGTGTGTGTGTGTGCGTGTGTGTGTGTGTGTGTGTGTGTGTGTGTGTGTGTGTGTGTGTGTGTGTGTGTGTGTGTGTGTGTGTGTGCGTGTGCGTGAGTGTGTGCGTGCGTGCGTGCGTGCGTATGTGTGTGTCTGTCTGTCTGTCTGTGGTTAGAGAGAGTCTGAAAGACAGAGACTGGCAGCAAACAATGAATATCATCCTAATTGGCTGTCTCATGTTTTGAGGACAGGGCTGAGTGACAGGAAGCCTCTGTGAACCCCACTTCCTCCAGGGATCCTGTTTACCTGCAGGGCTTTCTACCAGGAGAGTGTCTGGATACACTCACCTAATACGAGAGCTTCCTCAGAGCAAGGAGTACGTATATTGGGACGTGGGGAGCGTACGTGTGTGGGAGTGGATACGGAGGACGAGAGAGTAAAGTCCTTTTGTAATAAATGCAGGAACCAACCGGTCACCAAAGGTCTGGACCTCTGTAATTGTTTTACGTATATTGTAAAAAAATGTATATAATATAAACTATCTGTAGATTTAACTGATCACGAGTTGACATCTCGTCTGCCTGGACTGCTGGATTCAGCAGTTTGTGCTGTGTATGTGCGCTGGTGCCCGCCCCCAAACACACACACCACACACACACACACACACACACACCACACACACACACACACACACACACACACTCACACACACACACACACACTCACACTCACACTCACACTCACACACACACTCCATACAATTATAGGGGGGTAAAGAAACACACACGCACACACAGCTGTACATCGATCTGGTAAAGTAGAAGTTTAGAAACTAAGAAACTAAGAAACTAAGAAACTTAGAAACTAAGAAACTAAGAAACTAAGAAACTAAGAAACTAAGAAACTGTCATAACAGTATCTGGTATAGCAATGCCAATGAATGCATTTCAGAGAAGTAGAGTTAAGGAGCCTCTCAATCTAGCAAGTCTCGCTAGAGAGCGAACTAACAGGCTAACCCACTGGTTAGCAGAGAGAGTAGAGCGGTCTGCTCAAATTAAACTGTCATCTGTCAATTGCTGACTGTTAACTTTGACTTTGAATACAGTATTTGGCTTAAAAAGTGCTTGTGTTGAAATGTGATTAAAAAAAAAATCCTAGTCTTAGAGTCAACTCAAAGGAATGTAAAACATGGAAAATAAAAACAAACATCCAAATTGGCTTAGGTTATTTAAGTTGTTATTGAATGCTGAATATGAATATAGCATAGCTCATGATTAGAAAGGGAACGGCCTAATGTAAAACTAAATAGGTTTGGATCAATCTCAAAATGGTACTTTTACACAACAACAATAATAAGGAAATAATCGGTGGGGGCAGTATAGCTCAGGAGGAGGAGCGGTGGTCGCTGGTTCGATCCCCCGGCTCCTCCTAGATTAACTGTCGAGGTGTTCTTGAGCCTAAGACACCCTAACCCTAACTGCTCCTGACCCGCTGGCTGTCTCCTTGCATGGCTAAATGCCATTTACCATTTACTATAGTCTTCAAGGGGACATTCCCCAAGATTGTCGTGCATTGGGTCGGTGCTGACATCGGCTTGTGATTTATCTTATTTCAATACTGGCAGGTAGAAGTTCAGATACTGATATTGACCAGTGGTCTGGGCTGGTCCTGCTAGCGGTGGTCTTAACTGGTTCTGGTAGCGGTGGTCTGGGCTAGTTCTGCTAGTGGTGGTCTGGCTGCTGGTGGTCTGGCGTCCTGCTAGAGCCAGTCTGGACTGGTTCTGTCTGCGGCGGTCTGGGCTGGGCTGGGCTGGTCCCGGTTCAGGACATGTTCTGCGTGTTTCTGAGAAGACCTCCATGTTAAACTATCCTTTATCTCAGTTGGACTCTATTGACTCTGAGAGTTTAACATCACACTCCCAACATCCATCTCCTGCCAAGTGTGGAGAAGGCACACACACACACACACACACACACACACACACCACACACACACACACACACACACACACACCACACACACACACACCACACACACACACACACACACACACACACACACACACACACACACACACACACATAAACATACACACCCCTGCTGAGGTTGTAAAATCAGCATAGCTCTCTGAAACTCCACCAACACCAGGCTCTCAGTGAGCACACACATGCACACACACACACACACACACACACACACACACACACCACACACCACACACACCACCACACACACACACACACACACTCCTGCAAGCCCCACACAAATGAATGTGAAACCACATCGACACCCCCCCCTCTCTCCTCCTCATCTCTCCTCCTCTCTCCATTACAAATCGCTGAGGCTTGCTCCCCCCCCGCCCCTCCCTCTACCCCCCCCCCCCCCCCCCCTCTACCCCCCCCCCCCTCACACCCACCCTCACACCCACCCTCCCTCTACCCCCCCCCCCCTCACACCCACCCTCCCACCCTCCGGCTCCTGTTGTTTTTACACATGGTGTATCTTGTTGTGCTGCACTCCACCTTATGTAAGACACTATGAACCAACACAAGCCCTGAGCTCATAGACTAACATATGTACCAGAGAGAGAGAGAGAGAGAGAGAGAGA
>CM051008.1:6604690-6622190 GCA_027704905.1 Muraenolepis orangiensis | reverse complement strand
TCATCATCAGTTTCATTGGACCCCCCGGTTTCATCAGACTCATGGATTTCATTGTTCTCGTCAGTTTCATTGAACCATTGGTTTCATCTGTTTTACTGGATTCATCGGACTCAACATGTTAGTATACTTGTATACTTACCTGTGTATATATATATATATATGTATATATACCTATAATTCTGCACATATTACATACCTAGTCTATAAGTTATTTGATACCTGTTTTTAATAGTCATTTTTAGTAGACTGTTTTTACATCTTATTTAACCTCTGTAAATGATATATTACCATGCACTTTACTGCAACATTTGCAAAATTCATGAAAGGGCGATGCTGAAATATATATATTTTTAATCAGGGTCAAATTGACCCCACCACAGCAGTCCTAGTGTTAAGGGTTGGCTATGGGCAGGGTGTGTGTGGGTCTGGGGTAAAGCAATGCATCATGGGAACGATCCTCCCAACAGCTGAAACAAGTCCTTCGAGTTTGAGGCCGGAAAAAGGCACAGAACTGATGCTACGCTATGATGCTATGCTGCGGTCCGGCTGCGGCTCTATTCTCATTGAGAGGGAGATGTTCCATTAAGACGTCCCTCTGGCTCAGTAAACACACCCGACGAGGCCAACCGCCCTGCTTGTGTTGACATTTAAACCGGCTTCCATCTTGTCACTTCTTTAGTTGAACCTCAGACAGCGAGACAGCGGGAAGGAAACCTATAGGCAGTCGCTGAGAGATTTCTGAGCCATTGCTCAGATAAATAAATGAGGTAAGTGAATAGTCACATAGATTAGATCGATTTTTAAAACAATGATTTGTGTCCGAAATTCCATTGGTCAATGGCCAATCTTTCAAAAAGAGTGCAACAAATTCAAAACATATTCATTAATACACAACGAGTGCATTCCCCACACTGTTGTCATGATAGTGGCCAATTAACCAAAACTATTCTGTCCGGTTTTTTAACGTTTTAACACAAAATACAGGAAAATCTGTATCAATAGTATCATACAGAAAACAAGCCTGTAGAAGAATATTTCCACCATTCAAATCATGGACGTTTTAAAGATGACATCTAACCCCCCGGGGCGGTGTTCATCTCTGGAAACAACGAAGCCGACCTTCCAAACCTCCTAGACCTGTTACTGTCTCAGAAACACAGGAGAACAGGAAGGATCCAGGGTGGTCAGGGCTGGGAGACACACACACATAAACACACACCTTGATGAACAAGCTACAGTATACCTCCCACTGATGCTCCCGGCGAGGTGTCGGCATTATTCAATCAATCTCTCTCTCTCTCTCTCTCTCTCTCTCTCTCTCTCTCTCTCTCTCTCTTCGCTCTCTCTTCTCTCTCTCTCTCTCTCTCTCTCTCTCTCTCTCTCTCTCTCGCTCTCTCTCTCCTCTCTCTCTCTCTCTCTCTCCTCTCTCTCTCTGCTCTCTCTCTCTCTCTCTCTCGCTCTCGCTCTCACACACACACACACACACACACACACACACACACACACACACACACACACACACACACACACACACACACACACACACACACACACACACACACACTGGCGTGGCCAGGAGACCCGCTACGGATTATGGGAAATGTTGATCTCCATATGGTAACAAATATGGCCGACAGATGACTAGGAAGTGGCAAACCAGACCCACTCAGCACCTGCACTTCTGTCTCACTGTCTGACCAGACCCACTCAGCGCCTCACTCCCTAGCTCACACTTATGTTTCTCAGACTCTCCTTGTGTATCATTCGGTGTCACTCTCTGTCTCACTCACTGTCTTACTCTACATCTCATTAACCGATCGACCGATCGAGTCTCTTTCCCTCTCCTCATCATGTCTTCCCATCTTTCTCTATCTCACTCTCTCCACCTCTCCCTGCCTCACTCCCTCCACCTCTCCCTGCCTCACTCCCTCCACCTCTCCCTGCCTCACTCCCTCCACCTCTCTCTGCCTCACTCCCTCCACCTCTCCCTGCCTCACTCCCTCCACCTCTCGCCGTCCTCACTCCCTCCACCTCTCTCTGCCTCACTCCCTCCACCTCTCCCTGCCTCACTCCCTCCACCTCTCCCTGCCTCACTCCCTCCACCTCTCCCTGCCTCACTCCCTCCACCTCTCCCTGCCTCACTCCCTCCACCTCTCTCTGCCTCACTCCCTCCACCTCTCGCCGTCTCACTCCCTCCACCTCTCTCTGTCTCACTCCCTCCACCTCTCCCTGCCTCACTCCCTCCACCTCTCCCTGCCTCACTCCCTCCACCTCTCTCTGCCTCACTCTTGGTCTCACACTCTCACTGTCTTACTCGCTCTCTCTTTCCATCTCACACCCTCTGTTTTTCTTTGGGCGTCTCGCCCTTTTCTTAATCTCGCTTTACGTCCTGCAGCGTTTTTCTCTCGCTCTAATACACACTCAGCATATGTCTACTTGTTATTGGACAGCCGTGTGTGACTCCTGTCTGTATGAACATATATTTATATAACACATGGGCTGGGAATCTGGAATATAGACTTGGATTCACCAAGCAGATCAAATGACATTCACACTGATATCTGTGAAGAGAGGGAGAGAGAGGGCTGAGAGAGAGAGAGAGAGAGAGAGAGAGAGAGAGAGAGAGAGAGAGAGAGAGAGAGAGAGAGAGAGAGAGAGAGAGAGAGAGAGAGAGAGAGAGAGAGAGAGAGAGAGAGAGAGAGAAAAGGGGGTGAGAGAGGGGGGGGACACCTTCTATACAGACAACGCCCTCCAACTGACATTTGTTTTCCTAGTAAATTACAGCATAGTAGAACCCCCCCCAACACACACACACACACACACACACACACACACACACACACACACACACACACACACACACACACACACACACACACACACACACTTACACACACCATAACACATAGTATAAACACATCCACACAGTCGCTTGCATGTAAATACATGCACAGATACACACACAGGCCAACACACACATGAGTACACACACACACACACACACACAAACTAATATGCAAATTAACAGACACACCCACACATACTTGCACAAAGACATACTCATATAATCACACATGTGTAAATACATAAATAAACACACACACACAAACAGATACACACCCAACACACATATAAATGCACAAATATACACACAGTCACTCACACTCACACACATGGAGCTCAAGCAAAATGGTTCCATCAGGAAGTCCACATTCCTCTTCAATTTGTCGGTGATCTGTCTGGGTTTTAAATTCCCACGCTGTCATCGCAGGCCCCGCCCCCCTTCATCTCTCAACCAATCAGGACCTCAGTGTATATTTATGTTTATACATTCATCTCTCACTCATGCTTGCCTGTTGTTTTCATGGAGACGTGTTGCTGCTCTCCTCCATCCCTTCTCCTCCGGGACTATTGGCTCCACCTGTCTACGGAGAAAGAGATCGTCCTCCAGGGCCAAGAAACTCCACCCATAGTCCACCACCACCATCACCTCCACCACCACCTCCACTACCACCACCACCACTACTACCACCACCACCACCACTATCACCACCACCACCACCACCACCAATGTCTAGACTCCATCAGGGGGGAATCCCATCTGCCGGCAGACTTCATCATCCCATGAAAGCCTAATTTGATGGTGTCTGATTGCATCATGTTTTGTTTATTTTTAGACTGGAGGGGAGGGGGGGGGTCTCATAAGGTCTCCACAAAGACCATGCAGGTCAGTGTGTTTATGGTATTAAAGGAATCATTTGTGGAATCGTTTTCAACCAGGTTCGTACGACTACAATGTGTGTAGAATGTGGGTAGTATGAACAATAGATTCAAGATTCAAGATTTGTATTTGCCATATGCAACAATTACAATGGATTGCTTACTCCCCATTTCGTCCCGCAGTATACATTTTTAAAACTGATTCCAATAAAAATACTATACACAATAAAACATGTGTCTGATGAAGTGACTGATGGATGATATGTACATATGTTAAATTGTGCATAAAGCATATAAAAGCATTTTAAAGTGCCAGGAGTGCAGCAGCATCATCAATACAGTGCAGTACAGTGCAGTAACTGTAAACGGAACCGGCGACCGGACAGTAGGGGGGAGAAGAGATGGGTCCTTAGTGATGAGATGGCCTTCTTCCGACATCTGGTCCTAAATATCTCCTCAATGCATGGAAGTGCACACCCGATGATCGATGATCTTTTCTGCCGTCCTCACGACCCTCTGGATGGCTTTCTTGTCCTGTGTAATGTGTGTTTCCGTACCACCGTCCTTTCCTGTCATCTGGCCGACTTCTGCGGGGTCTTTAGGGCTGTTGTTCCAACTGTGTTCTGGTTCTTGATGGTTCTCTGGTCATTGGGATGTTGTTATACCTGTCTACTACAGGAGAAATACTCCTTTAAATACATTACATTGTATGTGTCTTTACTGTTTGTCTACATGCCACTGTGTGTGTGTGTGTGTGTACGTGTGTCTGTGCGTCGTCTGCGAGAATAAACATGTTGGTGGAGACATAGGGGGCGTGTCCTTATATAGTGCATATTCATAGGCCCCTCGAAACACAAGGTATGTAGAGATCTACATATAAATAGGTTTCTGATCTACAATCAGTTTCTGCTAGGAGCCAAACTGTAACAAGGTGTGTTTGATCGTTCCTTTGGCCACTCGTGTATTCCTGTAATAGTACTTTGGACGTCATGGGAGGTTATACGAATATAACGAGTAGGCTTTTTACCTTCAAGTAGTACCGCGAAATGATAACTATTTCTCAAGCAAACCAAAACAGGGCTTCAAGATGAGCTTGAATACATATCGGTCAATCAACTGACATCATCATTAAATCATCCGTCACGGCTTGAATACGCTCTCAGTCTATAAATACAACCTGTCGCTGACATAGATCTATAGGCTGCACTACGCTGCTCCTCGGTGGGACCTATGCACCGGCAGCAGCAGGAGTGTGTGCGTGTGTGCGGATATGTGTGTGTGTGTGCGCGCGCGTGGATGTGCGGATATATGTGTGTGTGTGTGCGCGCGCGTGTGGATGTGTGCGTGTGTGCGCGGATGTGTGTGTGTGCGCGCGCGCGTGTGTATGTGTGTGTGATTGACGTCGATAAACGAGGTCACCTCTGAGACTTTGGCCCAGAGTGTGCCTTTTGAAAACAAACACTCCTCACAGTCTACCCTAACAAACAATCATAATCATAATAATAATGATGATAACCTTTAAAAATAGTGTTTACACAAGAGCTTTGAATGGCGGAAATGAAAGCCATGACAGTAAATAAAGACAAGGAATAATAGTCAGACAATTTGATGGCCTAAGCATAATATCGAAATGGACAAATACAACCGGAAGAAAGATATACAAAACGGTGACTGGGCACATATGACATAACACAAATAATAATATGCTATAATAGAATAAATGAAAAGAATAATAGGCCTAAACAGACGGATGAAAAGATGACATGACATGGGCTTTCTACACAAACGGGGTTTGAACAGTGATGAGTGGAGTAGACAGGGCACGTTCTGTTACTCGTGTTGAAGGTGGAGCTGAAGAGGTGTAAGAGGTGGAGATGGAGAGGCCTATTATCTTTGAATTGTCCTCAGAGTTATTTAAAGCGCCCAGGGTTGGAGAGAGAGAGAGAGGTTCTCCCGTGGTAACTGTTTAATAGGACGTATACTATGGCCGTCCTAGGGAGATGAGGAGGCGAGGAAGGGGGTTCTTTAATTAGCTGGAGATCTGGGCTCATTTCAGTTTCATTACTGAAACTAGAACAGCACACCAGCGTATGAACGCACAGGCTTACAGACATTGAATCATATTGCATCACGTTTATGATGTAACTTTTGAGTGTTGAATGAAATGAAACGTAGGCAGGCCTATTCTTATTGATAAATATCGCTTGTAGAGTAAGTCATCTTAAGTCAATACCCAGTTTTCACGTTAGCCGAGAAAACATACAGCACATGCGCCACCTAGTGGTGCGTTATTATTATTAGGATTTCCAGACAAATTACATCATAGATAAATCAAGGGCATGCAGACATGTTCCAGTCAGTGTGTGTGTGTGTGTGTACGGTGCCAATATTCAACACATTACTGAAGCGATTATGCCTCCATGCAGGACCAAAGCAATACTTACTTATACTGACTAAATATACTAAAAATACTTACTAAATATAATAAGATGGCCCCCACTTGTCTTATTTATGGATTATATTTCATAACAATGTTCTTCTGCAGTAAGGGAGAGAAAGGGGAGGAGGGGGGGGGAGGCTGGTCACTACCAGCTGAGGGCGCTCGGCGGTTTCCCTCCAATTGCGATAATGTGATTATCTATCCAGTGTGTTATTTCATTTAACCGCAAAGACTAATGGAATATGAACCTTGTTGTAGCTTTATGTTCTGTATATAAAACACTCTTGTAGTATTACTGTAGGTTACCAACTTATTCACTTAGGTGTTATAAGAATTCACGGAGGCAAGGCTGTCATCTTTACTCAGGCTAACAGCAACCGGCTCGACCAATCAACAATGAACTTCGCGGTGACATCATCACACAGTGCAACCTAGTAGAGCACCGAGTCCTCAATCGAATACACCACATCCCTCTTTTTCCAAGACTGGGTGCGTGGTACACGAATCCAGTTACCTGAGCTTTGTCCAAGTAGTCTAATGTATCAACATTTAACAAACCACCTTTCAACATGCATATTCCTATAATCAATAAAGCATATGTTCAACAAACAAGTGGCTTCCAATACGTCAACTTAAATCACTTTTCTGTTGTACATTACGTTGAATAAAACATTTTATATTTGACTTCAACATTCATAAGATTCCAAAACATTCCTTCAATTTCCTTTTATTTTAATCAAGGTACAGTGAACATCAGCATAGACTGTCCTTGAACTTAGTCCCTGAACCCTAGTCCCTGTACCTGGCAGGGCGTCTGACCGCTCTACCACTCTCGCTGTAGGATGTGGGCCTACATGCCCACAGGAGGAGGGGGGATGTGTGGCGGGCCTTGTGCTGGTGGGTCAACTGGCACCAGGTGTCTGAGCAGGTGCCACCACTGAGTCCGAGTGTTCATCAAGGTGAGTGTCCCTGAATAGACTCGGTGGGTGTATCTTCCTCAGATGTCGCCTATTCCTCCTGAACATCCTTCCCTGCCGGTGTCTGCACGGCATAGGAGCGTGGCTCAACTCGCTGTCTGACGACGACCTGCAGGCTCCCAGCCTGCGGTCTGTGTCTGCATGTGTACCGTAGCTCCCGGGGGGGTCATCGTCGGCAGTGGCTTGGCATGCTGGTCGTAGTGTGGTTTCTGGCGGGACTGGAGGTCTTGTATCGTGTCATGGACATATATGCTCTGGGGTTGACCGTTTCAGCACGGCACTGGAACACGGGGAGCGTGCTCCGCAGGACTCTTCCCATTAACATCTGTGCAGGTGACATGTTGAGCTGAATTTGTGTTTTGACCAGCTCTGCAGATCTACACATGTCTACGGCCCTGCGCAGAGTCAGCTCAGTATCACGTAACATCCTCTCTTGTAAGCGAGTGTCATTATGCTGCACACCAATTTGTCCCTAATCATGTCCTCTTCATTCCGTCCAAACTCACAGTCTTCGCACCTCTGTCGTAGCTCTGTGATGAATCCGTCCACTGACATTCCGGGGGACATTGTGTGCGACCAAAACTGATGGCGCTCGAACACAACGTTCTTCTTTAGTGGGCTGCAGTAGTCATCGAGCGCCTTAAGCACGTCCTCCATCGTCATGTCGTCTCCAGCTACCGTAATGGTGAGTGTCTTATACACGGCTAGCGCCTCCTCGCCCACCGCGTCAAGTAGAATGGCTATTTTAACCGTCTCTTCTTTGTCAACCGCGCCTGAAGCGATCATATACCGCTGGAACAGTGGGTTCCCATCGGCGCCAGTTTTCGGAGCCATTACCGGAGAGAATCAGCGGTGAAGGGGGCTTGAACCGGTCCATTTTCGCGCCGTTGGTTGGCTAGCTCTTAGCTGTGCGACGTTAGCTGTTAGCTGACGTCTTCTGTTAGCGCAAAATACCGTCCTTGGCTTATTCCGCTACTCCATCTCCTGACACCATGTTGTAGCTTTTATGTTCTGTATATAAAATACTCTTGTAGTATTACTGTGCGTTACCAACTTATTCACTTGGGTGTTATAATAATTCACGGAGGCAAGGCTGTGGTACGAGTGTCATCTTTACTCAGGCTCAGACCAGCAGGAACCGGCTCGACCAATCAACAATGACCCTCGCGGTGACATCATCACACAGTGCAACCTAGTAGAGCACCGAGTGCTCAATCGAATACACCACACACCTGCCACCAGACACCAAACAACCCGCACGTTGAAGTCGAAAGATAACGTATCTCTGACATTAAAAAAATATAATAGATAATTAATGGTGAAATAAAACAAAAATGCCTGTCTTTAACCACAGCAGGATGCAAAAGGTACATACTACATTCCAAATATATATTAATAATACATAATAAATTCCAAATATATATTAGCCTACTAATATTAAGTATTATCCCTTTATTATTAGGCTATTACTAACATTGTGATGCCAGACCACCATATCGCAGCAAACTACAAACATAAGTCTATATTATGAGGTAAGCAGCGCTGAGGAGCTCCAGAGCTAAATATATCACATCAGAGTTAAGTTTGCATCCACCTGGGAGTTAGTAACCTCATCGCCTACTTGACGAATCAACATAGACAACATAGCTTAATGCATATATCCCACCGGGTGTGCATTTCAATGCATTGAGGAGATCTTTAGGACCAGATGTCTGAATAAGGCCATCTCCATCACAAAGGACCACAACCACCCTGGGCACCATCTCTTCTCCCCCCCCCTGCAATCTGGTGGCCAGTTCTGCAGCATCCGTTCAAGTACTACCAGGTTCAAGGACAGTTTTTATCCACAGGCAGTGTGTCAACTGAACAGCTAAGAGTTCTGCCACTATCATAACATTGTCATCCATATTGCATATACACTATCATACGTTTGCTGGACTTTCTGGACTCATTACAGTTACTGCACTGATCTGCACTGTACTGCACTGTATTCAGGATTCTGCTGCACAACTGGCACTTTAAAATGCCTTTTAAATGCTTTTTGTACAATTCAACACATGTACATATCATCCAACTGTATTCATTATTTTGATTGTTCTTATTATTCTGTACAGTAGTGTTATAGTATAGTGTGTATAGTTTAAGTAAAGTTCATAGCATAGTATTTAGTAGTAAATTCTAGGAAATTTATACTGCGGGGGGATGGGGAGTAAGCATTCCATTTTTCTTGTTGCATATGGCAAATATCTAAAGTAAAAATCTTGAATCTTGATTCTGGAATCATGCAGCCGGCTACATTCCCACTTTACACCACTTGGTGGCGCTCTAGTCCGCACTGCGCCACCTGTTGGCACGTCGTTAACGTTGTTTGACTCTGAGCTGGTGAGTGATGTTTATGTTCTGAGACAGGAACACGTTGAAATAACTGTTGTTCGACAATAATTGTTGCTTCATTGTGATAAAACACACCCACACACACACACACACACACACACACACACACACCACACACACACACACACACACACACACACACACACACACACACACACACAATATAAAACAGGCAGGCGTTCTACAAAAACGGCGGAAATGCTGTCACTTCCTTTTGCAGACACCAAGTGGATGTAATACGTGTATATGTTCAATAAACTAAAACAAAACTAAAACGCCAAATTCAAGGAAATGTCTTGTCACTTTGATAATTCATGGAAGTGGAGCCATGTGGAATAGAAAATAAAAATGTTCACGAATTATTCTCTATTCACATTAACATAAACATTGTGTACATTAAATGCAACATTGCAATTGAAAATCGAATAGCTGATTATTTGTAATAATATCCAACAAACCCAAAATGAAGTGGTACACAAAACCCTTTCAAACCCTTTTAAAATCATGCACTGACTCTTTGACGTCTTCTAGTTCAAGCGGTCAGTAGAGAAGGTGCAAGCATGTGCAGTGGACAAAAGGTCAGAGGTCAGGAATACTTTGCCGGTTTTACACTAGCTTTCTATCTGACAATGTGGGTAGTTTATGCAATAGAACAATACTCAATTACCCTCCATTCTACCAGCATTACGTTTGGAAGATTTGTTCACCGGATGACACAAAACCTTTGGGCTGTTTTTCTAACTGTTGTTCTGTTGTTGTTCTCATGTAGCAAAACAGCACCAATAACAGTAACTTGTTTGAGTCTTACCTACTGCATAGACAGCCTAGTTTTACTAAAAAGCCCTACTTGCCAGCTTTTCTTTCATTTTTTCAAAAATGTCATTATTTATGGCAGAATTTTACACAAGGCTATTAAATCTGTCATTTATGTTGCTCATTTCATAGCCAGGGGGTGATAAAATACAAATGAATAGTTAAAGAAGTATTTTCCCGTTAGAAATATGGGAAAATACTTCATTAAAAGGGGCTGTTAAAAGGCACAAAAAAATAGATTGGTGCGACATACCAGAGAACAACAGTTGGACCATCAGCCCTAGAGAACTGGTGCTACATGACCAGAGAACAACAGTTGGACCATCAGCCCTAGAGAACTGGTGCTACATGACCAGAGAGCAACAGTTAGAACAACAGCCCTAGAGAACTGGTGCTACATGACCATAGAACAACAGTATGAACAACAGCCCTATAGAACTGGTGCTACAGGACCAGAGAACAACAGTCGGAACAACAGCCCTATAGAACTGGTGCTACAGGACCAGAGAACAGTTAGATGTCATCCAGCGAACTTTTGCTGGCTAACACATTTGCAAAACTGAAATCTGTAAATTATTCCTTATCCAAATTATTATATCATTTTGGAGTGTATTAGCTCTGTTTATGAACAGTTTAGCAAGAAGTAGTATGGCTCCTAAAGTCATACAAGAAACATCACCCACATAACTGGAGAAACATGTCTTAATGACCATCATACATCAATACATCAAAACATATATAATAGCCTATAGAACAATATAGAAGATCAAAATAAGAGTCGCTACAACGCGCATAACGCTTAAAACATAAACTTTTGGCTAACTGTAGGCACTGTAGGCACTGTGCTCCAGCGTGACGCTGGAGCACAGGTTCTGCCACAGCTATGTATGCTAAAGTGCATCCGTGCACACGTGTTGCACGGTAGAAGAGGTTGAGTTATGTAAACTACCCCTTCGAATATACAGTGTGTAAGGTTAAGCAGCCAGCATTGTGTGTGTGTGTGTGTGTGTGTGTGTGTGTGTGTGTGTGTGTGTGTGTGTGTGTGTGTGTGTGTGTGTGTGTGTGTGTGTGTGTGTGTGTGTGTGTGTGTGTGTGTGTGTGTGTGTGTGTGTGTATTCAGGAGGACGTAGTGTACAACATTCATTATCCACACCCCACATACTGTACACACATGCACACTGTCTCTCTCTGTCTCTCTCACACACACACACACACACACGCACACACACACACACACACACACACACACACACACACACACACACACACACACACACACACACACACACACACACACACACACACACACACACACACACAACACAACATACACACGATGAGTAATGTGTCCTTGTAGCAGTTCCTTCTCAACGGTTGTGTTGCATAAGCAGAAGACACTGGGTTCGCTCCCCTCTCCGGCGGATAGGAGCTGTCAGCCAGCATGTTTGCGTTGGAACATTCCGTTTTTAACAATGACTTCACCACCAGCTACACTTCCTGCTACACCACTGCTGTTGTTGTTGTTTTCCTCCACCGCTAAATGTCACACATTTTGATTTCACCAAATAAATCAAATAATGAACCTATTTGTATGTAAGTGTTGAAAGCCACTCAGGGACATGACAACAATTGCCCATCTCTTGAAATAGATTTCCTGCTTGTTTGTTTTTTCCCCTCCTTTCTTTTATTGGAAATAATTGGTTTTGTTGTGATATTCTGTTTCGCCGCCCTTTCCCAGGGCCGCTAACCTTCTTCTGCCTGCAGGCCTATATAGGTCCGTTAAAACGTGTCAGGGGCTGTATAGTCGCGGACATAGGTTCACACACGTGAACAGGTCCTTGGAGTGGACACTGGACATTCTCGAACAGTGACCTTAAGTGTATTATTGTCACACACATACACACAAACAAACACACACACACACACACACACACACACACACACACACACACACACACACACACACACACACACACACACACACACACACACACACACACACACACACACACACACACACATACCATCAGCTCCTGCTAACTGTTTAGCATGAAATAGTAGAGCTCATAAACTCATGAAAGAACAGATAATTTGAGGGAATTTTGAGTGACATTTCTGGAACATTGTCGTTGCACATGACTTTTAATGTATTGCTGTCGCCTGCAACTTTTATGCTTTTTAAATTAAGTTTTCATAGCCAGGTCACTCATGGAAAAGAGATTTTAATCTCAATGAGACTCACCTTGGTAAATAAAGGTGAAATGTCTCTCTCTCTCTCTCTCTCTCTGTCTTTAATTAGCACCTAGCTTCACCGCTCTACAGCTATGGTAACGGGCTAAGCTGCGACTAAAGCCCCACACACTTCTCCGGCTGCGAGTCATGCATAGTGCCATGTGTGTAGACATGACCGCAGGTGTCTATCATTCAGCATACCTACACACGATGTTACCACACTATCACATTCACAGCGGCATGCCGATTTTCCGGATTGGTTCTCGAGTCAGTTTGGTGTTGCTAGGTAGATTTGGGGTTCAGAAGATCCTCTGCGGAGGTTCACCAAGACATAATAAAGGCCTATTGATGTTTATGCCAGAACTTTATTCACATTCCCACATTCACACTGTTTTCTACTTAGAAAGCGTTGCTTGACAAACTTCTTGACGAAAATATTAAAATAAAACATGTGTACTCTGTGACTGGACGTTGTGAAACATTAGCCTGACACACACACACACACACATGTACACACATATATATATACACACACACACACACACATATATATATATATATATATATATATATACATATATATATATATACATATATATATATATATATATACATATATATATACACACACACACACACACACATACATAAACATACACATGTGCATGTATACATGTAAACACACATATATTGTGTGTGTTTCGCCGCTTGTGAGGGTGTGCTGATTTGGGAAGGTACACAATGCCCTGCTAAGAGATGTACCAACACTCCACAGTGTGTGTGTGTGTGTGTGTGTGTGTGTGTGTGTGTGTGTGTGTGTGTGTGTGTGTGTGTGTGTGTGTGTGTGTGTGTGTGTGTGTGTGTGTGTGTGTGTGTGTGTGTGACAATAATACACTTAAGGTACGTGCATGCATACATTTTAGTATTTTCATGAAGACCACACACCTGATTGGCCACTCCTCATAATCTACCTGTGCAGGTAAGCAGGTGACCTTACATTTACATTTACATTTAGGGCATTTGGCAGACGCTTTTATCCAAAGCGACTTACAAGGTGTACATTTGTTGAAGCAGACAATAGCATAACGCTGAGGTACGTGAACATAACAATAGAGCAGTTCACAAGCATTCATATTAACAAGATGAATAACACCATTTGGTACTGCCAGGTCACCTGCTTAAGTAGCTGTGATAAGAGCGTGTTATCAACATTAAGGATATACACTTGCTAGACTATACAACATGCTAAGAGCTATTAATGTCAGGACCTTCCAGAAGGTCCTGTACCTTCATGCCCAGACTCCACCCTCTTCCTAAAGAGTGCAATCCGATGTGTTTGTTATATGTTTACATTGCATATGTGCACACAAGTGTTGTGTGTATTGTCACGTGCACATAAAGAACAACGAGCAGCAGTCACAAATGACAACAAAATAAATCCTAAAAACATTATATAGAAGGCGATTATGTGCTCAACAAAATTGTTTTTGTTTCTGTTAGCGGAATACGATGCATTAGTATGCATAAATATGATGTGTGTCGTGTGACGATGTATATGCAGTTCAACGTTCAGCCTATTTCTAGGTGGGAGGTCGCTGGACTGAACCCGGTGTGTTTTTTAAGAGCTCCTGTTGATGCAGGAGCCTGTTTTACCAGACAGTTATTTTTAATCGATCGTCATTCGTAGAAGCCCCTCCGTTAGACGTTTGGACAAAAATAGACTCGAACCGGAGTTCATCGTACCGGGCGACAATCAATGTTCGGCTGTTTGGACCCTAGTCTGGTCTGGTCTGGGGAAATGATTTACTGGGAATACTGGGAATGAGTCAGTGATGACAGCCAAATCATATGTCATCTTTTAAAATACTCTGTTTAAAATTATCAGTCTGATACAAGAACCCTACAAGTCTCTATCTCTCTCTATATATGCATATATATAGAAAATATATTTTTTCATTTTCATGAACACCACACTTTGAGCTGATTGGCCAATCCTCATGACCTACCTGTGCAGGTAAGCAGATGACCTTCCAGAAGGTGTACCTGCATGCTCAGACTCCTCCCCCATCCTAACAAGTCTAGTCTGGTGTGTTTGTTTAGCTACAGCCTCACATTATACAACGCCCCCTCACCCTAATCTCATCTGCCCGAGTGACATGAGCAACAGCATATCGAGTAAGTAATCAAATAAAAAATAAAATAATTACACACACAATTTGCACAGTTTCTCCTAAAATAGGTTGTTGTTATTGTTGTTTTTGATTTGCTGCTTTCAATAGCACATCGTATCATATTTTGTGTTTATACTTTGTGTTATTTCAAAAACCTTTAGCCAAACGTGTCGCACATGCCGGCCAATGGTGACATGCGAAAAGGTGGGACATAGGGAGAAATGTCGTTAGTAATTAGACTGTAGGAAGCCAAATCCAGGACATTTTTGCTTTTTAGAAATCCCGGCCAGACACTTTTCTTGGGTCCCAAAAAGTGGACATCTGGGTACCCTATGTGAGGTTACATAATATGTAAGGCTATATAAGGCTACTTGAGGCTACCTAATGCTATGTGAGGTTACATAATACATCATGCGGCTATATAAAGCTACATAAGTAGCTTTATATAGTAGCCTTACGTAGCCTTACGTAGCCTTAGGAAGCCCATGTAGAGGCTCCCTCAGGCTATGTGGTGCTACATAATGGTATGTGAGGCTATAATGATTGGGGATGCTACATAATGCTACCTGCCTGATATTATGTTGAAGATGAGGTGAATCATAATGGGAAATGTTTTGAGGTAATGCACCTGGCTCCTGCCCTAACACGAGAGTAGAGTTTCTAAGGCGAGTCAGCATGTGTGTGTGTGTGTGTGTGTGCGTGTGCGTGTGCGTGTGTGTGTGTGTGTGTGTGTGTGTGTGTGTGTGTGTGTGTGTGCGTGCGTGCGTGCGTGCGCGTGTGTGTGTGTGTGTGTGTGTGTGTGTGTGTGTGTGTGTGTGTGTAAGGGTGTGTGTGTACAGAGGAGGGTGGGTGGAGTTGCAGATTCTCAGAAACAGTAACTGACCAGCACACGTGTTGGGCTGTGCATAATCCGGGTCTGCAGCCAGAGAACGTGTGTGTGTGTGTGTGTGTGTGTGTGTGTGCGCACGTGTGTTGGTTGTTTTCGCAGTAGTAGCCTAACTTAACAGACACTTAATACTTGGCAACTAAATGTTTTGAATAGAACAAGACTGTGTGTGTGTGTGTGTGTGTGTGTGTGTGTGTGTGTGTGTGTGTGTGTGTGTGTGTGTGTGTGTGTGTGTGTGTGTGTGTGTATGTGTATGTGTGTGTGGTGTGTGTGTGTGTGTGTGTGTGCGTGTGTATGTGTGTGTGTGTGTGTGCGTGTATGTGTATGTGTGTGTGCGTGCGTGTGCATGTGTGTGTGTGTGTGTGTGTGTGTGTGTACTGCCTCAATGTATTAATGTGAATGGATGTTATACATCTTATAAATAGCTTCCACTCGATATGGTGGTGAAACTAAATTGAAGAAGCAAGTAAAGGCACCAAGTTGCACCAAGGACGCAACACCCAAACCAAACCCAACCCCTAGCCCTGGTGTGGCTTTGATGTTGTGCCAGTGTTGTCTTGGTTTTGGTCACATGACCTGAAGGAAAGTTGACTCAACTTGTGGTGAGAACTCACGTTCTCCCAGTTGAACTGCCACAAGATATGACTCACTCGAGCAGTCGGGCGGCAGTAGTTCAGGAGGTAGAGTGGTCGGTCGTCTCACAACTGGAAGGTTGTTGGTTCGATCCCCCCGACTCCTCCTAGATTAACTGTCGAGGTGTTCTTGAGCAAGACACACAAAGCCTAACTGCTCCTGACGTGCTGTGCTGTCTCCTTGCATGGCTGACTAAAAAAGCTGTCCATTTACCATTACTCAGTCGTCCGCCATAATTGACGCCGTGATCTGAGGAACTTTAGAATGTGAGGCGGATGTGTCACCAATGACCACAGAACCTCCTCTAGAAACGTCTCATTAAAGAGCCTGAGTAATACTGGAGTAAAAAACAAAAAGCCGTAGTGTAACCTCCAGCCGCAGCCTGGAGAGAGACCCGTGGCATGGCTACGGCGGAGGTATTTGGCCTTAAGCTCTGCGATAAGGGGAGACCGAGATAAGGACTTCTCCTGAGCCAACCCGACTATGAGGACACAGTGAGCGATAACCAAACGGACCAAGCAATGTATTATATTGTATGTGTTTTGATATTGGAACTACCCTATCATAAGCAAAACAATATATGATAACAATCCCCAATCAACAAACAGGTCATAATCAAAACAATATGGGGAAGTTGGAGCATTGATGAAGGTTATGGATTTACTGTAGAAGTCATGAGGTTTACTATGTACATGACATTGTTTATCAATTCATTAATCCTGTTATAAAACTTTACTTTTAGTGATTATCCATTATCGTGTGGTTGTTTTTGTAATATGTCTGTGTGAATATGTATTGATGCTGAATTAAAGTTAATGTAAATCAAGGACAACATTTAAATGATCATATATATACATAAACATATAGACACCACAAACACAAACACACACACACACACACACACACACTTTGATGTACACACACACACACACACACACACACACACACACACACCACACACACACACACACACTTACCATTACATTACATTACATTACATTATATTACAGTCATTTAGCAGACACTTTTATCCAAAGCGACTTACAGTAGTGTGTTTCAACAAAGGAAGGTAAGAGAACAACTCGTCACCAGAAGTCAAAAGTGCATTTCAAGTCTACACACACACACACACACACACACCACACACCACACACACACACACACACACACACACACACCTAGAGACACAAAAAATACACAAATACTAGAGGGCTCTCACACCAACAAGTCACCT
>CM051008.1:6469690-6602190 GCA_027704905.1 Muraenolepis orangiensis | reverse complement strand
AACATAGACAGCACAATGAAAACACAACGACACAAAGGATACCAAACAACCAAACATACGCGACATACACTATATTTATATACTATACACAACAACATACACTATATATATATACTATACACAACAACACAGGCCTTGTCAAGCTCAATAAGCCATCGGAGGGCCCCCCGCGGCAGCTAATGGTGGATGTTTATCAGGTGAAGAGGCTCTTATTTTGATATCTTTGATATGAAACATGGCTGATTGTTAGAACAGTGTGAGGTCTACCGGGAGTTCAAAATGTTGACAACTTGAACTTTAGGTTTAAGTCCCCTGTGTCCTCCATTACACATGCTCATATATTTAGATCGACACACTTTCACATCCCCCAGGGAAACATACATACACATACACACACAGAAAAACCCGCACATGCACTGAGGAAAATGACCACGTGCACACACACACACACACACACACACACACACACACACACACAACATTAAAAAGAAAAGCATCCACGCACTAATACACACATACGCACACACACAAACTTTAAAGTCCCCTGATGTACACTTTCACATAGACACCCCAGGGAAACACACACATACACACATACACACACAGAAAAACACACACATGCACTGAGGAAAATGCCTACGTGCACACACACACACACACACACACACACACACACACACACACACACACACACACACACACACACACACACACACACACACACACACACACACACACACACACAGCATCTGTCCTTGTGGGGGTTTCGGTTCCTAGAACTGGCGTTCCTGCTGGGACACATTTGATTGTTGCGCAACAGGCTACCTCTCCCCCTTCTTTCTTAGCAATCACTCTCCCCCCCCCCCCCCCTTAGCCCACTGAGACACTCCACGTCACCCGTGGTTACCAGCAGTGTTCTCCTCGGACCATATAGAGAGTGCTGATTGGCTACATGCCGGTGGGCGGGTTAGTGTTTGTTGTTAACTGGCAAGTTGCTTTGGACACAGTAACCAGTTTGAAACTGGTCAGCCCCCCCTACTATAACACTCTCCATTACCTCTCACATTGTCAAGAGTAAGACTGTGGTTGTACTGGGCAGTACTGGGCATGGTTGTACTTGATCATTTTCACTTTTCACACACACACACACACACACACACACACACACACACACACACACACACACACACACACACACACACACACACACACACACACACACACACACACACTTGTTCTTATTCTCTCGCCTGCAGTGCAGCGAGTCAGAGTGCGTGTCTGATTACCTGATAGGTTGTTTGAAATGTGAAGATGGTTGTACACACACACACACACACACACACACACACACACACACACACACACACACACACACACACACACACACACACACACACACACACACACACACACACACACACACAGATACATTAAGTTAAGTTACGTAATGTTGACAGTCCTGGCCATGCCGTCGGGAGCTGCTACACAAAGAAGCTTTTTGTTTTCCAGCTGTCGCCACACAATTGCTGTTTTATCACATCCACATGTGATCCATCTCTCTCTCTCTCTCTCTCTCTCTCTCTCTCTCTCTCTCTCTCTCTATCTCTCTCTCTCTCTCTGTCTCTCTAAAAAGGCTTTTGTACTACACACGGCTTCACTCGATAAGCTGCTGGCAAGGCGAGCACACACACACACACGTCTGACAACAGATATGTGGTAAAGAACTACATACTCAATGAATATACAGTACGTTGAAGTTGTTTCCTCATGAATGCCAGCTCTCTGTGTTCTGCATTCCTGAGAGAGAGTGAGAGAGAGAGAGTGAGAGAGAGAGAGAGAGAGAGAGAGAGAGAGAGAGAGAGAGAGAGAGAGAGAGAGAGAGAGAGAGAGAGAGAGAGAGAGAGAGAGAGAGAGAGAGAGAGAGAGAGGGAGAAAGAAGGGGAGGTGTGTTTGCTTTCTTGAATGGAGGAAACAAACTCCCTGAACTCTACGGCCCGCCCGTTGGCTTGGCTCCAATACGATCAAAGTTGATGTTGCAGTTCAGGGCGTGTTGTGCTGCTGTCAGTTTGACCTGCCCTAATGGACCTTTTATATGCTCTCTACACACAAACCAAAGGCTCATAACAATAACAACTATTAATTCACCTGAACATAAACTAGAAACTTAGAAGCTAGTGTATTATTAGTACAGGTTGAAATGCTGTTAGGCCTGTAATAAGCCAACATCCGGTATCATTGGGGAAAAAAGAAAGTCTGGCAACAAATTAATAATTATAGAGGTGGTTTTATATTGTGTCTATCATTTTCTTTATCGGTGTGTGTGTGTGTGTGTGTGTGTGTGTGGGGGGGGGGGACATTCTCGCACCAGTTATAAATGGGAGCGCTGCTGAAACAAAACCGATTTGTGTGTGAACACACCGGCTGGGCTGTTTAGGAGCCGGTGACTCACACGCCGAGGCACGAGGAAGAAGGTGACCTAGATTCAACTTCTAAAACCCCGAGTGAATTCTAATTCTCTTTTTTTTTCCCCGGTATCTTTATTGCGTCACTTTACGGGCGATCACACACACACACACACACACACACACACACACACACACACACACACACACACACACACACACACACACACACACACACACACACACACACACACACACACACACACACACACACGCAGGGATTTTACGCTATACGTGGGCTGTTGAGCTGTTAAAAAAACACGTCCTGCGTGTGTTTAAATCTCAACCGTTGATAGAACTGCTCCTACTCCTGTATATACATATACATTTATATATGCTCACTTCTATATACATTTACATTACATATATTTATCCTGCTTTCAATAATTGCATACCCCTGATCACTACCTAAATACTCACTTACCTGTATATACATATACCTATTATTATTATGCTCATATCACATTTAATACCTAGACTGTCTGTCTTTTAACCTGTATATTTAAACTGTGAATGATATATTACCGATGCACTTTACTGCAACATTTGCACTCTGGTTAGATGCTAAATTATGTTTGCTGTACTGTACTTGTGCTGTGCAATGAATGACAATACATTTGAATCTAATCTAATCGAAATGCCACACAGGATATACACACACACACACACACACACACACACACGCACACACACACACACAGCGAGTGTGTTACAACACGCCCCGTGATTGGCTGGACATCACATGGTCACTATAGAGTAGCACCTTATAAGGAGATGGGGGCGGGCTCTGTTCACTATACTGCATTCAGCCTCTGCGTTCTGAGAAATCACAAATGTACACCATGTTCCCATGGACCCCTTACCCCCCATTGTCTCACGGCTCACACACATGCGGCCCAGACCCCCAGGCGAAAAACACCCCGCTTACAGTCCCACAATAAACGCTGTTCAATAAACTGACTGAAGTTCTAATTTACTCATCATATCTATATTTGAGGACACAAGTGTACTTCGTGATTTAAGACCAAAGGTCCACCGAAAAGCCCCGTATAGCGCCATTGTTTTGGGGTTATTTAAATGAATGGGATGCATTTCAATATTTGTTTATTGAATGGGTTAACATTGTGGTAACGGCAACGGCTCGATATTGTTATATATTGCTTAAGGTCGATGTCAGAATATAACTACTATTCAAGCGTTCTCTGTAAAAACGTGTTTGTGATTTTCTCCAATGTTTATTTTGGTTAGATCGGCAGGCAGACAGTTAGGGCTTATGTAATGCCATTTTGAACGGAATGTTCCAAGATGTCAACGTATGTAGGGAGGTGGAGTAAACCGTGAGTACTGTGTATCGACCACTTTTAGTCATAAAACTACACTAATACATTAACCACGTATACTACGGGGGACTTGTATTAATAGTGAGATGAAATTAAAGGGTCGGTGATGGAGTGCAAGTGGGATTAGTATCCGCACTAGAGCCCCGTGGACTCCCCGCGAAACATGGTACGGTCCGTCCAACGTCATCCATTGTTTACAAATCAACTCGGGGCTTCGCTGAGTGCCCGAGCAGCGTGGTGGTGGTGAGAGTAAGGGAGCGGCCCGCAAGCTCTCGTACAGACCCCAATAAAACCACCCCGAATTGCCCCTGGGAGAGAGAGAGAAAGAATAAAGCTGTGATAAACAAAAATGCCTTGTCGAAAGGAGAACTACATCTTTCTGGAGCAGTCCGTCACCGTGGACTCCAAAGAAGTGGACGCGTTGGTGACGAAAATCGGCGAGGCGTTGCAGCTCCACAACAACAACAACCACAGTAGCGCGAGCCAGAAGACGCTGTCGTGTCTCCACGGGATCTCCGCTAACAACGGCGGCGTCAAACAGGCCGGCGTCAACGGCAACAATGCCGGCGCCGCGTTCCAGAAACTCAACAACAACGGAGGTGGAGGAGGAGGCTGCTGTCTGCGACTGCGGAACCGGTCGCACCGAAGCAGCCGCGCCAGTCCGTACCACGTCCCCGGGTCCAGCGACCAGGAGTGGGACCACATTAAGCCGTGGAACAAGAAGACGAGGATCGAGGACGAGGACGACCCGCACCGGCTCCTCCAGGAGTTGATACTGTCTGGGAACCTCATCAAGGAGGCCGTCCGGCGGCTGCAGTTCCCCGCCGCGGACTGTGGGGATTTCACCACCACCACCACAGACAGTGTGTCGTGCTGACGAAGAGCTCCCGTTTCCCCCCCACTACTACTACCTTCAACCGCGACTGATTATTATTTTTTATTTTTTTGTAAAAAGCAACAGACTGTTAATGACTTGTTTTCAGGATACCAATTCAATTCAATGTCACTGGTAGCTTAGTAGCTCACCCCCCCCTTCTTCGTTTCTGTTGTGAGTGTGATAGCCCTTATCAGATAAAGAGAGATTGGTAGCAGCCGGCCGGGCGGTTGGTCTGTTGTGTGTTTTGAATTCCTCTGGTGGGTTCGCTGTCTGTTTGTTATTCTTTTCCTCCGGTAGGGGCGACTGTAGCCTTAAAAAGCAACTTTTTTTGTTGTTATTCCTGGATTCCAGCCGTTTCAAAAAAGCTGCCACTGTGACCATGTTTACATTCTGTAATGCTGGGAATTCAGAAACAACGCCGATCGAGGAGAGACTTTTTTTTAATTTTTATTTTTTTATAGTTTCAGATTTCACTGCCAGGTTGCGGGCACGTTTCTGCGGTGTGTGTGAGAGCTGAGGGCCACGGCACGTCGTTTTTAGTTTGAATAATTAGTTTGTGGAGGAGAGGTCGTCACACGAGTTTTGTGGTGCTTCACGTTGTTGCTGTTCTCCTGTGAGGAGTGCTGTTCTCCTGTGAGGAGTGCTGTTCTCCTGTGAGGAGTTCTGGTCAACGTAAATCCTTATTCGCCTCGCTGTCAAGAAATTCACAAATGATCACTTCGTAACGAAGTATTTTATAATGTTCCTGAATATTCAGGTATTTGTTTGGTGTCTTTAATAAAACACTTATTTTTTTTCAAACTTCTTCTTTCAGACTTTATTGTCATGTGTTCCTTTTTTAAATTGTTATTCCTTAAGCATGTGCTCAGAACGAATCTCATCCTTTAATTATTATTTTTTATTTTTACGCGTCATTAAATTGGTCATGTTGAACATGACCCACATGTGGGTCACCAATGTGCACAACGTCGTGTTTCATAGAACCGCATACTTACAGTATGAAGACGTGGTGTGAGAACACCGACAGTATGCTCATTGTTACTCTATAAATACCTCGCCGCTGGGGTATGTTTTGCTGCTGGAGTCATAAAACCATAAGTCATGGTTACCGCAATGACGTCTCCCTCTGCCGTTTACGGGTGATCTATACATATATATCTATATATATATATATATAGAGATATATACATTTCCTATGGCCGGCCCTGTGGTGACACGTTAGCGGTTAGACCCGTTTTCTGTAAATGAACATTACAAAAAATGGATTAGTCTATAGATGACGTAACCGGACGAGGGTCCACGTCGACCACATTGCATGCATTACGAGCTATTGTAAAGTACACAAGGGGCGAGACTACAGACCTACACATTGCCGCGTCCAAGTCTCGCGGGATTTGTAGGCTACTTGAGCCGTTGTAGCGTTGAGTCTATGGGATGTGTTCACAACAGGCGTTGCTGTTTTATAATAACAGAGTAGTTGAATAACATGAACGATTGCTTGTTTTGATTGGATATAACTAAAATGTTATCCTATCGGTGCCTATAGTGCCTATAGATTAGAGTCAAACGACTATACAGTCATAGTTCATATTTTGGCTACATATTGCCAACATCAACGTTTATGATAAATATCGATTATGGGGCGGATCCACATTTCACATAAGAATGGGCGATGTAAACCTCCATAACGTGTGGGATATTATTAACGCTTACATGCATTTCAGACCAACACCATAATATCAACATCTAGGCCTATGTATTGCACGTTACATAAAATGTCTCCGTCTGTCTAATATCTGTCAATTGTACATGGACGGCCGTGATTCAAGTGCGTGTATTTGCTGACCTCGTGTGAATAAAACTGGAAATAGCAGACCCCGTGTTGTTGTAATACCACATTATTGCCACAAGAGAGAGCCGTGGGAGTATAGCTCGACATCATAAGCGCTATACTCTCGTTGTACCCTAGTAGTAGTCCTACCTGTCAGGTCAGGTGGGATCTCACCTTGGACTGGAACCGGGAATGATTTTATTCATGCTTAAATGTCAACCTCTCATGGATAATTTTATTGTGTGTGTCTAGCCTTTCATTGCTCCTAGGCGGGGACAGCTTATTATGCCAGTTACATTATTCAGCACATGTGTGTTCAGAGGTATGCACTATCTGTTCTGCCTGTGGCAATGCATATATCCCTCTGTCCCTCCCAGTAGAGAAGGGGGGAGGGAGGGGCTAGTCTGTTCTAGTTTCGTCTCAGGGAGGACTCGGCTGGATGGAAGAGGTCAGACTATTAAAAACACACCCATGAGGAACCCGCGAATATATTAAACCACAATATCATAAACCACATCCTCAAACAGGATAACTACAGGGGGAAAGAGGGGTGTGGAGGACAGAATGGGAAAGAATGGGGAGGTGGGGATAATGGAAGGGGAGGAGGGAGGGGCAGGGAGAAAAGGATGGAAGAGGCTAACATGAGGCACTAGGGGAGCGAAGGATTGAGACAGGATAGGACACAAAGGGGAGAGGAGATAAGAGGAGAGGGGGGAAAGTGGTGAGGAGGAGTGGGTGGGGAAGGGGAGAGAGAGAGGATGGAGGAGAGAGGGAGAGAGAGAGAGGATGTAATAGGGGTGGAGAAGAAGGGAGAGAGGAGGAGATGATACAAGAGGAGAGGAGCGGAGCGGAGAGTAGGGAGGCAGTGGTGAAATAAGAGATTTGTTTTTTAATTGCAACACAGACAACAAATAGTAGACACAGACAAATATAGGTGTTATATTGATGTGTCTTGGTGTATACATACATGTGTATAATCTAAATCTAAATCTGGTGGATTGAATCCTTTTTATTGGTCACATATGTGCACACACAGTGAAATTAGTTTTACTGCATTTAACCCATCCTAGTATTAGGAGCAGTGGGCAGCTATTGTATATACAGGGCCCGGGGAGCAGTGTAGGGGTCTGGTGCCTTGCTCAAGGGCACCAGCCGGCCCAGATAGAGTTCCATTCTGTGTCTTCAAGACCTGCGCTGACCAGCTGGCTCTTGTGTTCACTGACAAGTACAACGCATCCCTGCATCAGTCTGTTGTCCCAGCGTGCTTCAAAAATGTACCTAAGTTACCTTAAAAGACCAAGCTAACAAGCTTCAATTTTTATCGTCCAGTGGCTTTAACACCCATAGCCATGAAGTGCCTGGAGAAACTTATGGCACATATTCACTTTTCCATCCCTGAGTCCCTAGACCCACTCCAGTTTGCATACGGACCAAACAGGTCTGTAGACGACGCCATCTCCCTGGCACAACACACAGCCCTGGATCACCTAGACTGGAGGGACACCTACGTCAGACTGCTGTTCATTGACTACAGCTTGGCGTTCAACACCATCCTTCCCTCCAAGCTGCTCCCAATCTTCACAACTTGAGGCCTGCCCGTCAGGAAGATTATTACATAGCAATAATCTGATTATAAAGATTGCCGATGACACAACAGTCATCGGCCTGATAAGTGAGGACGACAAAACGGAGTACAGAGATGAGGATGAGGCTGACGCGATGGTGTGAGGACAACCGCCACGCACTGAATGTCAGCAAGAATAAGGAGCTCATTGTGGACTTCGGAAGCCACCGGGGCACCCACTCCACCATCATCCTGGACGGGACACCGGTGGAAGTCGTCAGCTGTTTCAGTTTCCTAGGGCTACAGACTTCCGACGACCTGGCGTGGACCTGAAACCCAGAGGTCATGCTGAAGAAGGCACACCAGCGCCTCTATGCCCTGCGGTGCCTCAGGAAAAGCGGAATAGGCCAACGGCTAGTGAACTCTCTACGTGGCACCGTACAGAGCGTCCTGACGAGTGGCGTCACCGTGTGGTACGGTCCTGGTGCACAGGACAAGAAAGCCATCCAGAGGTTTGTGAGGACAGCAGAAAAGATCATTGTGTGTGCACTATCATGCATTGAGGAGATATCCATCTAAAAATGACTGCAACCACCTTTGGCACCATCTCTTCTCCCCCCTACCGTCCTGTAGCCGATTACGCATCATCCGTACAAGGGCTTCCATATTCATGGATGGTTTTTAGGGAACCTCTCTCACACAGACCACCGCCATCTTGGAGACATTTGGAGGCAGGCAGGACAATTAAAATATAGAAAAAGTTGGAAAACATACTACTTTAGTAGTCCTAAAATAAAAAGTAAAACAAAAGTAGTAAAACAAATTAATCTGTTTTAATTCATTACAATTAATTCATTACAGTGTATGTTAAGCTGACTGCAGGAATGGTAGCAGAACATGGTGTGAGAACATGATTTCAAACACCAGAGACAACAAAAAAATAAAAGCAGTCCATTTACTCAAATACCAAGCAGACCGGGAACCGACCCAATCACCCGGACACTACGGTGACTGGGATCCTCTCCTCGTCTCCTCTACTAACCACCACCAGAACTCTGAACCCTCACATATCAATGACTAACACTTCCAAACGACCAGAAGGATGTGTGAGAGAGACGTAAACCAACCAGTAGTTGTACTGTTTACTTAAGGTTGAAAAGTTGTGTGGAAAACCAGAGAGCTTCTGTCCAGTCAAAGAAAAGGCAAAGCTAACCAGTGGCGGTGTTAGTGCCTTGCTCTATTCAAAGACCCTGACCAGGAATAGAACCCAAGGAGTCATCATCAGTCCCCTGGGTAGATGGCTATAGGTAGTTGGATCTACTTACACATTTGAGTCTTCTTCTTTGCCTCTTCTGCCAGCTGGACAGCTAACAGTTTAAGGACAACAGTGCTGCTACAGTAGCATAGCATTAGCTAGACAATCGACAACCCAATAAACAGGTCATTAGGAGCCCCTGTAGAGAGCTCTGTGGAAGTCATGGAAAGGAAGCAGGAGAACGGGGGGAGCCTCTCGTGATGGTGCCATGAGGTCAACAAGACTAGTCTAAATGCTAATCCCAGACAGAATGGATCTGACCTCCTTCACCAGGGGGCATTGAAATAAGCTTGCCAGGATAGATACATAGGATTCATAGATAGATACATAGGATTTATAGATAGATACATAGGATTCATAGATGGATACATCGGATTCATAGATGGATACATCGGATTCATAGATAGATACATAGGATTCATAGATAGATACATAGGATTCATAGATGGATACATAGGATTCATAGATAGATACATAGGATTCATAGATAGATACATAGGATTCATCACAGTCAGGAAATACCACTCTTACGTATATAACTTGATGTGCATTTAAAGGGCAACTGTCACACTCACTTTTTTTCCTAATCTAGGAGAGTATTGGATATTAATGAATTATTTTAAACCTGCAGCGTATAAGTTTCCCGTTAGCAACCTCTACTGGCTAGTTTGGTTTTTTGATGGAGTAAATGGCTGTAGGAGAAAGTAACATCGTGAAGGTTTGAATAATTAGGTTTGAATAGGATTTCTCAAGAGTAGTATCAGGTTACAAGGTTAAATAAACTACTATCCTTTAAACCTTTAAACCTTTAGACCTTTAAAAAAAAAAAAATTGCTTTCAGGCCTGTTCCATCTTAAGGTGAACAGTATATATAATAACATGTGTGTGTATTATGAAAACAACTGCTAAGCCTCTGAGCTTAGTAGTGTCAAGTGTGTAAAGCTTGGAAAGGTTACATTATTAAACAACCATTCAGACACGCACGCACGCACGCACGCACGCACGCACGCACGCACGCACCAAACAGTTCTACCGGTGAAATCAGGCCGCAATTTTGTGAAGAAACCAGCCGACAGAGGGTCAGGGTGTGTGTGTGTGTGTGTGTTTGTGTGCGTGTGTGTGGGGCTGTGTGAGCATATACATGTATGTGTCTGTATACACAATGAAGTGTGTTAAAGGTCAGAAATCATTCTCTCCAGGCCATCAAATATGAAGTTCATTGCACCTTTAATTCACATTCCTCACATTAAGAGCATCGTATTATCTCCAAACAATGTTATCTCTATGACAAGATAGTTCAAATAAAATAAAAAGTTTAAAAAAAAGTTACAGAAAGCACAAATCATTTTGTCTGCAGAGGAAAGTAGTAGATATAACATTTTGTTTTGTTTTGTTTTGTTAATAGCTAAATAATACTAGCTCTCACGTTCTTCCCCCTCTCTACCATCAGAGATTTTCAACAAAAGCCTCTCCCTTCTTCTACCACCAGAGCTCCTCCCCCTCATAGCTCCACCCCTTCTCTACAACAAGAGCCTCTCCCCCTTCAGCAAAGCCTCTCTCCTTGTCATCTGGCACTAAAGCCCCTCCCCTCACAACCACCATAGCCCCCCCCCTCTCTCAGAGCCCCTCCCCATCCAACAAAGCCCCTCCCCCTCTCCACTTCCCCGCTAAGAGCCCCTCCCCATCCACCAAAGCCCCTCCCCCTCTCCACTTCCCCGCTCAGAGCCCCTCCCCATCGCCACCAAAGCCCCTCCCCCTCTCCACTTCCCCGCTCAGAGCCCCTCCCCATCGCCACCAAAGCCTCTCCCTTTCTCTACCACTAGAGCTCCAACCTTCCACCGGAGCCTTGCCCTTTCCTACCACCATAGCTCTGCCCCCTGCTTCTCGTGGCCCGCTCTCTCCCCTGCAGACGCATCATCTCCATGATGCTACGAGCGTAGGCGTCCCGGAGGTTAACCCCGCCCCCTCCTCCTTCTCCTCCTCCTCCTTCTCCTCCAGCCCCTCCTGCACCCACCTCCCTGTCCTCATCGCTCGCCAGCCTCCTTAGCGCCTGGCGGTGTCTCAGCGCTGCCTCCTTCATCCTGAGGGTGAAGTAGCAGGCAGAGAAGCGGTCGTTGATGATGGCAATGGGCAGCGCCAGAATCAGGATGCCCGACAGGATGCACACAAATGCCACCACCTTCAAGGGTCAAGGATCAATTTAACATCTTTGAAGCAGCAAACACATGATGAGCTCTCAGCCTCGGGGTGGCAGGGAGATGAACGCAAATGCAGAGATCAGACTCAGCGTAAGCTCAGCATGTACTCATGCAATGCAAAAGGACGCTTTACATCACACCAAACACAAACACAGATGAACTTCATTCATTGAACTTGAGTTCAAATGACTTCAAATGAAGACAAGCAAATGTATTTATTTCGGTTGCAGCCTATATTCCAATGGATTCAGCCCACACGGTGACGACTAAACTCTCTGCAACGTTGAACTTCTGCGCGAACGCCACACACCTTGCGGCCAGCGCTGTGCTTAAGAGTGTGTTGACCACTTTATCACATCAGGGGAAATGTTGCTTACAATAGTGTGTATACAAAAGTCATAAACCATCATCGTAAGTATAATACACCCACGTCCAAAACACTTCTGCTCTAGGTACACTTTTTGTAAAGAGAGAACTCTCCCTCCCTCCTTCCACTTTCAAACCAAAAGGGACTGGGTTTTGATGTCCTCAGCCTACCTGTAGGCAGAGAGCAAGAGAACCCCTGCCTTCCCCTTAATGACATGCATCTGAATTCACCGCAGGTGGCCGTGGATCAAATGAATGACCAACGGGAAACAGTGAATAGCTAAAGGCAGAAGGAGGACCCTACCTTGCCGGGGGCGGAGTCTGGGCGGATGTCGCCGTAGCCCACGGTGGTCATGGAGGTGGTGGCCCACCACCAGGCCACCGGCACGCTGGAGAAGGTGGTGCCGGGCAGGTGGTGCTCCAGGGCGTAGACGGTGGTGGCAAAGAGGGAGATGCCCACGCCCAGGAAGAGCAGGAGCAGGCCCACCTCCTCATAGCACTCGGTGATGGTACGGCCCAGAGACCTCAGACCTGGGGGAGGAGGGGTGGAGGAGGAGGGGTGGAGGGGTTTTGTGGTGGTGGGGGCGGTTGCTAGAAAATATTAAGCAAAGTGCTGTACGCAAACTTAGAGAGCCACATGGCTATATGTGTTTGTTGTTTGTTGGTAGTGCAGAATAATAATAGAATAATAGTGCAGTCAACCTAAAGATCAACTCTGATTGGCCGAGAGTGGTGATCAGTAAATACCTGTTTTTTACAAAACTCACTTTTCAAATGGGGTTTTGATTTAAATGTAATATGTAATATGCATTTAATATGTACTTTTCATTTTCATCCACTATACTAGAATGTGTATTTAAAAGAAAACAGGAGGGGAATAGGTTGTGGAGAGTGTAACATCCATGTCCCCACAATGTCTAGCATAGAGTCACCATAGAGTCTGTAGCCCACACGTTCTACCAACCGGTGGAGTGTGTGAGGCCCAAGTCCCCACACGTTCTACCAACCTGTGGAGTGTGTGAGGCCCAAGTCCCCACACGTTCTACCAACCGGTGGAGTGTGTGAGGCCAAAGTCCCCACACGTTCTACCAACCGGTGGAGTGTGTGAGGCCCAAGTCCCCACACGTTCTACCAACCGGTGGAGTGTGTGAGGCCCAAGTCCCCACACGTTCTACCAACCGGTGGAGTGTGTGAGGCCAAAGTCCCCACACGTTCTACCAACCGGTGGAGTGTGTGAGGCCCAAGTCCCCACACGTTCTACCAACCGGTGGAGTGTGTGAGGCCCAAGTCCCCACACGTTCTACCAACCGGTGGAGTGTGTGAGGCCCAAGTCCCCACACGTTCTACCAACCGGTGGAGTGTGTGAGGCCCAAGTCCCCACACGTTCTACCAACCGGTGGAGTGTGTGAGGCCCAAGTCCCCACACGTTCTACCAACCGGTGGAGTATGTGAGGCCCAAGTCCCCACACGTTCTACCAACCGGTGGAGTGTGTGAGGCCCAAGTCCCCACACGTTCTACCAACCTGTGGAGTGTGTGAGGCCCAAGTCCCCACACGTTCTACCAACCGGTGGAGTGTGTGAGGCCAGCCCACAGTTCCCCTGGGGAGGCCCAGTCCCCACGTTCTACCAACCTGTAGAGTGTGTGAGGCCCAAGTCCCCACACGTTCTACCAACCGGTGGAGTGTGTGAGGCCCAAGTCCCCACACGTTCTACCAACCTGTGGAGTGTCTCCCGAGCTTCAGCATGCGGAGGGACCTCATGAGGCGGAGGATCTGGACCACGCGGCCCATGTTCTCCAGCTCCGTGGACTCCCCGTGGAGCCACTCAACCGCCAGCGTCACGTAGAACGGCAGGATGGCGAGCAGGTCGATCACGTTGGCCACGCTGCGGCTGAACCGCCGCTTGTCGCGCACGCACAGGAAGCGCAGAGACAGCTCCGCCGTGAACCACACCACGCACGCGTACTCCAGAGCTTCCAGGAGGCGGCGACCCGAGTCCTCGCTGCCGCCGCCGGCCTGGGGCTCCCCCTCGGACGGGTCCAGCGAGATCAGCGCCATGTTGACGACGGACGCCAACACAAAGAAGACGGAGAGCGAGCCGAAAGTGCGGGCGGCGCGGGACGACTCGGGTTTCTCCAGGAAGTCCCACAGCCGCCGGCGGAGGGTGGGGAGCGTGGCGCCGGCGAAGTCTTCGTCGTCACCGCTGTCTGCCGCGGCAGCCACGGCGGCCTGGACCTCCTGCGGCAAGTCCAGGCTCTCATTGAGCTCCTTGCGGCGGAAGTAGCGATCGCGGCAGCACGGGCCGATCAGGACCTCCTCGATGCCCCAGTACTGGATCTCCTGCAGGAAGGAGACCACGCAGAGGTCCTCTCTCACGTGGAGGTGGCCTGTGCGGTAGTAGTTCATTACGTATCTGCAGAAGCACACAACGTCAAGATTGTCAACATGACCATTGGTTGAGACCAGGAGGCCGAGAGGGAGAGGGAAGGAGAGGGAGGGTGGGGGGGGAGAGAGACCGATATAGAGACAGAGCGTGGGGGAGAAGAGATAGTGTGGGATAGAGAAGGAGAGTGTGGAAGAGAGAGAGAAAAAGAGGAGGGCGAGAGAGCACCAAAAAGAGAAAGTGGGGCAGAGAGAGAGTGGGAGAAGGTGGGGGGACAAGGGGAATGGGAGAGAGAGAGAGACAGAGAGTGTGTGATACAAATCTGAAGATCCCGAGAGGATGCAGGAATCACAAGATACGCCAACATAAAAAGGGTGTGACATGAAGGATGCCTGAGGATGAGACAGACCGGCAGTGGTGCCTCATACTGATAGACAGACAGACAGGCAGACAGACAGACAGACAGACAGACAGACAGACAGACAGACAGACAGACAGACAGACAGACAGACAGACAGACAGACAGACAGACAGACAGACAGACAGACAGACAGACAGACAGACAGACAGGCAGACAGACAAGAGACCAGGCATGACCAGGAGTTAAACATCACAGTTCATCCCACTGTAACAGCCTATTTCCCGGGAGGTGTTGTTTTGGATCAGAACCTACTGGAAGGTCTGGGAGCTGCGGTCGAAGAAAAACTCCTTTCCCAGGAGATCTGCGTCATCGCAGAGCTCCAGGGCCGAGTCTGGGCCGGACCGGGCCAGCCTCCCAAGCCGGGTCTCGGGGTGGGACGCCAGCAGATCCTGGGACAGGAGGTAGCGACAGCCTCCCACGTTGACCACCAAGCCACCCGGAGGGTCCGCGACGACGTCATCGGCCCGGGCGCCGTCTGGCCAGCTGCCGGCCGCATTGCTGTAGAACAAACTGCTGGAGTTCAGGGGCCGTAGGGAGGGGTGGAGGCTGGAGGACAGACTCATAGTGGCTGTCGTGGAGGGTAGCACACACACACACACAAGCACACACACACACACACACACACACACACACACACACACACACAAACAAACACAAGCACACACACACACAAGCACACACACACACACACACACACACACACACACACACACACACACACACACACACACACACACACACACACACACACACACACACACACACACACACACACACACATACACACACAGAAGAAGAACAAGGGCACCCACAGATGTGCATAATGTACACACATAGCGCATACACACACACCCACACACACACATACACAACAGAGCGGGAGTGTGGGGGGGGGGGGGTGGGGGGAGGGAGAGAGAGTGAGGAGAGGAAGATTTCAATATCACAGGATAAATCTCAAGAGATCTCCACAACAGCTGTGACACAAAGGTGTGAAAGACAGACAGACAGACAGACAGACAGACAGACAGACAGACAGTTCACCTTCAGATACAGGAAAATATATATTTAAGACGACCAATTTTAGGTCTCTCACTGTAAAGACAAATGTAATATAACCACCTAAGTCAACCCACAATGAACAAGAGTAAATCATTTAAAAAACAAATAATTGCTGTTCTGTGTAAAGAGGATTGCTACACAATGTCATTGTGTACTTGTGATTTCTGATTCTTAGGGAAAACCATCAGACAGGCGTCACCATGAAAATGCAAGCATTTGTTTAAAAAGAAGGCATCATTTATCATTTAAAATTCTCAAGTTTAAATGTTCTAGTAGACTTACTTATCGTTTGATACAATTGCACAACAAGTCTTACCTGCTCTATCCGATGGGCATCCTTGGTATCTTCCGTTGGATATATCTTACCATCCAGGTCATTCTCCACGCAGAACAATACAATTATACAATGCAATAGAAAACGTGTGCTGTGTTAGTCCAAAGTTAGATATTCCGCAACAAAAAAAGCGGATCTTTCCGTGAAGTTAAGGATGGGGGAAAAAAGTGTGTGAGTGCAGTTTAAAAATACTCCGGTGCGAGACAGCAGTCAAGGGGGCAATCAGCACGAGACGGCGCTGCTATGGCAACAACCTCCCAGCATCCGACCGTATGGGAAATGAACCGCTGTTCCACTTTTTTCCGTTCCTAAAGCGCCACCGCGCGACCTAAACATCAACATTACATCTACACAGAGAGGCTGTCTTTGATATACACACACTATTCAAATATAACTACAATGTGTACATTTATCATATTTTGACCTTGTGTTGGTGAATATAACGAATACGCCTAAGTCGTATGTTATGTATATTATAGCACAATGCTTGTAATTGTAATGTCTATTAATACTCATTATTTTATCTCGAATCGATCCCCCCTCTGGAATGAATTCCTTTGAACTCAATTTAGATTGTTCACTTATTGTCGGAATCTTCTCTTTTAGAAAAATCGTATACAATTTGTTTCTATATTTCAAATGTGTTCTTCGTGTCACGGCAATGATTATGTGTAAAGTGCTTTTAGATATTAGGCTATTGATAGTTTTACACATTCCCCTTCAACATGTGAATGTTGCCAAAGATGACGTAAGACGTGGTGGGCTGAAAGCATGTGGCTGTATGATAATGCCGCGTTCCAGACAACGCGTGAGTCGTACATTTCCGACTTGAAACTTTCGAGTTACGACCTCAAAGCGTTCCAGGTGCATGACGGGGAGCACCGATTTGTCGGAGGTTATGAATGACATTACAATTCACCATTAAGTTTAAAGGAAACAAATTGGATGGAGATGGTCCTTTGGTGGGACTTTAACCGTTGTCCAAAGTGTGTAGAACCACAACTCTCTCCACTGCTCCAGCGCCACATATCTAGCATCGATTTATAACCTGTTCTACAGTAGAATAAGACGCCGGCAAAGTAAAGAAATTATGCATAGATTTGGAAAATTTGGAAGAACGCTGACAAAATAAACTTAAGTACACATGATTTGAAAGCGGTTGATGAAAACCAATAACTCACTTACTTGGATTTTCAAAACAAAAGCCCACAACGCTACACACTGAGACTTTGTGTTCTCTCCCAAGTTGTAACCCACTGCAGTTGGATGACACAATGATCGATTGATGATTGGACTTTGTAAACAAAACAGATCAGTGTCGTTGATATGTTGAATTTTGCTAAAAAAAAAAATCAATTGTATTGTAAAGGCCTCATAGACATTCATACGTTCAGGTTCCTACACCTATACATTATTTTGTTTATACATTCATTCGTTCATACATTAATATGTTTATACATTAGTAGGTTTATACAGACATACTCTCACTCTCTCACACACACACACACACACACACACACACACACGCACACACACACAGTAAGTCCTGTCTAGTGCCGTCTAGTGGACAGTTTGATATACCGAAGGGCTCTGATTGGTCGGGCCAGAGCGTTTTGATTGGCCGGTGGGTCAGTAGGGGCGGGGCTAGCATGGAGGAGGGAAACAGACCTCTAATGCCGCGTTCCAGACAACTCGGGACTCGGGATATTTCCGACTTGAAAGTTTCGAGTTCCGACCTCGAAGTGTTCCAGGTGCATGACGCCACATCATGTGGCGTCATGCATCTGGAACACTTCGTAAACAGTAAACAGAAAGCATGGCTGACCGACACAAGGTGGTGTTTCTTTGGCTGTACAGCCTCCTTGCACCTAGCACCTACCATTGAAAAACGAAAGTACATAAAATTACTCATTAGTATTATTGAATATTTGGGTGTCGCCATTGTTATGTGACGTCAGAAAATAAAGTTGGTGGTACTCGGATTTGGTCCGAGTTCACAAGTAGAAAGTTCGACTTCAGGGGTCGTTCCATTGCACTTCTTTTTTTTTTTCCTAGTAGGAGGTCGTGAATTCTCAACTTACGAGTGGGGTCTGGAACGCGGCATAACAACACCGCTATACCTATACGCCATACCATTACATGGTATGGATGTGTTATAAGAACGTTATTATAAAGTCAGGGTTGAATTAAGGGTCCAGACTCGTTCTTCCCCGCGTCATCATCATCGCGCTCGTCTCGCGCTCTGGGTGTTGTGGTCGTGACGTCCCCAGCCGGCGGTCCAATGGGCGCAGCGGCCGCCGTGTCAGTCCCCGCCCACTAAACAAACCGCCATTTGGGAGGAAGAAAAAAAAAAAAAACCTAACCAAAAAAAACCTCTCAGACACACACACACATTTTAATACACTGGAAGCCCAGGTAAACTTTAACTTTAAACATTTCTGGCTGGAATTAGGTAGGAACAAACATGGGGTATCTTTTAGCATTCGGGTCGATATGTAATTCCTCCACATGATCCATACAACAGCTCGCTATTCGGATATGTTGTTGTCCTGCTGCAACTTAATAGTTGCATTAGCCCCGCTGTTTATAGCGGGGCTAATGTAGCTTAGCATGCCAGCAGTCCTCAACCCTCTTTTACTAAAACACGAACTAACCGCCACTGACCTGCCCGTTACCCGCTGTAATACGAGCTATCACAATGGGTTAATGGGTTTTAAACGCGGGGCTAAAGCGAACGGTTTGCGGGGATCCATCATCCGTTCAGACGGGGGTGTGTTGGCGGCAGGACGAGCGGTGGTTTAAGTAGCGCGCCAAGCTCCATTCACGGTGGAAGGTTAGATTAGATTAAATTAAAATGTATTGTCATTGCACAGCAGCACAAGTACAGTACAGTGAAATAATTTAGCATCTAACCAGAGTGCAAATGTTGCAGTAAAGTGCATGGTAATATAATTTACAGTTGTAATTTACAGGTTAAAAGACAGTCTACTAGGTATTAAATGGGATATGAGGTGAATATATGATATGAAGGTCCCGTCTTTAGTAAAATACACTTGTTTTGGCTTCTTAATAGCATCATGCGAGTGAAAGTTACCATTGAATGAATACCATTACTTCTGGAGGTTCTTTTAAATTGGCGTGGAATCTATTGGAAATCTCATTCTTATTCCTAGACGTGTTCATTATACTTCTGCGAACTTTAACATATACGTATTGTTATGGCGATGTGTGTGTCCCCCCCCCTCTCTCCATCCAGGACTAATTGCATTACTTGCCAAACGCCAGCTAACCAGCCAGTGTGTGTGTGAGTATGAGTGAGATCACGGAGGAACCAGCAGCAGCAGCAGCTCCCGGGTCCGGGGAGGAGATGGTGGAGCAGCGGCCGTCCGACACGCCTACCCCGGGGAAAGGGCGCGGCAGGATTCCCGGTAAAAGTCTATCCGTCAAATGAAACACCTGTTGTAGATAACACACACACACACACACACACATTTCTCTTGTGGAAAACGACCAGCCGTTCTTCACTTATGTTCGATGTTTGGGGACAATATGGAGGGAAACCTCTTCAAATGATAACTGAGTTCATTCGGATAATACAATATAAAAGCAGTGTCAAATAAGTGAACTTGAGGTTCAGTCTCGAGAGTAAACGCACTAAAGCAAAAGCTGTGTGTGCATAGCATTTAGTTTCTCTGGAGTTTGCGCTCCACCTTAAAGGGGAAGCTTTTCCTGATTGTCTCTTGTGCGCCAACACGGTCTGTCTTACCCAATGGGTGTTAGTGGGGAAAACCTTCCATGAACTGTTCAGTTCAATTTGGTTTCCAGGGATATATCAACTCACCATGAGCCTAATGCCATGTTGATAAGGTCTGTTCTTTGTCCTCTTGTCGAAGAACTTCCAGGTGCACAGTAAAGTGTCCATACATGGTAATGCAAAAGCAACTTCACAACCTGATGTCAAGTTGCTTTTGATATAGCTGAGCTCTTAGCCTTTTTTGTGATGGCATAAAGGCCAAAATCTACCACTCTCCATTAAATAATTTGTGTAATAACATAACAAATGTGTAAAGTGTGTGTGATTTCCCTATTTCTTTCCATTAGATTTTTGTATTAAAGTATAATGCTTTAAGCAATAAGTACAAGACAAGACAGACATCAATTCAAATATGTTTAAAGAAGAAGCATTTTAAAGTGCAGGACGTGAACCGGGATACTCTGACCTTTTCTGTGGCAGATCTGAGCGAGATCGTAGAGGGGAAGCGGACCAAGAAGACGGTTGAGCGTCTGGAGTTCCAGATCTCTAAGCCCAAAGAGAAGCTGAAGGTGGAGGACGGTGAGACAGCTTTGGTTCAGAGAGTTCACATACTGAATCCACCCTCTGACCATTAGATATGATGTCATACTGGAACAAAAACGTCATCACAGGAGATGGCATGAGGTGCAGTGCAGGATAGTGTGGAATTTGTGGTCTCTCTGTTTCTTCCCGTCTTACATCTCCATCTCTCTCTCTTTCCTTCCACCCTCGTTGTCTTTTCTCCCTCTTCTCTGCCTCTACCCTCTATCTTCCTCTATATCTCTTTCCCCCTTTATATGTCTCTCACTCTATGCGCCCCTATCTTTCTCTGTGTCGATCTCTCCAACAGGTGGAGGAGACAAGTTGGGGGATATCCCAAGGACTAACCACATGATTGGAAAGCTGAAGCCAGGAGACCTGAAGCCACTGCACGCCATCATGTTTGACCGGCCCGGCAAGGTGAGGGGTTAAGGGTCAGCTTGGGGCAAAGATGAGGGAAGTGGTCGTGGGAGAGCTGGTTGTTGTGGGGGTGGGGTCCACTGTCCTATTCACTATATCCCAGTGGAGACAAGTAGTAGCAGTAAGTGGTCAAACAGAAGGAAAGGAGCAGTGTGTAAATCAGCAATGGGGATGTGGGGGAAAACGGGGCTTTACTGTCACTAGCCAATGGGGACTCTCTTGGTCCCCCCTCTGGGACCCACAGTTTGAATCCCCTGGTTGTTTATGTCTCCATCAGACGGTCAGCATGAGGAAGAACATGCGGCAGTTTAACGGCTTCCTGTTCGACGTCAACAGCCAACAGTTCACCAAGAAGAGAGACAAGATGCTGAGGTGGGTTTTAATTACCTTATGTTACATCTAGTCCGTTACATCTTTGAGGCCGTCTCAGCAAGGAAGTACACGCCAGGTTCTGGGTTTGATTCCCCCAATGTCAGCAGTCTTAACCTGTAAGCATCTGTGAGCAAGATAAAAGCATTGGCTAAATGATGATTGCATTGAAGTCTGAAAATGGGTCATTAGTTCCACCAATGTGGCAGAGGAGTGTGGACCTGATGAGAGACGTTGACTAACCTCGAGGCCGATCGCTGATCTTCGTCTGTGTTTTTGTCTCTCCCAGGACGTCTTCGCTCACCAACTCCAAGCTGCGGGACATCTGCAAGGTGCTGGACCTGGAGAAGAAGGGAACGCAGCCGGACCTGGTCGACCGCATCCTCACCTTCCTTAGCGCCCCCAAAAACAGTGGCAAGGTGAGCGCCTGTGGCACTCGCCTGCTGTGCTGAAAAACTGACGGAGCGGATGAATTAGTTCTCTGAGAGGAAAGGGTCTGGGTTCGTACGCGATGACCCCGGTCTACCTGTAAGCATGCCCAAGTTGGAGTTGCGTCCCCTCCTGCTGCTAAATGGGCAGCGTCCGCGTCTCTGAAGCACTTTGAGATGGGTGGCTATTGTGCTGTATAAATAGGGTGGTTGGTTAGCGGTTCTGTAGTAGGTTCTACATGTCTGTAGTCTGAAGCGGTTCTACATGTCTCTCCCTCTCTTCTTTGACTCCATCTTTCTGTCTCTTCACCCTCCGGTCCATAAAGCCCATAAAAAGTTGATATATATTGTATATAAAATGATAAAGTTGACCGTTGAATCCGTAGAGACGCCTCTTGTGTTCCATTTCAGCGGCTGCTCTTGAAGAAGAAGAAGCGGTCCAAGAAGAAGCTGTCTGGCGACGACTCCAAGACCAAGAGCAAACCCAGGCCCAAGAGCACATCAGCCAGCCCCAAGAAGACCAAGACCGGCAGCAAGTCCAAGGCCATCGTCATGGAATCCAGCAGTGATGATGACGAGGAGGAGGAGGAGGATGAAGATGAAGACGAGAAGACCGGCACGCAGGCAGAGGCAGAGGAAGAAGCAAAGGAGTCTGGGAATGAGCAGGTGAAGAGCAACCATTCAGATGACTCGGGGGAGGAGGGGGAGGAAGATGAGGAGGAGAAGGAGGCGGAAAAAGAGGACGACGACGATGATGATGATGATGACGATGAGGAGGTAGGGGTCTTCATGTTGGTTATTTGTTCTTCTTAGGACCACAGTCCAGTGCCATTGAGTCTCATATCATAGCCTACAGTGACTCTTAGGTTCTGTAATGATGTATATATGTAAATCATTTCACTCTGTACCGTTAAGATCCAACGAGATTTGAAAAAACACATTTTCCACATGCAGCTCCTTGGTTTTCATGTGTTCTGGAGTGACTTCACTAAAGCCACTTTCCCTTCTCCAGTCTCCAAAATCCAAAGCGCCCGCCAGGAAACCGGCCGCAGGCAAACGGCCGCGGGCACCGACGAAGAAGAGCCCCACGCCAAGAAAGAGAGCCAAGAAAGTGCTCTCGGAGTCGGACAGCGAGGCAGAGGAGAAGGTGAGGCTCCTCAACCCATTACTTAACCTCCATTACATCTTGAACTAAACTTAATTTCAATGGTAATTTCAAGCCATCTGTCCCTCAGCCAAAGAAGAAGGCAGTGGCCAAGAGAGCCACTCCGGCCAAACCCGCCGCCAAGACCAAGAAGGCAGACAGCAGCAGCAACAGCAAGAAGACCACCAGCACAGGTAACCAGGAACCACAGGAGTACACGGTCCAAATCTCAATCTGGGATTTCTTTTAGGTGCCTAGAAAGAGAACAGGATGTGTTACACCCACACCAGAGCTGTTTGAAACCTGCTTTTTACATTTTCAAATGTGGATGGTATGCGGTTTAGTTTAGTTAAGGTTACTTTAGTTAGGTTTTAGTTAATGAAACATGTTCATGATAATTATGGCCAATTTTGCCATCATAGGAAATCAAATTACAATACAACATAACAATTGGTATCACGATAAATCTTCAGTTTGTGGCGTTTCAGTACCAATCAAATACGATAAACAATACTATTGAATTTTTAAGGAGACTACGAGGCCCCCTCATACCGTCTCCTGGGCAGGTATACACCACTAGACACAGGACTCCTAACGGTGAAAGCGTCTTTAGTTCACCGTGTAATTGGGAACGTAAATATCTGTTGAATATCCCATATCTCTCTAACTAAAACACACGTGTGTGTGTCCAGGTCCAGCGTCCGAGGAGAGCTCGGACGACGACCGTCCTCTGATCAAGATGGTGCGTCAGTCTCCATCGGACAAGCAGCTGAAGGAGACGGTTCAGAGCCTGCTGACGGACACCGACCTGGAGGAGATCACCATGAAGCAGATCTGCCAGAGGGTAACGGTCAACCACTAGACCAACATCAGACCACCTGCACCATGCCCACTGCTACCATATCGCTCTGTCTGAAGACCCTTAAATAAAGTGTGTGTGTGTGTGTGTGTGTGTGTGTGTGTGTGTGTGTGTGTGTGTGTGTGTGTGTGTGTGTGTGTGTGTGTGTGTGTGTGTGTGTGTGTGTGTGTGTGTGTGTGTGTGTGTGTGTGTGTGTGTGTGTGTGTGTGTGTGTGTGTGTCCCAGGTGTACGACGCGTATCCGGACCACGACCTGGCCAGCAGGAAGGACTACATCAAAAAGACTGTTAAATCGGTGAGTGTTGGCGAACACGCGTCGCCTGAATGAATGCCTTGCAACACTAATGTGAATGATGGACGGTGTTTGCATTAAACGTTTCACATTTCACGTTGTGACTTAACTGTTGTTTATTATTTGTAATGTTGTTATTTTCCTTTCAGCTCATCATCTGACCTGGACAAACAAGGACAGCGGCAGCCAGCTTCCCCGTCCCCTGGACATGTATTAACGTCACTGTTTAACACCAGTTCTCTCCATGCGCTGAACTCATATTCTTCCAGTCTGTTCTTCCCGTCATAATGAACCACACCTTCTGACTAAACTAATACAGCGTTCATTGATAAAAAAAATAATAATCGATTTGAAATCGGTTCTCTCATTTCTTCTGATGATAGATTAACGTTTTGGTTTTGTTAGTATGAAATCTAGGTTTTTTTAATTATTATATTATGAAGATAGGAGGCCTTGACGTCATTCGTTTGTCATTCTGCCGTCAACAGACCTAATCCATTAACTAATAAATACGCACTGATCCAAAATGTACACGCCATTTTCTAACCGCTTTAGACGTTTTGCAGGTCAAAATGAGTTCCTTTCTTCATGTGCTTGTGTGCAAATATAATTAGTTTGTTAACTGCTGACTTCACATCGCATTCACAATAATTGTTTTGTACATTTGTAAATATACTCTTTTGTTGCCTGTTTTTGGTTTTACTTCCTTATTTCTGATCCTTTTTGTGGAAAATGCCTGGGATTTTATTTCACTTAATAAATTGTTCTACAATACCACCTTTGATCCTGAAAGTTGAAATTTGATCAAATCTATTTGTTGATGACGTTCAACTATGGAGGTTAGGGTATTGTAGAACTGGGATATGTAAGTGTTCTAATTGGGCAATTAAGACCATGATATTTAGAGTATGATATGGATCTGTATATTTTGCGGTTATGTCAACCAATAAATCTGAAGAATTCAGTCCCAATTTTCCAAAGTATTTTATAATAAATACAATAATAAACCATTGTTTTTCTGATTGTTTCTAATGTGTTCATGAAAGGCCTACGACCTGAACTATTCTCGTCTAGTCGCTAGGGGGGGTGTGCTCAAGAAAGAGCGAAGTAATGGAATCTGGTGGTTCGTCCACTCATTGACATTCAGCTCGGGGGAAGGAAAGGAGGGAAGGCTCAAAGCAAGACCCAGGAACACGCCAGCGTCTCAAGCCGCCTCTCCGGGACATGGGTAGCTTCTGTTTCCTCCGGACTCGGTGTCTCCTCCGTCCGCTCCTACCCAGCAGCGTACTCCCTTCCACCATGCACCGCACATACAGCCTGGACATCGCTGCACCGCTGCTGCGGAGCCAGGGCTACGTGGACGGTCGCTGGATCTCCGCGGCCGCCACCTTCCCCGTCGTGGACCCGGCCACCGGGCAGCAGATCGCCCGAGTGGCGGACTGCGGCCCGGCGGAGGCCAAGCAGGCCGTGGATGCCGCGTACAAGGCGTTTGACACATGGAAACATCGCTCAGCTAAGGTGGACAGCTATGGGTGGATACCTCTGTAGTGGAATAGCGGCCAATTCATTTAAGCACCACTTACTTGCAGACACTAACACTGGGTGGTAGAAGGGGCCATGGGTTAGGGGTTAGGGTTAGAACCATCTATAACGATCCTGTAGTGTTGGTGTTTGATTTGTACAACAGCACACTGGCTGCAATTACGTTGTAAGTAAGGCTGGTTATGTGTGCAGTATACTCCAATCTATTGGTCATGTGTATTATCGTCATGTGTATATCATCTATTCGTCATGTGTATTCGCTGCACGATATTTAGAAAAGCAACACAAGTCCTAGTTGTCGGTGGATGGAACACGCCTGATTTACGATGTTAAGTCGTGTAATTGATTACCTCTGGTCGCGAATCATCCATGCCTGCTCTCGGCTGGTTTAATGTATTGCAAACATTTAATAATATCTTTCTGTAGGCCTAATGCATCGCCTACATACAATGCATTGTATGTTTGTGACAGTTTGTGTAATGGGTTACAGGAGCGCAGCGGCCTCTTGCGGAAGTGGTATGAACTGCTGGTGCAGAACAAGGACGACCTCGCCAGGCTCATCACCTTTGAATGTGTGAGTCACATAAACGACAGTTAATAAAGTAAAAGTTATAACACACAGCATTTCCATAATTCAGTTTATTTTAAATGAACCCGAACATCTGTTTGAAAGTTTTTCAAACCGAAAGTGTTTTAAACTGTTATTTCTCTTACTTAGCAGGGCCTTCCATTAGAAACAGGAAATATTAGAGATGGACACAGGTGATTTGGTATGTGTGTTATCATGCGCGCGTGTATATATGTGTTTGTATTTCAGGGTAAGCCGCTGTCAGAGTCTCTGGGGGAGATTGACTACTCGGCGTCCTTCCTGGAGTGGTTCTCCGAGGAGGCGCGCCGTTGCTACGGCGACGTTGTCCCCTCGGCGTTTCGCAACCGCCGGATCCTCCTCCTCAAGCAGCCAGTCGGCGTGGCCTCCGTCATCACGCCGGTCAGTCAGTTACATATATACAACATGATTTTTTTAAAAATGTAATATCCATTACGTCAAGTCAAGTCAGTCACCAGCTGGTTGCCTTATCTATTCCGATATAGCGATATAATGTTAATTTTAGGCAATTTTTTTATTTTTGACCCCAGTGGAACTTCCCGAGTGCCATGATCACCAGGAAGGTGGGGGCAGCGCTGGCGGCGGGATGCACCGTGGTGGTGAAGCCGGCCGAGGACACGCCCCTGTCCGCCCTGGCACTGGCCGAGGTCTGTAAGCCCCGCCCACACACTACAGCCAATCACAACACTACAGCCAATCACAATATATTCATTGAAGTGTGTGTGTGTGTGTGTGTGTGTGTGTGTGTGTGTGTGTGTGTGTGTGTGTGTGTGTGTGTGTGTGTGTGTGTGTGTGTGTGTGTGTGTGTGTGTGTGTGTGTGTGTGTGTGTGTGTGTGTGTGTGTGTGTGTGTGTGTGTGTGTGTGTGTGTGTGTGTGTGTGTGTGTGTGTGTGTGTGTGTGTGTGTGTGTGTGTGTGTGTGTGTGTGTGTGTGTGTGTGTGTGTGTGTGCAGCTGGCTGACCAGGCGGGTATCCCAGCGGGGGTGTTTAACGTGGTTCCCTGCTCCCGGGAGAAGACCCCGTCGGTGGGGGAGGTTCTCTGCACCGACCCCCTGGTGGCCAAGGTCTCCTTCACTGGCTCCACCGCCACTGGAAAGGTCAGACGTCTGTCTGTCTGTCTGTCTGGCTGTCTGTCTGTGTCTCTGTCTGTGTCTCTGCCTCTCTTTTTCTACATCCTGATCACAATGTGTGGTCAAAGTTTAGAATTCTGTGAAATATTAATTCACATGGAAACTGTAGTTTTGTATTGAAACATTTGCAAACAAGTTAAGTTTTCAATGATTGAAAAATATTGAAATCCAAGATAACATCATAACAACATAATCTGCCGCTTGTATCTACTTGCCTGGTTAACAGGGAATGTCTGTAGTAGTTCCATATGAAGTTACTATCCAATCATAACACAACGCGATGAGACAGATAATGGTTGCCCCCGTACAGGCTCCAGATGTCCTGATGTCTCCCACTAAAATAGATAGATATAGTATGGATGATAGAGTAACCGGGTTCATTGGGAAGTTTGTAGTGGTTTGTAGCAAAGCAGATGGTACCTGCTGAAGTGTTGCTGCTCTTCCAGAGTGTGTGATGATGGTGATGGCTGGTTTTAACCTGTTTGGCCTTGATAACCAAGGACCCACGCAGGAGCAGCAGCTCACCATGCCCCAGAGTCTAATCAGTCTGACTTGGGCCAGGTGAGGCTGCTTATTCCAGCCACACGCACTCCACAATGTCCCAACTGGTTGTCTGGATTTATGTTCTGCTCGTATTCATCCGTGGTTTTCTTTTTTTTTGGTTGGCCTGTCCAGATCCTGCTGAGGCACGCTGCAGGCACAGTGAAGAAAGTCTCCATGGAGCTGGGAGGCCACGCCCCCTTCATCGTGTTCGACAGCGCGGACGTGGACAAGGCGGTGGTCGGCGCCATGGCATCCAAGTTCCGCAACGCCGGGCAGGTGAGGATCGCTGGAGACTCCACTGTGATCTCTTGATCAGAGTTCCAGGTCGCTCTTCTTGAACTCAATCAAATATTTGCTACATTGCTCTCCGCTCTATCCTGACCCTGGAGGTATTGTGTCCGATAATCTGCATTGACCTTTATATATTTTATATATTTGTATGTACATAGTTTATTGCAGTGTTTCTATTTTCTATTCTAGTATTTTGCCCAATTTCTGCAAGGCACTGCCACTTTCATGTTACTGCATATCCTGTATGTGACAAATAAAGTTATCTTATCTGTATACTGTACATAGTATACTGTATATTTAGTGCGTGTAAACAGTTTGATGCAGAAATAAGGTTGTCATGTCATAATTTAGCACGATGACCTCACGCTGTGCTCTGCCCACGGTTCCGTCGTTCCCCGCAGACGTGCGTGTGCTCCAACCGCTTCCTGGTGCAGAGCGGCGTCCACGACGCCTTCCTGGAGAAGATGGGACAGGCGATGGACTCCCAGCTGCGCATGGGCCACGGGTCGGAGCCCGGCATCACCCAGGGCCCGCTCATCAACCCCCGCGCTGCGGAGAAGGTGAGACCGCCCCGTCCTAAACGCTAAGTCTCAACTCTCTAGTCTACGGGGTCGCCGCTACGGTGCAGTACCTCTGTCCCGCCGCTAGGTAGCGCATCAAGAGGTGTTACTCTTGATGCGCAAGAGTACTAAACTGAATATGTTGTAAGAGTCTTTGAGATAGATAGATGTTGACCGCTCACATTAGAGTGTGGTACTAATAACAATGTTGGATTTCACAAAGTGTGACGAAAGCAAATTTCACGACAGCTGATTGCTCACTCATCTTGAAGTGCTTTTAGGGCCAGGATGTTAAAAATGATCTTTGGTTGGACAAACAGACTTCACAGGCGCGTGGCACTCTGGGACTGCTCATTACCATGTGATTTAGAAGATTCATTCAAATTTATGTTTTTAAAATGTGAATAGTAATTTTGAGCGCATGAAAAAGTGAACAATGTGGTGAACAAAAAGGTCTCCCTCGAAAATGACGAGTCCGACCCATGCAGCTCTAGTCCGAGACCGATTTAAGACACAATATATATCTTTTTAATTCCGAGGACGAGACGGAGTACGTGCTACAACACTGCCGCCGCAACCCTAGCTATTCGTCGACCTGAGCACGACTTTAAACGCTGACCCTTTCAGAACCGGATCCAATCCCATCAGGCCTTAACAGGACGCACTGGAACGGCCTCCATGACATGCTGTACCCGTAACGACATGTTCCCGCGCGGTCCCTTGGTGCTGATACTACCGCCCGTGTGCGGCTGCTAGGTGGCCCACCAGGTGGAGGACGCGGTGTCCCGGGGGGCCCGGGTTCTGAGGGGAGGGAAGCGCGGCGAGGGCTCCTTCATGGAGCCCACCCTGCTGGCGGACGTCACCACGGAGATGCTCTGCACCCGCGAGGAGACCTTCGGACCCCTGGTGCCCGTCATCAGGTCTGATTCGACCGCAGCCGTGACAACTAACATGTTTATAGTTTGGATTTTTGAAAGGGGGGGAGGTGTGTGTGTGTGTGTGTGTGTGTGTGTGTGTGTCAGTCAGTCAGTCAGTCAGATTTATTTATATAGCACATCTAAACATGACACACGTCAACCAGAGTGCTGTACAGAGTGAATCAAAACAAACACTAAACAAACAGCATTACACATTTAGACAAAATACAGTTGGAAACACACAGTTAAACAGGGGGACAAATCAGGGAAACAGGGCACAAGTCAGGGTGAATCGGGGAACGCTAAGGAGTAGAGGTGTGTTTTGAGCCTAGACTTAAAGGTTTCAGTCGAGGGGGCAAGCCTAATGGAGGTGGGGATGCTGTTCCACAGGTTAGGGGCTGCGACAGCAAAGGCACGGCCCCCCTTGAGCTTAAGATTAGACCCCCGGACCGTCAGGAGCCTCTGATCAACTGACCTGAGGGACCTGATGTTGGAGTAGGGGGAAAGGAGGTCTGAGATGTAGGAGGGGGCCAGTCCATTCAGGGCTTTAAACACGAACAACAGAACCTTAAAGTCTATTCTTTGGCGGACTGGAAGCCAGTGAAGGGAGGCAAGGACAGGGGTGATATGGTCTCTCCTACGAGTTCCGGTCAGTAGTCTCGCGGCAGCATTCTGAACCAGTTGTAGGCGGGATAGAGATGACTGGCTGATGCCGATATAGAGGGAGTTACAGTAATCTAAGCGGGATGAAACAAAAGCGTGGATAATCTTTTGAAGGTCTGCGGGGGAGAGAAGGGGTTTGAGCCTGGCAATGATGCGAATTTGAAAAAAACATGACTTCACTACTGCATTCACTTGTCTGTCAAATTTGAATTGTGAGTCAAAAATCACCCCTAGGTTCTTGACATAGGGCTTGACAAGGGTGGACAGGTTGCCTAAACTGTTGGTGAGGGAAGTGACAGAATCTGGGGGGCCAAATAGGATTATTTCACTTTTGTTTTCATTGAGTTGGAGGAAGTTTTGTGCCATCCAACATTTAATGTCCTCTAGGCAGGACATAAGACTGTCTAGTTTGGACCGGTCATTGGGTTTCAGGGAAATATAAAGTTGTGTATCATCGGCGTAGCAATGAAAAGAAATGTTGTACTTCCGAATGATAACACCAAGGGGTAGCATGTAAAGGGAGAATAGAATGGGGCCAAGGATGGACCCTTGGGGGACACCACAGGAGAGGGGGGCGGAGGAGGAGGAGGAACTGCCGATGTTGACTGAAAAACTTCTATTGGTGAGATATGAGGATAACCAGGCTAAAGCAGTGCCACTGACACCTACTCCATGTTGGAGACGGTCTAACAAGATCATGTGATCTACAGTGTCGAATGCTGCGCTAAGATCAAGCAGGATCAGGACAGAGCAGTCACGGTTGTCAGCAGCAAGGAGTAGGTCATTGGACACTTTGAGGAGGGCAGATTCTGTGCTATGTCCAGTTCTAAACCCTGACTGAAATATCTCTAGGATGTCGTTCTGTTGCAGGTAGGCAGACAGTTGGCGCAGAACGACCTTTTCAGCTAATTTTGAAAGAAACGGGAGTTTGGAAATTGGCCTGTTGTTAATGAGCTGAGTGGGGTCTAGGTTGGGTTTTTTCAAAAGGGGCTGTACCACTGCATGTTTAAAGCAGGTTGGGACGGTACCAGTTGCCAGGGAGCTGTTAATAATGGAGAGGATGCTGGGACCAACTGTGTGAAATACCTGCTTCAGGAGAGCAGTGGGGACAGTATCAAGGGGGCAGGTAGCGGGTTTCATAGAGGAAACTATCTCTGTGAGGGTGGGTAGAGTGATGGGCTGAAAACAGGGCAGGTTGGATGAACAGGCCAGAGTGAGAGCTAGGTTACGTGTGGGTGGTGAGATGTTCCTCCTGATGTCCTCAACTTTGGTGGTGAAAAAAACTAAAAATTCCTCACACTTAGTTGGGGACACATCCAGGTGGGTGCTACGGGGGGGGTTAATGAGAGAGTTGATGGTAGTGAACAGGGTCCTGGGGTTGTGAGAGCTGTTGATGAGGCCGGAGAAGTATGTGACTCTCGACGCCTTAACCGCAGCCTGATAATTAATACGGCTGTCTCTGAGCATTTCAAGTGAAACATGCAGTCTATCATGTTTCCACTTTCGCTCCGCCTTCCTATACTCTTTTCTCTGGGCTCTGGTGTTATCATTGAGCCAGGGTTGTCCTTTAGGCTTAGGCTTTTTCTTTCTAAGAGGGGCCACAGAGTCTAGGGCAGAGAGGCAGGCGGAGTTGAACAGGGAGGTAAGTTCTTCAGTGTTAAGGTGGGAGGGAGGGGCTACAATAGTGGAGATGTTAGGGGCAACTAGGAAGGCAGAGGAGAACTTACTGGCAGTCGAGGTGTTAATGTTACGAGAGAGACATACAGGGGGAGGGGATGCGGGTGAGGGGAGTGACAGAGACAGGGTAAACACAACAGCAAGATGATCAGAGGAGCATGCATTCAATGTGTTTACATTAGACACTGGGAAACCAGATGTTAGCACTAGGTCTAGTGTATGGCCTAGTCTGTGGGTAGAGTCAGTGACATGCTGAGCAAGACCAAACGAGTCGATCAGGTGTAGAAAGTCCGACACCATAGGCTTTGACGGGCAGCATACATGAATGTTAAAATCACCAACAATCAAAATTCTGTCATGATTCGACACAGTATTGGAGAGAAAGTCAGAGAATTGTGAAATAAAGTTCTTACTACTTGGCGGACGGTAGACAAGAACGATTAGGAGAGGAGTGTCCAAGTCACACATGATCAGCTGTACCTCAAAGCTGGAGAAATAATCACACTTGAGAATGCGGCAGTTGAATGTGCTTTTAAACACCACGGCTAGACCTCCACCTCGTCCGGTGGATCTGGGTGCACTGAAGAAATTACAGTCACTAGGACACATTTCAACAAGTGGTGCAAACTCACCAACGGAGAGCCAGGTTTCCGTCAACAGTAGGAAGTCCAGACCATTTGTGGTCGCAAAGTCATTCAAGACAAAAGTCTTATTGGAGATGTGATTCGCGTTGATCAGAGCCATTTTCACTTCAACCGGGTCCGGGGCAGCAGCGGTACAATCCGACGGCCATGGGATCCACACCAGCGGGCGAAGGTTGTCGGGGACTGCCCCTCCGCGCTTCACGTGCGGCCTGGCTGGAGTCCCAGGCGAGCCCCCGGCCAGCCGATCCAGGTTTGCGTCCGGTGTGATCAGGCGAAGTGAGGTGTATCTCGGCTCCAGAGAACGTCGGTGGATGTAGTGCGGGCGCTGGTCGGGTCCACCATCGTAGAGCTGAAGGTGATAGCTCGGTGGAGACGGAGAACGGGAACCAGCGAGGCTCCGCAGTTTGACCGAGGCACCTGCCCGCCTACCCCGCCTCCTGGATCGTCTCCTCCTGCGGTGACAGGCGCAGCACGGCGCCCGCAGTCCCTCCGGTAGACGAGGAAGCAGGTAGCGGTGGATATTCCGGCCATTGGTGTCCAGCGCACAAACATCCATAAAGGAGGCTCGAATGTTCAATAGCGTTTGGCGATCATAGACTGTGATGCCTTGTGATGGTGGTACAAACAAAACAAAAATAAACAGGACAAACAGGAACAGTAACACGCGATGACAAGCAGCCAAAAACACCGGCGCGGCCATGACACCGGCGCGGCCAGTCATGTCCGAGACGCCGTGTGTGTGTGTGTGTGTGTGTGTGTGTGTGTGTGTGTGTGTGTGTGTGTGTGTGTGTGTGTGTGTGTGTGTGTGTGTGTGTGTGTGTGTGTGTGTGTGTGTGTGTGTGTGTGTGTGTGTGTGTGTGTGTGTGTGTGTGTGTGTGTGTGTGTGTGTGTGTGTGTGTGTGTGTGTGTGTGTGTGTGTGTGTGTGTGTGATCTATCTTAAACAGTAGTTATATTATAATTAGTATTCTTAGAAATACTGCTAACAAGGGGACAATTGAGTGAGTGAAGTGGTGTGTTTTGTGGTGTTCTGCAGGTTTACCACCGAGAAGGAGGCGCTGGCTATCGCTAACGCCTCTGACGTTGGGCTAGCAGGTGAGTCTCTACAAGCAGGAAAACATTCCCTGTTCAACATGTTCACTACGAGTGTTAAAGCTTCCACACCCGTTAGGGGAAAGTTGAGATGTTGGTGTTTGATGACATCTTCATCCACTCCCAACAACGAAGAACGGAGTGTCTTCATAGAGCCCCTTGGGGGGTGAGAACCCAGAACCTCTGTGGGAGGGGGGGTGAGTCCAAATCCTGCTGAACCACCATAAACCACTTCTCAACTGGTCTTGCAGGACCGACATTTAGTCACAATGCTTGCAGCAGGTAGAGCTCAGGAGGTAGAGCGGTTGCTGGTTTGATCCCCTGGCTCCTCCTAGCCAAGTGTCATAGTGTCCCTGAGCAAGACACCCTAACTGCTCCCGACGTGCGGGCTTGCATGGCTAACTCCGCTGTCGGAGTATGGATGTGTATGTATGGGTGAGGGTGAGGCATGGGCTTCTTTCTAAAGATTAGGGTCTGCCATATGCTCTGGGACCCACTCAAAATGCCCTCACGACCCACCAGTTGGGAATCACTGCACTGGACTATCCTAACCTAAGTGGTCTCTAAGCAGAATGTCCCAGGGTGGACAATGCTCTTTCATTTTCTAAAGCCAAACACTCTCTACTTTGCGGGCTGTCGGGAAATGTCTTCTAACCGTGGTTCTCTCTCTCTCTCTGTCTCTGTCTCTGTGTGTCAGGCTACTTCTTCTCCCAGGACGTGAGCCAGATCTGGCGTGTGGCGGAGGCCCTGGAGGTGGGCATGGTGGGGGTGAACGAGGGGCTGATCTCCACCTCGGAGGCCTCCTTCGGGGGGGTGAAGCAGTCGGGCCTGGGCATCGAGGGCTCCAAGTACGGCATCGAAGAATACCTCCACGTCAAGTACATGTGCTTCGGCGGGCTGGAGGCCTGATGGACCGCCGCCGCGTCGGGGGAAGAGGTTGCGGTCTCCATGACAACCCTTCGAGGCAGCAAGTGAATAATGGGGACTTCCACATCGAGTTCCCCCTACCACCCAGCTAGCGTTTAGAGCCAAAATGAATTCCATGAGGAATACGGCTCTGCGCTGATGGGGTTTTCAATAAGCAAGAACAGCACAGAAAACTAGACGTGAAATCTTGAGCCACCTGTAACTGGAGCCTACAGGGTAGTCTCTATGTTAATGTGTCATAATGCATGAGATTCTTAATGCTCAGAGTTGATTCTTAATCAGTATTTTTGTCAAATAATTTGATAAATATTTCAAGATTGAATAGAAAAAAAGCTGTCGATCGTTCTGGTCATTATTCTCAGAAACGAGGATGTGTGTCGGTGTATGAGTTACGGGTTAACCTTGAGGTCAAACTTTTCCACAAAAGAGAACAAACTAGTTGGTGTGTGTATATATATATATATCATGTAACCCTTGTGTTCCCTGAGGTTTAACCTTTTGTCCTCTCTATGTGCCAAGATAAGACAGGCTGTTGGTCTGCGTCGGTCTATAGGTTATTAATACATAATCTCGTCTAGGATGAACAGCCTGAGTATCCTCACCACTGTTAGTCTTCAGGGTTTAGCTCTGTCATATACTAGTGGCTGTGGATTGTTTTGTATCATGTTTGTGTTGTTATTAATGTAGATGAAAAAAATGAAATGTCATATAGACACTACTGACGTGTATCTCTAATGTTTCTATGGATGGAAAATCTTGAAAAAATTAAAATGTTTATTTTTGGTGGACTTGTGGCTTGTTGTGGACATAATGAAAATGTACCATTTATAGGACTATTAGGTCATATTAAATAATTGAATAATTACATACCCCTAATAATACAGCTAATTGAATATATAACCTAATAGTCAAGTGATCTTTGATACTTAATCATCTAAGATATACACTTTATAAAGTGGGGTCAGGGTCTCCATGACAACAGTGTGTTGACACCCTTATGAACCAGATCCTGTAGGGTTTCGTTATGCAAGATTCAAAGTGCAAACCTTTATTGAATCATTTTTATGTCACGAAACCAGACATGATACGAAACCAGAGTTCACGAGTAACCAGGGCAAAACGGCGGTAGTGTCAAGTTTTTTAAGTGGAACACAGGTCTGAATATTCACTGTTTTTTACACTGCAAAGCATGCTAGTTGGCTAACACCATGGAGATCCTGGCGTCTTAGCGTTAGCGCTGGAAAGTAAACACACTGAAAGCACGCGCCGCAACAATACACCTCTCTTAAGGTCATGAGACCTGCAAGTCTATTTCCCAAGATGCACCCTGTTGGCTAAAAAAAACTAGTGTACCCTGACATAACCCCACCTGAGTCTGTACTTTAGGTCCTGACCACGCCCCCTTGACTACGCCCCCCACCCCCTAGTCCCAGGTGTTCAAAGACGCCAGGCAAACGCTGCTGCACTCTAGCTGCTGCATTTGGGAGCTTACTTTAACTTGCTCCAACCACAACACGATTCACTGAATGGAGACTGTCCAATGAAACTGCCTACTGCATGCCACACAACGATGCCATTGAAATAAAGTCAAACCAAGGTCAATGTTTGTCCCACCCACTTTTTTTTTACGCACAACCTGATCATGTGACCTCACGTCCGGCCCGGCGCTTACAGAAGACAGCCGTGTTACTTGTGTACAGCCGTGTGTTCATAACATCGTTCGGATCATGTTGGTCCACTGGTCTCAGGTCACAGTGGTTAGTGTCAGACCTGCTGAATCCACCAATCACTCCAGTCCAGGTCTTACCAGGTCTCTGTACTGATGTGGGGGGACGGGGCAGGTTAGACCCTGAGCAGGCGGGGGGGGGGGGGGGGGGGGGGGCTTGGTCTCGTCGGTCTAGTGGTCGAGGGGGGGGGGGGTTAACCAAAGGCGTTTCCGTTGCGCGCGGCCTGCGCCAGGGCCCGTCCCCGGCTGCGGACCGGCCGCTCCCGGCTAAACAGAGTGTCCTGCTCACTGTCCAGCTCTGACTCGGACATCATCAGGCTGGAGGCATGCTCTGTGCTGCGATGCTTGATACCTGAGAGAGAGAGAGAGAGAGAGAGAGAGAGAGAGAGAGAGAGAGAGAGGAGAGAGAGAGAGAGAGAGAGAGAGGAGAGAGAGAGAGGAGAGAGAGAGGTTAGCAGCTGACAGACAGGTAAACAGAGACAGACAGATAAGTGAAGAGAGACAGACAGACAGACAGACAGACAGACGGACAGGTCTCACCGTGTTTGGGTCGTAGCTCCACTCTCTCCTGGTCGTCCATGTCGTCCAGTATGGTGTATTTTGTTTTCTTCCTCACCTTGCTCCTCTTCCTCCTGGAATATGAAGGCAGGTTAATTAACAGCATTTAGAGCTTTTCTGACCTGTGGAATGTTCAGTTGCATCACCTCAATAGCGGCGCTACTAGTTGAACTACATTTCTTAGTAGCGTGGTGGGCACGCACGCACACACACACACACACACACACACACACACACACACACACACACACACACACACACACACACACACACACACACACACACACACACACACACACACACACACACACACACACACACACACACACACACACACACACACACACACCAGCAACCTCCCGATGACACAGACCACCTGTGAGTACATCTCCTCTCAGTAGGGTGCTGTCTGTAGTGATGGTGGTGGTGGAAATGTTATGCATTGTTGTTATAATAATAATAATAATAATGCATTCGATTTAATATAGCACTTTTCAGGACACCCAAGGCGCTTTACAGACATGGTACAATTGCACGTACAGTAAAATAATTTAATAGTTTAAAATAAGACAGAATAAAATAGTTAATTGTTAAAAATATTAAAACAAAAAAAAACATCCCCCTAGGATGGAGGGGGGGTGTTTAGCAGGGGAAAGCCAGTTTGAAGAGGTGGGTCTTGAGAGCCTGTTTGAAGGATGGTAGGATGGTTGTTTGAAGGATGGTAGGGTGGTTGTTTGAAGGATGGTAGGGTGGTTGTTTGAAGGATGGTAGGGTGGTTGTTTGAAGGAGGGTAGGGTGGTTGTTTGAGGGATGGTAGGGTGGTTGTTTGAAGGAGGGTAGGGTGGTTGTTTGAAGGATGGTAGGGTGGTTGTTTGAGGGATGGTAGGGTGGTTGTTTGAAGGAGGGTAGGGTGGTTGTTTGAAGGATGGTAGGGTGGTTGTTTGAAGGAGGGTAGGGTGGTTGTTTGAGGGATGGTAGGGTGGTTGTTTGAAGGATGGTAGGGTGGTTGTTTGAGGGATGGTAGGGTGGTTGTTTGAAGGATGGTAGGGTGGTTGTTTGAAGGATGGTAGGGTGGTTGTTTGAAGGATGGTAGGGTGGTTGTCTGAAGGATGGTAGGGTGGTTGTCTGAAGGATGGTTGGGTGGTTGTTTGAAGGATGGTAGGGTGGTTGTTTGAAGGATGGTAGGGTGGTTGTTTGAAGGATGGTAGGGTGGTTGTTTGAAGGATGGTAGGGTGGTTGTTTATACTTTAAACAACCACCCTACCATCCTTCAAACAACCACCCTACCATCCTTTAAACTTTAAAGGATGGTAGGGTGGTTGTTTGAAGGATGGTTGGGTGGTTGTTTGAAGGATGGTCGGGTGGTTGCCTGGCGGATGTGGATGGGGAGGGCGTTTCAGAGGAAAGGTGCAGCAACTGAAAAGGCCCTGTGGCCCCAGGTCTGGAGCTCGGTCCTGGGGACTATCAGGCTGTTGGTGTCAGCGGACCTGAAGCCACGGGAAGGAGTGTGATGGGGGAGGAGGACAGAGAGGTAGGGAGGGGCCAGGTTATTGAGGGCTTTGTTGGTGATGAGCAGTATTTTGAAGTCGATCATGTGTTTAACTGGGAGCCAGTGGAGGTTGTGGAGGACAGGGGTAATGTGATCTCGGCGACGGGTGGAGGTGAGCAGACGGGAAGCAGAGTTCTGGACATATTGAAGGATCAAGGATCAAGCACTGATCCTTGGGGGACACCATGAGTGACTGGGGCAGTGGACGATTGGCAGTGGTTTATGGAGATGTATTGGTGTATGAGAGGTAGTAGGTGAACCAGGAGATGACAGTACTGGAAATGCTAAGGGAGTAGAGGCATGAGGAGGATGGAATGATTGATGGTGTCAATGGCGGCAGTGAGGGCGAGGAGGATAAGGATGGTTAGGGAGCCAGAGTCAGCAGAGAGAAGGATGTCATTGAGTGATTTTTATTAGTGCAGTTTCTGTACTGTGAAAGGTGCAGAAGCCGGATTGGAAGGGTTCATAGAAGTTATTGTTGTTGAGGTGGGTTTTGAGTTGAGTAGCAACAGCTCGCTCAAGGACTATGGACAGGAAGGGGAGGTTGGATATGGGCTTGGTAGTTGTTGGGTATTTTTTAGAATGGGGGTAACGGCAGCAAGCTTGAGGGAGGGGGGGATGAGACCAGTGGACAGGGAGGAGTTGATTATGTTGGTGAAAAGTGGGGAGGCAAGCCTTGACTAGGGTGGTCGGGATAGGGTCGATGGCATTGGTTGATGACTTTATACTGGTTATTATGGAAGACGGATTTGAAGATTTGACTGAAGGATGACAATTTTATACAATATTATATGTCCATAGGCATGTGGTGTGGTTGCTATGTTAACCTACTTCCTACAGCAGCAGACCAAAGACCAGCTGATCATCAGAATCAGGACCAGAGCCATGAAGCTAGACATGACTACATAGAGGACCCTCCACTCTGGAGGACACACACACACACACACACACACCTGGTAAATGAAGGTATATCCGTTCCGTTGCTTAACATAATTCTCACAACGTCAAAAAGTCAGCAGCAGTAATTGTAATACAGTTTACCACAGTTCCTCTCTCGGTCGCCAAGGAAGCGCCGAACGAGGTTCTCCGTCCAGAAGGGATCACAGACACACTCCTTGGTGATTGGATCACACTGACCCCGCCCAGAACACTGCAGCAAACAGACTGGGGTGTCACATGACAGCCCAAGATCAGTCACATGTGTTCACCACACAATGCCTGTTATATTTCCAGTGTGTATAGTGATATTTCCAGCATGTAAAGGGGTCTGTACAGCGTGTAAAGTGATATTTCCAGCATGAATAGTGATATTTCCAGCATGTTTAGTGATATTTCCAACGTGTATAGTGATATTTCCAGCATGTTTAGTGATATTTCCAACGTGTATCGTGATATTTCCAGCATGTTTAGTGATATTTCCAACGTGTTTAGGGATATTTCCAGCATGTTTAGTGATATTTCCAACGTGTTTAGGGATATTTACAGCATGTTTAGTGATATTTCTAACGTGTTTAGGGATATTTCCAGTGTGTGTAGTGAGAACTGCTGCCACTCACAGACGGTGTCGACTCGGAGGACCCTGAAGAGCAGGTAGTCTGTCTTCTCCCTGAGCAGCTGGCTCCTCAGAACCTGGACCAGCTGGGAGCCGGGGAGCGGTCCCTCTGGACCCCGTACAGAGAGACGCAACACTGCACTGTGGATGGCACACACACACACACACGCACACGCACACACACACACACGCACACGCACACGCACACACACACACACACACACACACACACTATGCATGAGTCTACCTGACCTGGAGGGGTACAATCTAGTAGGAGCCTTCTAGGTGAGGTGGGAGGGGTCTGCCACAGATGGGAGGAGTCTACCTGAACTGGAAGGGGTCTAGTTTAAGTGTACGGGAATATAATCAATATCTGAAGGGCTTACCTGCGGTGGGAGGGGTCTGACTGAAGTGGCGTGGTCTACGGAGGTGGGGAGGGTGGGCGAGGTGGCGTGGTCTACCGGAGGTGGGGAGGGTGTGGCCGAGGTGGCGTGGTCTACCGAGGGGGAGGGTGTGGCCGAGGTGGGCGTGGTCTACCAGAGGTGGGGAGGGGTGTGGCCGAGGTGGCGTGGTCTACGAGGTGGGAGGGGTGGCCGAGGTGGGCGTGGTCTACCAGAGGTGGGGAGGGGTCTGACTGAAGTGGGCAGCTTCAAACCGAGGTGGGAGGAGTCTAGTGGGAGTGGGGGGGGAGGTCTACCTGAGGCGTGAGGGGTCTAGTTATAGTGTGGTGGGGTCTATACAAGGTGGGTGGGGTCTAGTTTAAGTAGGCGGGGTCTACCTGAGGTGAGAGTGTCCCGGGAGGATGCGCAGCTGGATGTTGTTGTCGAGGACGTGGAGCAGAGCAGCCAGCTGTCTGATCACCGTGTCCCTCTGGGCCACGCTCACCTGGGACACCCCGACCAGCACCTCCGCCTCCACCTCCTCCCGGGCCACCGAGTCTGACACACACACACACACACGCGCACGCACACGCACGCACACGCACACACACACACACACACACACACGCACACGCACACGCACACACACACAATCAACTAGACACACGGGATTCCACATGGGCTTCCTTGAGTAGTACGAGGACGATGGAGTGACGCTAACCTGGGCGGACCTCCACGGTTGCCGTGGCGACGCTGGCCCGCCCCTGGGCATCAGTCACGCGCAGCTGGAACAGGTAGGTCCCCTCCACCAGGTTGGACAGGTACAGCGATGCCTGGGTCTGAGAGCTGTACAGCACGTCCTGGACGGAAACACCAGGGGGTTTTCGTCACCGCCCGTGACGACGGTTTGATCGGTTTGATCCAAAAGCTCTGCCTCTTGGTTTTACCGCATTACATTCTGGGATATAGTCAGCGTGTAGCGATAGCTACGGTGGTACTGTAATAGGAATACTGTAGTTCGATCGTTTTGTTTCTGTGAGTGAGAACCCGGAGAACAGTGTTGCTTTCGTTTTGTCCCCTGGGCTTTGCGCTGTAAAGTATTCAGTCAGGAGCAACACTGTACTATTTGATTATTCTTGTCATTTATTAGATGCTTTTTTTTCCAAAGTGACTTCAAGTGAATTCAGATACACGTGGTTAAGGAGCAGGTAGGGGTTGGGGTACGTTGCTCCAGGGGTGGACTCACCCCTGCTGCAGGGCTCTGGGAGTCCCGGACCCATAGGAAGTGGACCTGGGTCTGGTCGCCGTCGGTAACGGAACCCCTTAGGACCAGGGAGTTGTTGGGCAGGGTGAGGTTGTGACTCCCGCTGGCGTGGGCGACAGGGGGCAGGACTCTGGCTGGGGAGGTTAACACCATCACGCTGTTTAAAAGACACCTTCAGCTGCCATATAGAACAGTACCTGGTTCTAATGACAGAGAAGAACCATATATCACCATGTGTGAGCCAATCCGGACCTTTTGCCCTTTAAAAAACCCTTTGCCTACATATCCTTTGCCTTTGAGCATTCATATTAAATGTGAGTTAGTTTGGAACCCTATGATCCAATACATAGAACAATTAAAAACACTCGAAGACACCTGAGCTCAGAGTCACCTGTGGTGAACCATCAATAAACCTCAAATGAGTTCTGAGGCAATAGTCCCTCGGGCTACCTCCCTCTCTTAATGACCAGGAAAACACTGCGCATAATCTCTTTGGGAGTGTATATGTATATGTATGTATCATACATGTATGTTATTGTTGATTTATTTTGTTTGAATTTCTATTTACTTAATTGTATTTTATTATGACTGTTATTATTGTATATGTGTATATTTGTAGATGTGGTTCTCTGTATGCATGTATGCATGTATATATATATATATATATGTATTTTATTATTACTATTATTATTATTATTTCTTGCCATTTGTTGCCATTTGGACCAGGGGATGGGTGGGGGGAGGGAGAGTGTGGTCAAGAAAAAATAAAATAACCCTGTTAAGTGACTTTTTTTGTCATACCTACAAATTCAATAAAAATATGTAAAAAAAAATAAGTTCAACTGTATATTCAGAGACGCCATCGCCTTGGTGAATAAGTGGGATCCAGTCGATCCAATCTGTATGATCTGTGTCATATGTCCTATATCTGTGATGTGAGAGAGAGTAAACTTTGATGACTAAACAGCCCCACACCTGGTGAGAGCGAGAGAGAGAGAGAGAGAGAGAGAGAGAGAGAGAAACCTCACCATCCTCCACCCTGACGGTCAGCACAGCGCTGTCTGTCGCCCCCTGCTGGTCACTCACTGTTAGTCTGAAGGTGTAACGCCCCACCCGCAGGCCCGTCACCGTAGCAACCGCCCTGTCAACACCCTCCATCTTTAAGCCCGGGGGGCCGCTGGGAGAGGCACGTGACATGGACACAACACACAGCAGAGCTTTTAAACGTCAATGACTACACAGTCTTCACAGTTTTACTCATGATCCCCACATTCAGTCCCATACAGTTCTGTAGAGTTGTTGTTTTGATTTTTATACATTGTGTTATTAATTTCTCACAAAAGAGGCAACACAGATTAGAGTCTGGGGCTGGGTGAGGCTTCACACCTGTGGTGCGTCAGGATAATCAAGGCCCACAGGTTAATGCAGCCATCACCACACACACACACGAGAGGAGGAGCCCGCGGACATGTCAGCATCTAACACCTGCAAAACTATTCTCAAGCTGGGTCTACTGCCACGGATAGAAAGTGAGATCCCTTGGCACGATCAGCCAGTGACCGCTTAACCCTTTGTGTGCTCCCTAGGCTTAGGTCAGACAGCAAGGCCAACGTCTCCTCACCTCGCTCGCTCTCCTCCTGTCCTACCAGGTCTAGTGCTATACCAGGTATGGACGGAGGACGGGGGCGTTACCTGGCGGCGTCCCAGTGGTAGTGTACCACGACTTGATCGTCGCGGCTCTCTCTGCCGTCCAGAGTGACGCCGCTAACGGGCAGAACCAGCATCCTGTCTGGACCCACCACCGCCACCGGGCTGCCGTTTAAGGCCTCCTCCCTCGCCACGGACACCGGGACTTGGACTGAGAGGAGAGGAGGAGTAGTTACAGCAGCAGAAGGAAGGAAGACAACCCTGCCCTATTGAGCAGATCATCCTTCAGACGCTATATGCTACGTATGTTTGCTAGTGGTGGGGATGTGGGGTGTACCCGGTACAGTTGCGGTGGTCCTCCGCGGAGGGACAGGGGACGGAGAGGGCGCGGCGAGGTCTTCGCCATGTCTGGAAGGCGGGGTGTCGACGGGGTCAGAGGTCGAGGGCCGGGGGATCTCTGCGGGGGTCGGACTGGCATCGGGGGGAACGACGAGGATGGTAGCCGTGGTGGAGTCCGAGGATCCAGCCGAGTCGCTCACCGTTACTCTGAACCCGCAGCAGAGGAGACAATGCCACTCATTAGGGAGATGCTCTAATCCGGGAGCACCTGGGATGATAGAGCTCGAAGACAGTTATGGCGATAGAGCTGTCAGGAGTCCATGGGTAACAACTGGTTTCACCTGTGGGCCTGAAATACCCTAATGACCCACAGGCGTGCAGCCTCACCCAGCCCCAGACTCTAATCAGTCGGACTCAGGCCAGGCTGCTTAAACCAGCCACCACCCACACTTACTAAACATACAAATATTGTTATTTCCATTAGAGGCCATTTATTTTCTTTCCTAAATCCTAATTCCTAAATTGACCTTTAAGAAGTCTCCACTTACTAAAAACCCTAAATTATAACACGACTCAAATGAAGTATCAGTGTGGCCCCACTGAAGCAATCTCTGGTTGCTTCAGTGGGAGTTGATACCTGCACGTGGCAATGAATGAAACAGAAAATGGCGAATTCCCAAACAAAAGGCAGAGCACGTAACCCGGTGCACCAAAGCGGGCAGTACTGTTTGTAGGAATTCCGAGTACCCAGTCCTGTCTAGTACCTGAAGGTGTAGTTCCCAGTCTCCAGGTGCGCCAGGTAAAGACTCCAGGTGTCGGCTGACCTCCCCAGGTGAACAGGGGGTCCGCTGATCTGCTCCCACTCACAGCTGAGCAGGCCGTCGACTTGGCTGTCTGAAGCAGCAAAACACGTTTTATTATTAGAATGATTTACACCTTCCAACCGTACCAGAAGTGTCACTATGCTATCATTAGTAACATTGCACTGAATCCAGTAGGTGCCAAGGAGCAGGGGTAAGGCTTCATGCTCAAGGGTGCCAACAGGTAGACCGTAGACATTGGGGTTTGAACCCGGAGCCTTTCGGCTGGGAGTCGAACAAACTAGTTAATAGTAGTATTGTTTTATTGCTTTAGTGCCGTGACCCAGCCCACCCAGAGCCCAGAGGTACAGTTCTCACGGCTGGCGTTGAGGACCACATCTCTGACCGGAGAAGACAGAACCTGATTGGGGGGCTCCACCACAGCATGGGGTCTCTGTCTCACAGCTGGAACAAAGGAGAGCATAATCCCGTTATACAAATGTAACTTTTATATATCTTTCTATGGGCCTTATTCACCTAGCAGAATGCGGAAGTGCGCATTCAGCTCTGAAACTTCTATGGAGGAGTTTGTGAGGAGCTTTGAGTGACATTTCATAAGAGCCAATCAGAAAAGAGCAGGTTAGACAATGTCTTTCAAACACTAGCCCCTTTTTCACTAACTTGTAGATGCAGCTTTATTCTGCCTCACCTTCTGTGTACAAACAGGGGTCTGACATGTTGATGACGTGTTATGTGTGTGAATTTATTCAATCCGCCATTAATCTGTGTGACTATGGGGGATGCAAGAAATAACAAAACACTTGAATCCAATACGTGGTGCAGATCTCAACGAGTACTAAGACGGAGTGCAATAAAAGTTTGTTAAATAGTTTCCACTAATGTCTTCTAACTTTCTCATTTATTTGCTGCTTTAACGGATCGTCTGCGAAGGACAAGAACAGCCTAGAAGAGCATAGTGAAAGTCTGCTCCAAGGTAATTGGAGCAGAGAGCAAAGAGACTTGTTCTCCCTTTGGGAGGAACAGGTGGCCAAGAAGTCCTGCATTTCTTCTGCTATCAGGCTGCTAAATGCAGACTGTAGTCATTGGAAATGACTGGTTGGTTTTGATTTATTTCTTTATTTGACCTATAACAAAGGTTTTATATTATCTACTGCTGCTGGTTGTTGTTGTATGGCGTGTTTGAGTTGTGTGTATGGACTGGTAAGCTGCAAATGAATTGCCCTTCTACGGACTAATAAAGTTGCCTGAATCTAATGTACACATATCAAAAGTCAGTTTAAACACTATTTTGTACAGCCTACATGTCTACGTAACACCCACAGCGGAGCTCCACTGGCCACACCGTTGCTCAACCTTCCTTTTACTGCCAGCGGGCTTTAAAAACCAAAGCTGGCGTAATGGCGGATCTTCTTTACAGCAATATTTGCGGGATCTCTGGATAAAAGAGGCTACCGTTGGTAAACACTGATTGTATACACATAACATCTAATGTGTGTACTGTATATGTGTGTGTGTGTGTGTGTGTGTGTGTGTGTGTGTGTGTGTGTGTTTTACCTGTTTGTTGTGCTGGATTAATCGAAGCTTCAGCTTGAACTGTATCCATCGGCAAAATTGGCTCTACAGGGTCTCCCGGGGACACTTTAAGGGGTAGACCATCAGTAAGTAAAGGAGAGGAAGAGCAGGGGTATAATCAAATACAGTATAGCTGTTCCCATGCCAACCACCACCACCATGAGTCTACCTGCTGTCAGAGTAGTCGTGGTAGCAGAGAGCTGGGGCGTGGCCTCAGTGGGAAGTGATGTCCTTATATGGCTCTGCTGGGTGGAGTAAGTGGTCGGTTTCCACGGCAATGGTCTGACTGGTGTAGTAGGAGGGCTGGCCTCCTGTGAAGATGAAATATGATTGTTTGATTAATCATTAACATACTGGCTGGTCACTCAATTTAAACTAAAGTAGTGTTTGTGTGTTTAATAAACTACTAACTAACTAACAACACTATATGCATGACAAGACACACGCACAAAGCATACTTTAAGACACTGCCAGTATAATAATTGATTTGCTAAAGTATGATGTATGATCCTGTCATGGATTATAAGAACAAAAGTAGTGTTTGAAAAAGTAGTGTGTCTGACACACACACATACACACACTTAAAGAAGTGAATTTAGTTAGCAGATGAATTCATGTCAGCTGGCTCTCACTCTGTTCTCTGCAGGATTGAAAGTAGGACTCTGCTCTCTGGGTTGGCCACTGAGGGCCCCAGGAGATGAGGGCCCCCCAGATGAGCCGTTGACAGCCAAGCTGCTCTCAGTCAGTGGCCACTCCCTTCTGTCCTCACTCTCCTCCTCCGGCCAATGGGATAACAGCCCAGTCTCCAAGTCTCCGCCCCCTTCTCCCTTGTCCCGGGGCCCCTCCTCCCCCTCCAACACTGCCAGGTCCCTGAGGGCCTCTACATCCCCAGGGGCCTCAGAGACCTCTGAGGACGACTTCCAGCGCTCCCCGTACGGTTCCCCTCGCACCAGGGACCCCAGCACCAAGGTCTGGGGAGGACCACGCCGCACGAAAGCCAGGTAGGAGTCGGCCCCCGGCCTTTCCTGGGGCCGGCATGTCTCCCCCTGATGGCAGATGAGGATGTAGCAGCGCCGCTGGAAGAGCCAGGCGAGGTCACAGCGGGGGAGGTCACAGCAGGACACCAGGCAGTGGGCCAGCGAGGTCACGCCCGGCACCCATAGGATACTGCTGCTGCTCAGCTCTGGGGACAACACCGCCTCCGAGAAGGTCGCCCCCTGGTGGCACTGGGACCTCACTGCAGCTATAAGGAAAAGGGTGTTTTTGTTGGTTTATTTGGTTTAATGTGAAGCGTGAGAGAGCTCACTTAAGCTAGAACCTGACTACTCATTGTTCTGCTGTTCAGGGGCTACTTTAGATACTCCAGTAGTTACAAGTTACTTCAGTAGTTTCTAGTAACTCTGACAGTTACACTTGTACTGGCTGCACCAAGAGAGTTACTCTGCTCTAGCTGGCATCATGAATAATGAGACCTAGCTACAGACAGTAACATTTACTACTACTCCCCACACACACACACACACACACACACACACACACCTCCCACAGACTGGAGGAGCCCCCAGAGGAGAAGAGCGCTTGGTGTCATGGCGACGACTTCCTTGAGAGAGACAGAGATAGAGACCAGTGGGAACATTTTGTGAATTCAAACCCCATTTACCCTTTGCTGGCTAACTTGATTTACTTTTTGTGAGTGACGGGTCAAAATTGATCACAAACTCGATTTGGACTCTCCTGTTAACTGAGGTCACACCAGAATAATAACGAGTTGTCTTGCATTTAGAACACAGATAACAGTAGGCCTATTGCTGCTGTAGAATTCAACGCATATGTAATACGGACTGGTTAAATAATAAGTATAGTAATTAGATGGGCTGAGCACTCCAGAGACGTCGAGCATAACACAGCGGCTAGGATAGGCTAGGCTAGCTAGCTAGAGCCGTTCACTTTACGCCAACCTGTCAAACACCGTAGAACCCCCTTATATTTTTAGAATAAACACACGGCCATGGGTGTCGAAGAACACCGTCCTATAGGGACGTGTTCTGGCAGTGTCTTAAGGTTTAAGCTGGGGGGAAATGAGAGGCTCCTGGTTGACGTTGGAGCTTCAGCACCACGGCGCTGGACAGCTCCCTCCGCGGACCCTCCCGAAACCAACCGACCTCAGGTCAGAGCTCGAGCGCCTCTCTACTCGATCAATCTACTGATGATCAGCGATCAATTAACCCATATTAACTCCTGTTGCTTGGTGTTGTATTTGGTTGCGATACTCGATAGAATACTACCGTTAATGGCAATGGTGAGAATAAGCGGATCAGAGCATACATTCGCGTTTATATAACTAGCTGATCAGAATCAGAATGCCTTTCTAATGTCATTATACGTTATATATTATATATATACAAGTTCAACGCAAATGTCTAGTAATCCTCACGACACTCTTTCAACAACAACAACAATTGAAACATATAAATGATTAAAAAACAAAAACGAAACAAAATAAACAGGTTAAAATGTGCGACATCAAATGTGTGTATATCTCCTACCGCGTGTGTGTCGGCCGGTGGATGCTGGGTGTCTCCGGGGTCCAGAGCGGTCACGTCGGGACTACATGCCGGGGACGCGGGGCCGCTGTAGCGGGCGGGGTGCTGCTGACACGCCAAGCCGCTCCTGGCGCAGAAGGGGATGACTGATGGGGGCGGCGGCGATGACGCGCACACGTGCCCGCGCATCGCCAGAGCGGCGCGGTAAATGTCAATTGAGACCACGTGCGTCATAACGGTTTCGGGTCACGACGTCAATTAACCTACAAGACTCCCGCCGAGACTAACGGCAGACTAACGGCACCAGCAAAGGCGGTGTCTGCATGGCTGCACAAATGGATTTGGACTTTTACGAACGTTTATGATTCTATTTAAAAGGCGGACATATCGACATAGTATGGTTTCGAACGATTGTTTTGAGATACTTACAATAGAAAAGCTTTGAAGTGTGTGAGAGTTTGAACATGATTTTTATCACTATAAAAGTATCAAGTTTCACAGATTATGCTAGCTAGTGCTTTTATTTTATTTTTTATTTTTAGAAGGGACCCATTGGGACCCACCTAGCTATTAGAAACCAGTTGAACAATCATTTGAAAATGTAAATGTTTTAAACTATATTCCAGATTTAGTAGTTTACGCAAACATTTTACATTACAAGACAAACAGAATAAACACACCAAAAAAATAGATCATGAACTGTTTGTATTTTTTAAAATAAAAAACAAAACATTTACAACTGAAATCACAGGCAGATATAAATTACAACAGCAAACACAATATTTTTTTTAAATAGACACATTTCTGCTTTCAACTGTGACTCTGGGTAAAATTCCCTTCTTTTCTCTTGCAGTCTGGTGCATTAAAATATACAGTGAGGTTTCAAACACTGAACTACGCGCAAACAAGTTTCTCCGAGGGCCACAGACCTTCAGCCGTTCCAGTTTTCAAGGTAAGGGCCAAGTCATTTTACACTCGCAGTCTGTACAACGATACAGCGCCACCCGTAGGCATGTGTCCGACAAACACTCTCGATCTCCAAAAATATCTACTTCAAAATAAAAGTCTTCATTTTGGGTATTTCCTTTTTTTTCCTCCGTTCATCAAAATAACGCTAAGCAATGGGGTGGGGGGGTGGGGGGGGGGGCTGTTTAAGAACACAATTTAGCTCAAATTGAATCAGATCCTGGACCAGCTTTGAATTAATGGGACTCTGGGATTCTGGCCTTTTGCGTACCGAGACTCTGGGCTGCCGGTAATGTGGAATGAACCACCCACTGTTCTGCTGTTCAATGGCTACTTCAACAGCAGTTACACAACTTACAAGTTACACAACTTACTTCAGTAGTTACTAGTAGCTGTAACTCCCACTGTTACACAAGTTACTCAAAAAGTTACTTCGGTAGCTCATGAGTTACTCAGAGTCTAGTAAAACATACTGCCGCACTGGCATGGGGTTATGGGTTTTCCGATGCCCTGAACAAGGGTTGGTGAACGAGGACAGGATGGAGGGACCAACACGCTCAGCTAAAATGCTGCTCCCAACGCTTCAAAAGAACGGTACAAACAGAAAAGGGATTTCCGTGCGTCTTTCCCAAGTAGACACCTGTGTCTCAGCGAGGTACACCGAGGTTTACGTGCAGTTTTCCGATTAGGAAACGCACATACACACCCACACCCACACCCACACACACCCACCCACACCCACACACACACGCTACAACAGTAGACACAGCTGAGAGAGGATGGGATGTAATAAAGTCTCTTGAATCTTGAATGACTTCACAACACGGGTCCATGAGACGTGAGACGAGCTCTTTCACATCGAGTCAGACACATTTTAAAGAGTGTACCACAGTGTGGGAACAAAAAAAGGATGACCTTTTACATGACCTTGGGGAAAACGCACCAATTACCCTGTGAAACTATTAAACAAAATCCCGTCGCATTCGCAGTGTGAACTGAAGCAACAATGGATTTCAAATGAAAAGCCATTAAGTCCCAGAGCCTGTACATTAAGTGTGTCTTTGTGGAGACTAGTCCCTTTTTAATCCTCTCGTTCTTCCGGTGGTGGAAAATGGTTGTTTCATCAAAGCAGGGTTAGTGACTTTAAGCCAAGCCACTATCGGTCTGTTTTCCGTCAATATTACTCAACAGAAAAAGGGGTTTCTGCTGGAGAAGGTTAAATGATATTAAATCAACAAACAACAGAGAGAAGATATAGAATATTAACAGTAACTGCATGTCTCTTTAAAAGAACATCTGTGTTAGCATTTTTGGTTGCGTTGTTAAAAAGGGCGGGAAAAAAACCATGAATGATGTAAACAGAGCAAGTAACAGCAGGGTTCTGTATTTTTTAAACTACAAAAGACACATGTCCACTACCATGAAAACAAGCCATTGCCATGGTCATTTTCTTGCCTTGAGGTTCCAAATACGGTCACCTGTTCAAACGCTCACAACGGATGCATAGATTACTGTGTGGCCTGGTTCTATTATCGGATCTGCTGGTATCACCACCCATACGGAGACCCCACTAGATCCACTCTGGTGTCCCTCGGTAAAGGGAGAGGGTTGCTAGAGTCATGCCCAAGGGTAGGGGCTTACCCTGACCAAGGGGAGGGCGGGGGAGACCACCTGGGCCCAAGCACATTTACACCCCACTCCAGTAGGGGGCAGCGGAGAGGCAAAGCATGACGGCAGCACGGCTCCGGGTCCAGCAGGCTAGTTCCTCAGGGGTGGAGGTGGACGGGAAGCACTAGAAGTCTAGTTTCTGGGGGTTCTGAGGGAGCTCAGGGTGAATTGGGGGGAGCCCGGGGGGGTGGGTCAGCACTCGAGCGGCGGGTGGAAGCTTCGTCTGCAGTCCACAGCCTTGGCACTCGGGGGTTGGGCTCGCCGTCGGTTGAGCTCCTGGCGTCCCAGCGTCCCGGACAGACGAGAGTACGCCACCTTGTACTTCTTATCGAACGCAGCTAGCAGACACAGAGTACAGTTAATGTTAACATCTTCAAAGTACCATGTCCGTACTTCTTATCGAACGCAGCTTGCCGATACACAGAGTAAAGCTAATTCTCCAATGCTATTTTGGTTTAGCTATTCTTGGCATTTCACCTTCACATTCCCTATTGAACAATATACACCGCTTTTGCCTTTTTTCAGCACAATCTCGTCGCTTTGTGCATTTAACCTCAACACACAGGACCAAAACAGCAAGAAAACATTGAAAACAAGCTTTAAAAAAGATAAATACTCTTCTTCAAAATTAAAAACTGAATGCTAAACGAATCGTCTCGAGTCTATGAAATCTATTTCCACGGTGTAGACACGATCATATTAAAACGTGTTTGAGAATGGAAGGAGAGGTGGGACCTTTCAACCAATTGTGTGAGTGTATTGGTTGTCCCAAAACCATGTGATGCAAAACAATGACATTTTTTTTTGCTTTGTCAGACATTCTCTACCAGAGAAACAACCTGTTCTACCAGAGAGAGGAACATCATGTTCTACCAGAGAAACAACCTGTTCTACCAGAGAGAGAGGAACATCATGTTCTACCAGAGAAACAACCTGTTCTACCAGAGAGAGAGGAACATCATGTTCTACCAGAGAAACAACCTGTTCTACCAGAGAGAGGAACATCATGTTCTACCAGAGAGAGGAACATCATGTTCTACCAGAGAAACAACCTGTTCTACCAGAGAGAGAGGAACATCAGGTTCTACCAGAGAGAGGAACATCATGTTCTACCAGAGAGAGGAACATCATGTTCTACCAGAGAAACAACCTGTTCTACCAGAGAGAGGAACATCATGTTCTACCAGAGAAACAACCTGTTCTACCAGAGAGAGGAACATCATGTTCTACCAGAGAAACAACCTGTTCTACCAGAGAGAGGAACATCATGTTCTACCAGAGAAACAACCTGTTCTACCAGAGAGAGGAACATCATGTTCTACCAGAGAAAGGAACATCATGTTCTACCAGAGAAACAACCTATTCTACCAGAGAGAGGAACATCATGTACTACCAGAGAGAGGAACATCATGTTCTACCAGAGAGAGGAACATCATGTACTTGTATCTACTGGAAAAAAAATCATCAGCACAGTCTTACCAACATGGTCCTTCCCCATAGCAGCTAGGGTCAGGAAGAGCATCTCTCTGTACACACTCCTGTTCACACACACACACACACACACACACACACACACACACACACACACACACACACACACACACACACACACACACACACACACACACACACACACACACACACACACACACACACACACACACACACACACACACACACACACACACACACACACACACAGTAGAAGATACATTTAAATTTAACAATTTATAACAAATATTTTTCATTCATCATTAGTGCAATCATTATCATTCAGATTATTGTCATCTTTGACTTTCATTCTCACTTTCATCATCACTTGCATTACTATTCTCATTCTCACTCTCATCATCACTAGTCAGTTTCATCATCTCTCTTCTAGTTCTCATTCTCCCGCTCATCACTCGCATCACTCTCATCAGGACCACAGTGCAGAGACCTCTGGAGTCCGCGGGGGGATGGGTGTTTGGACACGGTGTCCAGGAAAAGGGTGACGGCCTTGTGGACCTCGTTCATCCCCACCCAGCGCAGCACCTCCTCCAGGAAGCACAGACTGAACGGGTGGTTGTGCCTCCGCCAGCTGAAGTTGCGCATGGGGGCGCCACCTGGTGATGGGAGGAGGAACAACACACATCAACTTTTGTTTGCGTGTGTGTGTGTGTGTGTGTGTTTCTGTGAGTCTTACTGTGTATTCTCCAGAGGATGTAGAGGGGAGGCCAGTGGTCTATGTCTGGACTCAGAGTATCCCACAGGAGTCGCACCCTCACCACCGCACTGTCCGACTACACACACACACACACACACACACACACACACACACACACACACACACACACACACACACACACACACACACACACACACACACACACACACACACACACACACACACACACACACACACACACACACACACACACACACACACACACACACACACACACACACACACTAAAAGATTAGTATCCCTTGTATATCCGTGTGTGTATGTCCATCTGTGTGTGTGTGTGTGTGTGTCCATCTGTGTGTGTGTGTGTGTACCAGTGAGAGCTTGCGTGCCAGAGGCGCCACCCAGGCCGACGCACGGACCAGCTGCAGCAGGTTGCTAGGCAGCCCCAGGCGCTGGAAGTACCAGACGAGGTTCCAGAAGAGGATGGAGTGGCTCTCCAGCAGCTGGCTGTGGGCCAGCACCCCGTCCCCCTCGTTCTCCAGCAGGCTCTCCAGCTCCTTACGGAGCACCAGGGGACTCAGGTAGGCCACCGTCACCTGGGGCGGGCGGGACGACGCACTGGAGCCCTGGGGGGGGGAAACACAGAGAGAGAGAGAGAGAGAGAGAGAGAGAGAGAGAGAGAGAGAGAGAGAGAGAGAGAGAGAGAGAGAGAGAGAGAGAGAGAGAGAGAGAGAGAGAGAGAGAGAGAGAGAGAGAGAGAGAGAGAGAGAGAGAGAGAGAGAGGAGAGAGAGAGAGAGAGAGAGAGAGAGAGAGAGAGAGAGAGAGAGAGATGAGAGAGAGAGAGAGAGAGAGAGAGAGAGAGAGAGAGAGAGAGAGAGAGAGAGAGAGAGAGAGAGAGAGGAGAAAGAGACAGAGGAGAAAGATAAAAATAGATGTTATGTTTGTGAGGCACTGGGTTTGATCCCAACACCTCCTCTGGGCATCATCACCCGTATCGGGATTCACTGTAAGCTGTTGATGACTAAAAGCAAAAAAATGGTGTATTTATGGGTGCGTGTGCGTGTGTGTGTTACCGTGGTTAGACGGCTGCTGTGTGAATAGCTGCTGGTGTCAGATCCAGAGTCGTCCCCCACCCCGTTACAGTGGTGCGGGGAGTCCTCCGGGCCACCGGGGGCCGCTACAGCATCCTCCTCCTCCTCTTCCTCCTCCTCCTCCTCCTCCTCCTCTGCATTCAACTGGCCTCTTTCCCGGCTGACACACCCAATAGAAACAACATGTTACATCGACGAGGCAAGCAGAATCTCAGAAAGAGAGTCATTTTGGCAATATTGTTTTAGTAAACCCAGGAGGTGGTTTGATACTCATAAGGTGAGACAATGGTGGTTTCAGGAGTGAGAGACAGGGCTAGAGAGAGAGGGGTGGGTGGTGAGACAGTGTGGTCCAGAGGTGTGAGACAGATTAGAGATGAGGTGAGACAGTGTGGTCCAGGGGTGTGAGACAGGTTAGAGATGAGGTGAGACAGTGTGGTCCAGGGGTGTGAGACAGGTTAGAGATGAGGTGAGACAGTGTGGTCCAGGGGTGTGAGACAGGTTAGAGATGAGGTGAGACAGTGTGGTCCAGGGGTGTGAGACAGGCTAGAGAAGGTGAGACAGTGTGGTCCAGGGGTGTGAGACAGGCTAGAGAAGGTGAGACAGTGTGGTCCAGGGGTGTGAGACATGTTGAGTGGGCGGGTTTGGGTGGTGAGACAGTGTGGTCCAGGGGTGTGAGACAGGGCTAGAGAGAGAGAGGTGGGTGGTGAGACAGTGTGGTCCAGGGATGTGAGACAGGGATAGAGAGAGAGGTGGGTGGTGAGACAGTGTGGTCCAGGGGTGTGAGACATGCTGAGCGAGAGGGGTGGGTGGTGAGACAGTGTGGTCCAGGTCCAGGAGGGCGGTCCTACCTGCGGATGGGCCCGGGGTCTCGGACCTCTGCGCTGAGGAAGGGGACGAAGGGGGCACAGCAGAAGGGGCAGGAGGAGTTGAGGTTGGAGTCGTCGGACGTCCAGCCAGCCATGATGTCCTCGTCGTACACCAGGGAGTTACAGCTCCGGCACAGCGAACAGCTGGACATCAACACCTGGAGGTTGGTCGCCGTGGTAGCGCATTAGGAGGAAGGGGGGCGGGGTCAGTGGTAGTCTTGGTAACGAGCCATCAACAAGGGAAACTACTTCATCATGGCATTTCAATATGAAATCAAGATGGACAGATTGTCAATCCTGGAGCTTCACACGCCATTCGATTACACATGACATGTACCTCTAGCCCCACCCCCTCTTGATTGGCATCCCAGGACCTGCGCAGCAGATAGGCTGGGCTTGGAGTGTCACTCAGATCGATGTCACTGCCCACAGACAGGGAGCTCTACAGAGATAACACAAGGGACCAAAAGAAGGAAACAATGTACAAATGGTCAAATGTGAAAATAGATTTTGAATCATCCGATCGAGGACAGACAACCATTACATTTTCATTGATTACATTTGATGGATTCTTTCATTCTTTCAACATTTCACGATTGAAAGCAAGAGAAAATATAATATTCATCCATCTTTTGTCCCTCCCTCCCTTTCCCCCATCCGGGTGACCTCTGACCTCCGAGGTGGCGTTGACCAGTCTCTCCTTGGCCCTGAGGAGGGTCTCGGCCACCTGGGCCTTGCGGGACTGCCTCTGCTCCGATACCCTGCGTCCCCCCAGCCCCGCTCCTCCTCCCCCGGCTCGCCGGTCGTCCACGCTGGCCGCCCGTCGCACAGACGACCGGTGACGTGTGGGGGTGAGGAGCTGCTGGAGCTTCCCCGCCAGACCCCCCCGACAGGGGGAGGCCACGTTGTTGGAGTTCTCGTCCAGGGTCCGCGTCCGCCCACCGCTGGGGTCACGGGTCGGCCCAGATCTGCAGGGTGGACCCATGAGCGGTGAAGGGAGTGCGTTTGTGTCGCTGTTTTCTCATAGTCATTTACAATTAGTGCCTCACATTCACACACAGACGGTGTCAGCCATGCAAGGGCCGGGGATTGTACCAGCAACCTTCTGGTTGCCAAGCAATATATATAAATATATATATATATATATGTATATTTTTGTGCGGCAGTAGCTCAGTCTGTTAGGACTTGGCTTGAGAACCGGAAGGTCGCCGGTTCAAGTCCCCAAAACACCTGGGCACTACACTAACCCCTACACTGCTGTATATACACAATAGCTGCCCACTGCTCCTAACACTAGGATGGGTTAAATGCAGAGAAGCTAATGTGTACACCGAGTGTGTACATGCCTGTGACCAATAAAGAGGATTCAATCCTCCAGGTTTAGATTTATAGTTATACTTTCCATGTAATTACCATGCGGTTGCATTGTGTTTCTTACCCTGTAACACGGAACATAACCACAGAGTACTGAGGTTAGAGGCCCTTAGAGCTCCCTTCTAGCAGCAGACCACATTTAGTCAAATTCTCACCAAAAAGTTTCCGTCTGACTTATCGAGTGATGTCACTTCCTCTGTGTATCAAGTCACATGAGGTTGGTTGGTCATTTATTTCCAGTCACATTAGCATCTATGATGGTGAAGTGTCTGGTGTGTGTGTGCGTATATATATATATATATATATATATATATATATATATATATATATATATATATATATATATATATATATATATACACACAAATGCATACATATATATATACGTATGTGTGTGTATATATATATTATATGTATATATATGTGTGTATATATATATATATATATATATATCCTTCTCTTTGTACAAAACAAAGGAAATGCACAAAACAACAACGGAACACAATGCATCGAAAAAACAGCAAAATACTAAAAGCTGCAGGCAATAACCTCCATACTGTGCAGGGCAGCGCTGCAGTGTTTTGATAAACATGTATCCCCCCCCCCCCCCATGAGGAGACACCCACCTGCCATCTCGCTCGGCGGGCTGCCAGCTGCAGTCCGAGGCGTCCGAGGTCTCGGCCTCGGAGTTCTCCTTGTGGAAGGTGGACAGGCACACCTGGCTGCGCTGCACCAGCACGCCAGCAGGGGGCATCTGCAGCGGCGTAGGAGGGGGATGAGGGGGCGGGGCCGGGGCCGGGGTGGAGGTGCAGCGCGGGCCCGCCGGCGGCTTCCTGGAGCTGGGGTCGCCGCAGCCGTTGGTCCCCGCGGCGAGGGGCGTCGACGGCTTGCAGGGTCTGGACTCTGGAGGGGACAGAGGTGGGGTGAGGTTGTCATGGTGACGAGCAGAGTCGGTTTCGAGATTCCCCCTCGCCTGACACTCAAACCAACGATCCGGTATGTTTGATGTTTGATTAGGGATCATGCAAACGGGAATTGAATCTCTACCGTAATTGTTTGAACATAAAAAAGGCTGAAAATAAAAACCTTAGTGATTTCACTTCATTGATTTATCGGTGTATGCAAATGGGTGTTGATGGTACGACGATAGCTAGGATTAAATGTCAGGATTAAATACATAAGAATATCTCAGGATGAATTAGGAGACAGGAGAGAGGGCGAGAGTAAGAGAGAGTAAGTGAGAGAGAGAGAGAGAAAGTGACAGATCTCCAGGCGCACTCACTCTCTGCCGATGCCTTCATGCTGTTCAGACTGTTGCTCTTGACCAGAGGACCAGTCAGTGATTCGTGGCTGGAGCTTTCACTCAAACCACTCCAGCTGTTCTGGCGAATCAGGCTGTACTGTGGGCGGGGCCTCTGAAGGGAGTCCATCGTGACGTCTACAAAAAGAAAAACACAAAAAACATAAACATAAATCTTTCTTTAAAATAAAAAAAAAAGGACAGTGTCTACCAGTGGAAGCCTGTGGCTGTACTGGGCAGCTCCCACCAATTCATATTTGCACCATTACCCATGTCATGTACAAATAACAACGCCCAACTGTTTCTGGATGACATCATGCTGACCTGCTTGTGAGCCCAGCGAGTTGCTCTTCTGCCTTCGCTTGATCGGCTGCCTGAACTGGGCCACAGCCAATAGGACGTTGCGCAGCTTGTCCCAGCGCAGGCGTCCGCCCTGATTGGTGGAGGGCCACTTGCTCTCCAACACTGCCTAAAGGGAGAGAGAGCGAGAGAGACAGTGTTTTAACAAACCACAACATTTAGTCCCAAGTGCAAGACGATTAGACCAGTGAGAGTAGACAAGCTTGTTCTTGTATCACAGCCAGGCCACGCTGGCTCTTATTAGGTCTGGCAAAAGCGGTCGTCAGTCGTACCATTTTCAGTGAATGAAAAAACAACTACACTAAATAAAACTACAAACTAAAGCAGCATAAATATGATTATTGATTGGCGGACAGAATTTCATTAGTTGTGTTGCGTGTGAGTATTTTGTAGTGTACTTCATTGTAATGTGTACCTTGTGGTAGTAAGCGTATGTTATATCTTGTTGTAGTAAGCGTGTGTGTTATACCTTGTTGTAGTAAGTATATCTTGTTGTAGTAAGCGTAAGTGATACCTTGTTGTGGTAAGTATACCTTGTTGTAGTAAGCGTAAGTGATACCTTGTTGTAGTAAGCATATGTCGTACCTTGTTGTAGTAAGCGTATGTTATGGTGTTGGGGGTGACCCCAGCTTTCTTCATCTCCAGCAGAACCCTGACGGCCAGGACTGGCTGTCCGTACTGACCACACAGCTGCATCAAGATCCGGTAACACACCTGCAACACATACAAACACAGGCACACAGGCACACAGGCACACACACACACACACACACACACACACACACACACACACACACACACACACACACACACACACACACACACACACACACACACACACACACACACACACACACACACACACACACACAGTTGGGTGTCAGAGCAAACCAGACCTACAGCATAGTAAAGTAATGCAAGAGAAGAAGAATACGCAAAGAACTACAAAATATATATATAGCGACCAAAACAATATGAGCAGTAGAAACATGCAGAATGTCAATCTAAACGTTACTGTGGAAGAGGTAAACAGAGGTACGCCATGCTACATGACTGACACTGTGTGCAAGCGCAGACAGACACGCAACATTCAAACAGAGAAAAGGAAGTCAGACGGACGGACGAACGGAGTGCCCCCACCTCGTCCGGCAGAACCACCCTGCGGTTCTCCATGTGCTTGAGGACGTCGTAGGCCGTGTGCAGCGCGCGCACCTTGCCGCTCTCGGCCCGCACGAAGGTGGGCAGGTAGAGGAACCACAGCCCGTAGCAGTGGCCCAGCAGACACTTGGACCACATGTCCGGTACCGTGGAGTACTTCTGGGCCCGCTTCTGGGCCACCTTTATCTCCTGGACAAGAGGGGGCCAGAGGAGAGGGGGGACACGGGTTACAGACCGGGTTTGAGGCATGTTGTGGTCATGATGTGCGGGGTGACCGCGGTCATGATTTACATTAGAACTCTTATGACAAGGTCGTCTCCCTTCTACAAAAACGCCCACATAAGGAAATGTGGCATCAATCAAATGAAAGCAAAAGCGGCAAAGGTAAGTCTAGAGTAAAAAGGCCCACACAGAGGTCAACAATGACCAATCAGATCCCCTACCTGTTTGGTGCGTCTAGGGGCGGGGCTACTGGGCGCGCTCCGATTGGCTGGGAGGCGGAGCTGGTCCTGGGGCCGGTCGAAGAGCTCGGGCCTCAGAACGGGGAAGGTCTCGTAACTATGCCAAAAGTAACGTCATCAATCACTAATCAGTTACTTGCGACACAGATGCTTCCGATAATAACGTATCAATAATCTATCGGGAGAAAGCAGAGGGCCAGTGAGAATGTGTGTGTCCGTGTTTGTGTTACGTTGTTCATGAAGAGTGTGGATGTGTTCCTATGAATGTTCCTGTGAATGCATAGGGGTGTGTGTGTGTGTGTGTGGTTCTATACATGTATGTGTGTGTGTGTGTGTGGTTCTATACATGTATATATGTGTGTGTGTGGTTCTATACATGTATATGTGTGTGTGTGTGTGTATGTGTGTTACCTGTAGAGGGCGGGACACTCTGACCCGTCTGGCTGCTGGGGCTCCTCCGGAGGCATGATGAAGACGGTGTGCTCTCCACCATGAGACTCATCCAGGTCTATCAGCCTCACCTCCTCCGGCTTCTCTACGTCCACCTGACCACACACACACACACACACACACACACACACACACACACACACACACACACACACACACACACACACACACACCACACACACACACACACACACACACACACACACACACACACACACACACACACACACACACACACACACACACACACACACACACACACACACACACACACACACACACACACACACACACACACACACACACACACACACACACACACACGTTAGAACCATGCAACCAGGCCAAACTGGATGGGATGGGTTAAGATAACCACAATAAAAGAGTTTGAATACAAACAACTAGTTAACTAAATCAACTAGCTGAGTATACAAAGGAAACAACTAAGTTATTATTGAGTAACCGACAACCGGTCGACGACCGATACGACGGCAAGCGGCTGGTTAGCAGCCAGATACGCGGTTAGCAGCGAGCTACCCAGAGAAGGCCAGCAGCACCCAGGAGCTAAGTGCTAAACTCTCCTCTCACCTTTTGGACACACTCGTCGAAGAACTCCAGGCAGACTTGGCGGTCGCTGACGAAGGAGCACTCCTCGATGAACTGGGTGAACATCTGGGTCCGGGTCATCTGGATGTAGAACTTCTGCTGGGTCCTGTCGCGAGACTTCAGGAACCCTGCAGGGGTGGCGGTGGCGGCACAACCATTAGATTAGATTAGATTAGATTCTAATGTATTGTCATTGCACAGCACAAGTATAGTAGTAAAGTAGTGCATGTAATATTTAATATATATCAAATAACTTATAGAGTAGGTATGAGATATGGGAAGAAGGTATATATATATATTTATACAGGTAAGTATACAAGTATAAACAAGTATAACTACAATGTTCCCATGATATAGTCTTGATTATTAAGTGACATAATACCTCAACGATTATCATTATATATATATATATATACGATGACCCCTCCACTGTACATTCTAAGATTGTCATCATACCTTATTGTTGACGAGTAAATGTTATTATTATTATAATGTTATTATCTTATTATTTATTTCACTTGGTTTGGCGATGTAAATTGATCCTTTCTTTCTTAACAGAGCCTTTTCAGTTCAAAAGAGAGAGAGCGAGAGCGAGAGAGAGCGAGAGCGAGAGCGAGAGAGAGAACAAGCTCTGGACGGCCAGAGAGAGACAGAGAATCTATTGAACACAAACACTGTTACACTCTCCCCCCCTCCCTCCCTCCCCCTCCCCCCTGACAACGACCCAGAGACGCCGGTGTGGTGCGGTGACAGACCCTGGTGGTTGAAGAGGGAACTGCAGTCGGTGGTGGTGTCGGAGGGCGCCTGGGTGATGGGCAGCAGGAAGCCCCGGTAGCCCCTCAGCACGGCGCTCATGAAGCGGAGGAACGCCTCCTGGATCTCCAGCTCCAGCTGCTTCTGCCGCCGGTAGATCTGGTCGTAGTCGGTCAGCAGGAACTCCAGCGTCGCCTCCTCCTGGCCCGGAGTACAAACTGCACCCCGGGATTACAGTTACAGTTACAAACAGTTAGTTACAAACACGCCCGGAGGTTGGGTGGGCTATACTGTGGGAGCGGAAGGTCGTAGCGTGGGGGCAGGCTAGTGGTTACAGGCTGTTGGACCGCCAACGAAAAGGTTCTGGGTTGTTTTAGAGCTGAAATTGAGTCGTATTGGCGTAAGCGAGACATAGGCGAGCTACATACATATAATTGTGCATTGCTCCATTCAAACAATATGATTGTAAATATGTTTGGGGCTGCGCTACACATATGGAGCTATGTTTGTGTGTGGGCTTCAGAGTTGGGGCAGGGGTACGACAGACAGGTGGGGGTAGACCCTTTGGTTGCCGTCACTCACTCTGTTCCAGGGTCTTGTGCAGGTTGGTCAGGGAGTTGAACAAAATCTTGCCGTGCTTTCTGGGAAATGATCGCCACGACAGCGGCTTCTTGTCCTCGGTTCTGAGAAGACAAGAGGAGGAGGAGGGAGGGAGGGAGGAGGGGAGAGGGAGGGAGGAGGAGGAGGAGAGGGAAGAGAGAGAAGAGAGAGAGAAAGAGAGAGAAAGAGAAGAGAAAGAGAGAGAGGAGGAGGAGGAGGAGAGAGAGAGGGAGGGAGGGAGGGAGGGAGGAGAGGGAGGGTTAGGGACGGAGCATTGTAACAGTCATGTGGTCATAAGCGCTGGCATATGTCAAAATGCAGAAGATAACATTGAGACCAAATGGGGGCATGTGTGCTGCACATCTTCATGTGCAGAATACACACAGAGCTTCACGCTGAAGTAGATAAGACCATCAGCTTGATTCAAGATTCATAAACTGGATTTGTCACATACACATAAATATGCAGTGAATTTAAAGTGTCAGTGCCATGCGGAAATTGTGCAAAATACAATAGAAAAACTGCAATAAAAAACTGCAATAAACAAATATAAATAAAATAAAATATATAAAAGGTCAATGCAACAGTATTTACAATGAGTTGGGATAAATAATAATATATATGAGTAAAGTGTAAGTATACGGTTCGTAAACTAGAAAACCCGTTATGGTCAGGTATAAGCATGTGTGTATGCTGTATACTATATATATATATATATATATATATATATATATATATATATATATATATATATATATATATATATATATATATATATATGTATATGTATGTTATGTGTGTGTGTGTGTGTGTGTGTGTGTGTGTGTGGTGTGTGTGTGTGTGTGTGTGTGTGGTGTGTGTGTGTGTGCATGAGATGGGCAGTGTGTGAGCCCTGGTGAGATCTGTGTTCACAGTCCTGATGGCCTGTGGGAAGAAACTCTGTCCCAGATCCCTATCAAATCCCTCCTATGTTTGGTCCTGCTTCTCCATCCTGTTTACTTGGACATACAGTATATCACATTACAGAAGACTCCTTTCAATGTAGTTTTAATCTGAAAGCCCTCTACAGAACCAGCAGCAGGGGGGGGGAGATGCGAGGGGGGGAGATGCGAGGGAGGGAGATGCAAGGGGGGGAGATGCGAGGGGGAAGATGCAAGGGGGGGGGATGCGAGGGGGGGAGATGCGAGGGGGGGAGATGCGAGGGGGGGAGATGCGAGGGGGGGGAGATGCGAGGGGGGGAGATGCGAGGGGGGGAGATGCGAGGGGGGAGATGCGAGGGGGGGAGATGCGAGGGGGGGGAGATGCGAGGGGGGGAGATGCGAGGGGGGAGATGCGAGGAGGGGGGAGATGCGAGGAGGGGGGAGATGCGAGGGGGGAGATGCGAGGGGGGGGAGATGCGAGGGGGGAGATGCGAGGGGGGAGATGCGAGGGGGGGAGATGCGAGGGGGGGAGATGCGAGGGGGGAGATGCGAGGGGGGGGAGATGCGAGGGGGGAGATGCGAGGGGGAGATGCGAGGGGGGAGATGCGAGGGGGGGAGATGCGAGGGGGGAGATGCGAGGGGGAGATGCGAGGGGGGAGATGCGAGGGGGGGAGATGCGAGGGGGAAGATGCGAGGGGGGAGATGCGAGGGGGGGAGATGCGAGGGGGGGAGATGCGAGGGGGGGGAGATGCGAGGGGGGAGATGCGAGGGGGGAGATGCGAGGGGGGGGAGATGCGAGGGGGGGAGATGCGAGGGGGGAGATGCGAGGGGGGGAGATGCGAGGGGGGAGATGCTCACTGGAAGATGGTGTTGGTGTCCAGGTCCACACACACCACGTCGGGCGGGGGGTCGTGCTGGTCGAAGTAGCTGGAGTGGATGCCCACGATGAAGGGCATGGGCGCCAGCAGCACGTCGGCCAGCTGCAGCGGACACAGCGGGATGTAGGGGCAGGGCCAGCGCAGCGGGAAGGTCATCTGCAAGGACACACCACATCATCAGCACCACCATCACCTTCATCACTATTATACAGAGGTATGAACATCATCATCGTCGTCATCATCCTCCTCCTCCTCCTCCTCATCATCCGCATAGAGAGACACGGCCAGGAAGGTCATACAGCGTGGTAGAAAAATAGTGATCATCTTCGTCATTATTATACATGAACATCATCATCCTCAGCAGCAGCAGCTGCACAGAGACACTGCTGGCACCCTGGAAAGGGGGGGTTGGGGGGGGGGGGGTTGAATAGGGAGGTCACCTACAAGGACAAACGGCACCATCTTCATCGTATACCGAGACACAAACAACATCAACGTCATCATCTTCGTCCAGTTTTCATTATCTTTCGCCACATAAAATCATCATTCTCATCACCATGTAGTTAAACGACATCCTCCTGATCTATAGACATCAACATTGCAGTGACACAGACCTGCCATTATGTGTGTGTGTGTGTGAGAGAGAAGAGTGTTTATGTTATAAGTGTGTGTTTGTGTATTAAGAGTGAGTGTGTGTGTGTCTGTTAAGAGTGAGTGTGTGTGTTAAGAGTGTGTGTGTGTGTGTTAAGAGTGTGTGTGTGTGTGCATATGCACATGTGCGTGTGGGTGCGCGCGTCCCACCGAGACGAGAGCTTCGCTGACGGAGGTGAGCACGTCTGGTCTGAGCGAGTGGAGCAGCAGCTTGTGTTCTGTCAGCGCTGCCAGCAGCAGGACACAAGCGTTCTCCGGACCCAAGTTCTGGAGGAGCTTCAGGAAACTGGCCCCGCTGGAAGGGGGGAGGGAGAGGGAGAGGGAGAGCGAGAGCAAGAGCGAGAGCGAGAGCGAGAGATGGGTTTAGTCAGCTCCAATCGGCATAGATAGTGTTTTATTTTTACTTTCTGGTTGGTCTGCTCGTACACTTGAACAGATCAATATTCTATCATTTGATAAAAAAATAATAATAAAAAAGCGTAACTCCTCTTTAAAATAGTACCCCTGCAGTCATATACTACGCATAGACAGTTTTATACTACAGTTACTCCAGTTGGTACGGATATACACCGTATTTCTGTACTTCCTCTAGCCCTCTCCCCTGGGGATCAATAAAATATAATATAATATATATATATAATAATAGAATAATCCCTTAAATAAACTGCAGCACCGCTGCAGTGAGGTCATCATGCTTCTGTCTATAATGACTCTATATTGAAGTGGGATACTGTGTACCATTCAGCTCCACGCCCAAGTACAGCACATTGTATCATCGCTGTATTTTCACTATTTCCTCCTATGTGGACCACAGGAGTGTGTCTGTGGCTTTTATCCACCAAAACCACTAAAAAGAGTGAAACCTGTCTTTGTGTTGCACACACACACACACACACGGGTGGCCCGACCAGACACGCTACACAACGAGCGCTTTAGACGAGCGCATCGCGGCACACGCATCAACATGTCACAAGCTATGCGTGTGTAATAGCTCTGCAGTTGCACACGGATGTGTTTTCAGCGAGAGACAAACAGGTCCGGGTATCAGTGGACGTATCGGCGCTCACCTGAGGGGGAGGGGGGAGGACACGGGCTGGCACAACAGGAGGTTGTCATATGGAGAGAGCTGGGGGTGAGAGAGAAAGAGAGAGAGAGAAAGAAAGAAAGAAAGAGAGAGAGAGAGAGAGAGAGAAAGAGAAGAGAAAGAGAAAGAAAGAGAAAGAAGAAAGAAAAAATCAATTCAGTAAACAGAGTTGGATTTATTTAATTATAAATAAACCAATTCTGTTGATGATTAATATGAAGCTGTCCAAAATGAATGAACACCCAGGTATATAGTGAATCATTTTGATCACTTTAGAGATTAAGAATCTCGGAAAAACCCTCCCCCCCCCCCCCATGTCTTTCCCAGGCCAATCACAATGCCTTTGTGCTCATATGACGTAGCTGATTGGATAGAATCTGGAAGGCAGCCATTTGATTGGCCCATCGTTACCCAGGTCAACGTTTCCTGTTGAGGGCTAAAGAAGGGCCCTCGTCGACTACCGTTTGGTTGCCATTAGGGATGGGACGATGACGTTTTTTGCCACCGATCACCGATCACAATGAGAAATATCTGCCCCACCGATCACCGATTTTTTTTTTTTGCAGCTATAGCGGTCTACAGTGTATTGCTGCTATAGCAGTCTATTATAGCAGGGGTTCCCAACCCCGCGGACCGGTACCGGGCCGTGGAGGTGTTACTGGCGAAACAGCTGTGTGTTTATCATCATATTTGACTCAAATAATTTGAGTATAGGTGAACGGCGGGCGGTATAATCTATATATAGAGATGATATATATAGTATAATCTATATATATAGATTATATAGTGGTATAATCTATATATATAGATTAAATATATATCGGCGGTATAACGAGAGACTTTCAGTTACACGCGCTACTAAAGAGACTACACGCTAGTGACGTGTCGGTCGAACGAGCCGGGGTTTGTGTTACGGTGCTCCGCGTACATGCGCGTTTATACTGAAATCGAGCCCTGCCGTTTTGTTAGGGGTGTGTGTTGACAACATACTTTGACAACCGGTCCGCGAAAATTGACAACTGGTCCGCGAGATTTTTTTTCATTTATGGGTGGGAACCCCTGTATTATAGAACAGTTTCATCCATCATGCATTCCTGGGGTTCTCGTTCTCCACGGTCAGTTTAACAAACTCGCCATGCTGCGCTGGGTGATGGGTTTTCAGGTGTCTTATTAAATTTGTCTTGTTGGTAAAGAAATGAGCTCACGTGTTTCTCACGTGCAGGATCGGCTATGAAATCGGCAACATTAAAGCAAGATCGGCATTCTCCGATTGCGCATTTTTCTTCTAAATCGGCCGATAATGATCGGAAGCCGATCGATCGTCCCACCTCTAGTTGCCATGGTAACACATAAATGTATATAAACAAACATTAGTAGGTTGGCCTACTTCCCTTACAGGGGACGTCATTAATGGAGGTTATAAGTCGTCATTTAAACACTACACACACACTACACACCCACCCTGTGGAAGTACTTTTGTCCCAGGAACCGCAAAATATTGTGTGCAGAAAGATAAGCAATATTTCTCTATGTAAATGGACCAATGTCGATCGATGCATGTATTCGCCTTTCATTCTTCAAACACAAATGATTGTGGCGTTCCCCACAACCTACCCGTTTGTGGCTCTCGAGCCACAGATTGAGAAGCACTGGTCTTGTGCACTAGACTGTGTGTGTGTGTGTGTGTGTGTGTGTGTGTGTGTGTGTGTGTGTGTGTGTCTCACCTGAACCAAGATGCGTGGTCGCTGTGGCGACGGAAAGGGAACGTTGTGCATGAAGCTGGAGATATGTCTGGAGAGAGAGAGAGAGAGAGAGAGAGAGAACGAGAGCACGAGAACGAGAGAGAGCGAGAGCGAGAGAGAGAGATGTGAGTTACTGTGTCAAGAGAGGGTGGGTGGAAGGGGGTCCGGGGTACAGGGTCCATTGGTAGACGGACACACACAGCGGGGTGGGGTACGGGTACCTATGGGCGCGTGTGTGTGTGTATACGTATACTTGACTGACTTCTCCAGCGGCAGCACGTGGGGACCGGAGATGGAGTATCGGTAGATGAAGGTGAGGAACTTCTGGAAGACGGTGAAGAAGGGCCAGTGGGAGAGCACACACACGCTCTTCTTGACGTGGAGGCTGCGGTTGGTGATGGGCCGGCGGTCCACCACGCTGAGCAGGCCCAGGGCCAGGTGCTGGGCCTCGGACAGCACCTCCCGGGGGAACGTCTCGTAGAACTGGATGGCCGCTCCGTACACCTGGAGGGAAGGACGGTGAGGTTCTCTCCAGGACACCGAGTCACGTGACTATGTGAGAAATAGCTACTACTGGAAAAAAGGTTGTGAGCCAGAAGTGGGTAAGTGACAAATCGTTTTGTCACATTGTCATGTATTTATGTGTGAATTTATTTAGATTTGTGTGTGTGTGTGTGTGTGTGTGTGTGTGTGTGTGTGTGTGTGTGTGTGTGTGTGTGTGTGTGTGTGTGTGTGTGTGTGTGTGTGTGTGTGTGTGTGTGTGTGTGTGTGTGTGTGTGTGTGTGTGTGTGTGTGTGTGTGTGTGTGTGTGTGTGTGTGTGTGTGTGTGTGTGTGTGTGTGTGTGTGTGTGTGTGTGTGTGTGTGTGTGTGTGTCTCTAGATCACCTTGTCCCCAGACGCTGATGTCAGAACAAAGGTGGAGAACACAGGAAGTTGGTACTTGGTGTTGATTGGCCAGCTCTCGATGGTCCCGCCCATCGGCAGACAGAACACGGGGACAGACTCTGGCAGAGGAAACGACTCCAGGTCTTCCTCCGGGTACCGGCTGATCAGACCTAGAACAATATACATATATAAACATACATATCTAAACACACACACACACACACACACACACACACACACACACACACACACACACACACACACACACACACACACACACACACACACACACACACACACCACACACACACACACACACACACACACACACACACACACACACACACACACACACACACACACACACACACCTGCTCTTTGCTTGGCTGTGTTGATGAATACATCCCATTTTATGGGATGGCTGCACTCACCTGCTTCATACACCAGCGCGTTAGCTTTAGCCACGGCTCTCTTGTAACACAGGTGCATCGCTGGTCCAAACTGTGGGTTGAAAAACATCACACACACACTGTAGCCACTACAGACAACAACACAAACCTACATGCTAACCCTAGCATAGTTCCGGAGCCTGTAGCCCTTGTTTTATAGAAAGAGTACTAGTGGTGTACTAGCGGTGTTAGCGTGGGTACTAATGGTGAACCATTATTGGGAGTGGGGGATGTTAAGAGGGGTGGGCTATGCTACGCTATACGTACAGTACATCTCCATGGGGTAACATGCGCTAGATAAAAGATGTGCTATGCTACGTACAATCTGACAGCATCTACTGTAACTTCACCACATGTACAAAATTAAATATGATTTTACCGGACGTGTGAAGGATGGATGGAAAAGAAACGCATGTACAAGACAGAGAGATGTCATGGAAAGAGAAATACAGACATAACCGTGATGTACAGAGAGACACCACAGCCACTCAATAGGGACTATGTGTTCATACATGTTCAGTATATGCAAGTAGTTAAATGCAATTGTTCCAACAAGCCTGTGTGTGGGCGTGCACCTGTGTGTGTGTGTGCCTATGTGTGTGTGTGCGCGTGTGCCTGTGTGTGTGTGCGTGCCTGTGTGCATGCCTGTGTGTGTGTGTGCACCTGTGTGTGTGTGTGCCTATGTGTGTGTGTGCCTGTGTGTGCGTGCACCTGTGTGTGTGAGTGCCTATATGTGTGCGTGCACCTGTGTGTGCGTCTGTGTGTGTGTGCGTGCACCTGTGTGTGCGCCTGTGTGTGTGTGCGCCTGTGTGTGTGTGCGCGCCTGTGTGTGTGTGTGCCTGCGTGTGCGTGTGTGTGTACCTGTGTGTGCGTGCGTGCGTGTGTACCTGTGTGTGTGTGCCTGCGTGTGTGCGTGTACCTGTGTGTGTGTGTGTGCACCTGTGTGTGTGTGTGTGTGTGTGTGTGTGTGTGTGTGTGTGTGTGTGTGTGTGTGTGTGTGTGTGTGTGTGTGTGTGTGTGTGTGTGTGTGTGTGTGTGTGTACCTGTGTGTGTGTGTGTGTGCGTGTGTACCTGTGTGTGCCTGTGCGCGTGCGTGTGTGCGTGCGTCTCACCATGCCCGTGTTGAGGTTCTTGTCCACGCGGCAGAAGGTGTGGGGGGCGGTCTCCCCCCGGCTGGGCAGCAGCAGGGAGATGTCGGTGACCCCCAGGGTGTGGAGCCCCTGGGAGTCCAGGGCCCGCCGGTACATCAGGAAGACGCGGTGGGCCGCCGGGCCCCCCCCGCTGCTCAGGCTGGCGGAGCGGCTATAAGGGGTGGTCTCCACCACGTACCAGCCCTGCTTCAGCACCTCCTTCCCCTCGTACAGAACCCTGGGAGGAGGGGTTTGCATCCGTCAATCACTCTACCAGTGCCCGTCAATCACACACTAGCACCTCCTTCACGCACCTCCTCATTTTTGTACATTGGAACGCTTCATAACGTGGGAGCGATTGGGGAGTAAGCGTTCCATTGCACTTGTTGCACAAGTAAATAATCTTGAATCTACTCCCCGTACAGCACTTGTCAATGACTGTTAGAGCACCCTAGGGAGGCGGGGTTTATAACCATCAATCACTCTTAGAGCCCAGCCTTCCACCATACAGTACAGTGGGGAGGTTGGTTTACACTTGTCACCACTTTACCAGCAGCTGTCAATCACTCATTGGTGGCGGAGAGGGGTGGGGGGGGGTTACACTTGTCAATTGCATCCTAAAAAAAGAGATTAATGTACTATAGGACATCATATACTGTACTTACTATAACAGTGATATATATATTGTTAAATAGTTTGTACATTTGGGTCGTGATCTAATGATTAATGCCACATGTGCGTCCTGAGGCTAGACTGCCTGAGAGGAACTGCACTATAATATAGCAGAGAGCTCCTGGCTGTAGCATGTTGACACTCATAAGCGCCTGAATTATGCAACACTTATATAGCAGCACAGAGACCTAGATTCAGCTCAGAGGAGCTTAGATACCACATGGAAAATACACTATGTTCAGCTAATGTATGGAAATCGGATTTCTCCATTTAGACTGACTTTAGTATGCAGTGACCGTAGAAAGGTGTGTGTGTGTGTGTGTGTGTGCGTTCGTATGTGTGTGTGTGCGTGCGTATGTGTTTGTGTGTGCGTGCGTATGTGTTTGCGTGCGTGCGTGTGCATGTGTATGCGCTGACCCCAGGTCCAGTATGGGGGGCTTGGCATGGCCCCTGCGGTAGCACAGGTACAGGTGGGGGTTGTTGATGAGTCCGGAGCTCAGCTCGGCCGGGTGGCCCCCGGGGGTCCGCTCGATGCAGGTGAACCCCTCCGGCACCTCCTCGCCCAGCCCCCGCGCGATCACCGCCAGGTCCGTCACCGGATCCACCGCACGCCCCCCCACCGAGGAGGGGGAGGAGGAGGAGCAGGAGGCGCGGCTCTCCTCATCCAGGGGCCTCCAGGAGCCCGCAGGGTCGAGACCCGCCACCACGAAGTAGTCGACCAACTGGGGACATTTCTCCTCCGTCATATCTCCTCACCACCACTACAGAGAGGTGGGGGGGGGGAGACACAGAGGGGGAGGGATTTGATATATTACAATATGTTCTCCTGTAGAAAAAATATCAACCAATCTTGGGATTATTAGTAGATTGTACAGTGAATGATTCTTTATCCAACTAGACATCAGCCAGAGAAAAGAGAGGGCAAATATTTAATATAAAAGTTAATATAAAAGTGTTGTCAATTTAGGAAGCACAAATATGTTTATTTATCAAACCAAAATGCCAAGGTAAGAGAGAGATAGTCAAATATATTAAGAAGTATCATAAGGATTATAATAATATAATAAAAAAAAAAAGGTATCTTATTTTTTTATATCTTTTCTATATATCGTTTTTGCCATTTGCAACAAGTACAATGAAATGCTTACTCCCCATTCCCTCCCGCAGTATGAATTTGTAAAACAATACTATAAAAATACTATACACATAACAAAATAACCAAAATAAACATAAAAAGAACACTTAAGTGACTGACGGATGATATGTACATGTATTGTAAAATTGTGCAAAAAGATTTAAAAGCATTTTAAAGTGCCAGTAGTGCAGCAGCATCAGGAATACAATGCAGTACAGAACAATGCAGTAACTGTAATGAGTCCAGAAAGTCCAGCACAGTATGATAGTGTAATGTTTATGACACAAGATATTTTTTTTTATTGGCCATTTGTAGCAAGTACATTGGAATGCTTACTCCCCATTCACTCCCACAGTATACATCTCCAAAACAACAAACAAACAATAAACAATAGTGGCAGCACTCCAATCAGTTCAGTAGGCACACTGCCTGTGGATAACAACTCCTTGAACCCGGTAGTCCTTGTACAGATGCTGCGGAACCGGTGACCAGACGGTAGGTGGGAGAAGAGATGGTGCCCAGGGTGCTTGCGGTTCTTAGGGATGGAGATGGAATTCTGACATCTGGTCCTAAGGATCTCCTCAATGCATGGAACAGACACCCGATGATCTTCTCTGCCGTCCTCACGACCCTCTGGATGTCTTTCTTGTCCCGTGCAGTGGTGTTGCCGTACCACACGGTGACAGCACTCGTAAGGATGCTCTCTACGGAGCCACGGTAAAAGTTCACTCGTTTTCCTGAGGCAGCGCAGGGCATAGAGGCGCTGCTGTGCCTTCCTCAGCATGACCTTCGTGTTACGGGTCGACGCCAGGTCGTCTGAAATCTGTAGCCCTAGAAAAAGGAAGCAGCTGACGACCGGTGTTGATGGCCAGAGAGGATGAGATGTTGTGCCCAATCTTCACCACTTGGATGGACTTCGTCCATAATCCAGTTACAGATGGGGGCCGCCCAGACCTAGGTCCCTCAGTTTCATGACCAACTTGGAGGGTGTTGAACACCGAGCTGTTGAATGAACAGCAGTCTGACGTAGGTGTCCCTCCTGTCTCGGTGCTCCAGGGCTATTCCACTGTTAATGGCGGAATAGCAGTGAGCAAGAGTCTTGTTGTGTCTTGTCGGACATAAGATGTGTTGGTAGTATTTTGGCAATACCTTCTTTAAATTGCAGTGGTTTAAGTGAAGCTCTTTGAATCTTGAAAGAGTAACCGGCACACAGAAGGACGGGAAAGACATGACGACTGGTTAGCTTGTTCGCTAAACATAGCAGTCTAGCGATTAGCGTCGCTGGCTCACATATGATGCTACTGGGATTAAGAAACAGTGACGTTTTGACACAGCTTCATACAGAGGACAGCGCTGTTATCACAACTTGGAGACAACCAATCAAAGCCTGGAACGTACCAAACACAAGCCAGAGAGAGGCCACGGGGGGGGGGGGGGGGGGAAACCTCAGGGTGAAAAGGAGAAGGAGAGGGAGGATGTGAACCAACTCGTCGTAAGTTCTTCTCACACACACACACACACACACACACACACACACACACACACACACACACACACACACACACACACACACACACACACACACACACACACACACACACACACACACACACACACACACACACACACCACACACACACACACACACACACACACACACACACACACACACACACACACACACACACACACACACACACACACACACAGTTCCTCTTTATGAAGAATATTTATTTTTAAGAAACAGAACTAGACAAGGCCACCTGACTTGTGGCTTGTTGAAATAGCTTGTTGTGATACCAAAAATGACACCAAAATAAAACAATGTGCTTTCCAATATGCAAATTGGGTAACCGTCACCATTGTCTAATTAGTTCAGTACCACTATATGGACCAAACATTTGGTTTTGTTCTACTGTATGTACTGTATATATTTTTTTCATTTTTCATTTTTAGCATATTCACCCAACAGGTATGAGTGCTTTTGTATTTTGTCCAAAGACACTGCTCTATTGTGAACTGTTAAACTCCTAGCACGGTGATTGACATCTGGCTTGCTTTTTGAGGGATTCAAATAATGAGGCGAAGCTGTCCCCCAGTCAGCGTCACTAGCGCCCTTTTGGAAAGCTAATGTCTCGCCCCGACCTGCGAATTTTATGCAGCCGGATCGCGAAAGACTGTCGGAAAATGTCCTTTGACTCCTGTTGGATCGGGCCTTTGAAAGCTCTACTGATAGAAGGGGCAAATGTAACCTTGTGCTCTCTGGACAGACTCAACATGTCCGGGTGAAAGCTGGAAACAACTAAATATTTTAGCGATGGATAACATCACTAAAGTGACATATCATTCAGGAGCAGGTCGGGGCTAGATAGTGAATACAGAGACAGGTCATTCATTAAGGAGCAGGTAGGGGTTAGACAGTACAGAGACAGGTCATTAAGGAGCAGGTAGGGGTTAGACAGTACAGAGACAGGTCATTAAGGAGCAGGTAGGGTTAGACAGTACAGAGACAGGTCATTCATTAAGGAGCAGGTAGGGGTTAGACAGTACAGAGACAGGTCATTAAGGAGCAGGTAGGGGTTAGACAGTACAGAGACAGGTCATTAAGGAGCAGGTAGGGGTTAGACAGTACAGAGACAGGTCATTAAGGAGCAGGTAGGGGTTAGACAGTACAGAGACAGGTCATTAAGGGGCAGGTAGGGGTTAGACAGTACAGAGACGGGTCATTAAAGAGCAGGTAGGGGTTAGACAGTACAGAGACAGGTCATTAAGGAGCAGGTAGGGGTTAGACAGTACAGAGACAGGTCATTAAGGGGCAGGTAGGGGTTAGACAGTACAGAGACGGGTCATTAAAGAGCAGGTAGGGGTTAGACAGTACAGAGACAGGTCATTAAGGAGCAGGTAGGGGTTAGACAGTACAGAGACAGGTCATTAAGGAGCAGGGAGGGGTTAGACGGTACAGAGACGGGTCATTAAGGAGCAGGTAGGGGTTAGACAGTACAGAGACAGGTCATTAAGGAGCAGGTAGGGGTTAGACAGTACAGAGACAGGTCATTAAGGAGCAGGTAGGGGTTAGACAGTACAGAGACAGGTCATTAAGGAGCAGGTAGGGGTTAGACAGTACAGAGACAGGTCATTAAGGAGCAGGTAGGGGTTAGACAGTGAATACAGAGACAGGTAATTAGGGACCAGGTAGGGGTTTAAAAGTACAGAGACAGGTCATTAAGGAGGATGTAGGGGGTTGACAGTTATGTGGGCAGGGCTGCCAACCACTCCCAGTTAGCACGTTTATGACAAAGAGTGAAAGTCTTAGCGAACAGGAAGCTGGTTATGGGGGATTCGCTGTCAAACAGGAAGTGGCCTGACAGCCTGCATCCTATTCCTCTTCCCAGGTCATCGGTGACTTCGTGCCAATAAGAGAGCGATGAGGGATGAGTGTTGGGTTTTTATGAGTCATGGCTGAGTCCAAGTGGCCCTGGGATGTGGTTCGCTACGCCAATGAGGTCTAGGAATACATCACATTCCAGGTTCAACAGGGTTTCCCAACCTGGGTGTCGGGGGACCTCACAGGGTCTGCCTGATAGGCAAGATGGTTGTAGGAGACGCTATGGATACAGAGCCACTGCGCTAAACAGAAAGGCCAGTGCTGAACCCCACCTCATCAGCATCGACGAGACACGCCGTTTGAAGATAACAACTGTACCCGCTAACCCGAGGAGACGTAATCTTGCCCTGGAAAGAGCTGATGTCATCACAAATACCTTCCCTATTTTTGTGATTGGTCAATGCATGAAAACCAGGAACAGTGCAGACACAATGCATGTACAACAAATATGTACACATAGGGGCAAACAACATAGGGGATTGGAGACACACACCACACACACACACAGTGGAAACCCCCGTCAAATGCACCAGATTTCTTCACTGAAAATGTGTTCCAAATTGTTTTGATGCTGCCAAAACACACCCACCCACACACACACGCACACACACACACACACACCCTTAGTTACATGTTCATAGTAAATATGTGCGTATTATAAAAAAACTTAAGTTCGGGGGGTTTGATGGGATTGAAGTATGACTCGAATGATGTAATGGATTTATATAATACATTATGTAATTCAGCGGGAAAACAAATTGTAGCAGGAATGAAAATACAGGCCACAGGAAATAGTGTTACCAGGTGTCGAGTCTCAGAGAGAGAGAGAGAGTGAGAGTGAGAGTGAGAGAGAACGAGCTCGAGAGCGAGAGCGAAAGCGAAAGCGAGAGAGAGAGAGATAGAGAGAGTATTGTATATGACACAGACTTGCGTGCTAGCAGCTCTGTGCCCTCCCCCCACCACCCATTCTTCTGACCCCCCAAAACATAAGGTCTGTCCTGGACACAACAGCACTTTGTCCGGCTGTGACATGTGACGACAACACACACACACACACACACACACACACACACACACACACACACACACACACACACACACACACACACACACACACACACACACACACACACACACACACACACCACACACACACACACACACACACACACACACACACACACACACACACACACACACACACACACACACACACACACACACACGTCGACCTAAAGCAGTGACATCATTTGTGCCTGTGCAGTGACCAACAGTGCCAATAATCTTATAATTATTATTCGACATTTTTTACGGTCGACGCCTTCATCCGAAGACGTGCTCTGCAGCCGCAGTGCACTTCCTTTATGCAACTTTCAGTTCCACTGTCACTCGTTCAACTGCTTAACCACACTACATCCCGTCTAACACCTCGCTCGTACGCACACCTGATGTGTGGTGGTGAATTCACCAAGACGCCAACACCAAGAAAGCTGCTGGGCCAGATGGGTGCAGCGGTTTTCTGCTGAAAGGGTGTGGCAGTGGTCGGTTGCCAGTGTGGCAACCGATCTTTCGGTTGCCACACGCACACCATCCCCCTGCACGCACACCATCCCCTGCAACTTGTGAAGGTTAACAAAACCCTGTCATCTGCCATCACAACCAATGTAGGGCCCCCAGGGCCGCGTGAGTTCAGCTGTGCTCTTTACTCTCTACACTGATGATGGTCGTACCGACACACCAAATCAATTCATAATTAAGTACTGATGATACTGCATTAATATCTCTGCTAAGTAACACAGACGACCCTGAGCTGCACCAACAGGCTGTAAATCAGGTGGTTGAGTGGACTGATAACAATGCTCTTGAGATCAACACCAAGAAAACTGAGGAAATCGTGTTTGGCTCACCATCTGACTCCCATAAAGTCCCCCTTGTCATCCATACAGATCAAATCAAGCAGGGAGTTTCATACACATACTGGGGTGTAATGATTGACCATCTGCTATCATGGAAAGAGCACATTGAATATTTGACAAAACCGAGAATCTATTTTCTCCGCCGCCTTAGGTCTTTTGGGGTGAGCAGAGAAATTAATCTGTCAATTTGTCTATTCTGCAGTACTGCAATACTACCTGGGGTTAACCCCAGTACAAGGGGTTAACCCTTTCTAACCCTACAAGGGTTTGTCAACAGCTTTAACATCAAAACTGCTTCAGCTGTTAAAAAATCTGCTCAAAGATTGTTGGTCGACCCTGTCAGAGACTTTATGACTATATGCCATATCATAACAACCTAATAAGGCTGTCCAACAACATCATCATCTGGGACCCAAACCATGTTCTGAACAGCCAATATGAACTGCTACCATCTAATGGGAGATACAGGGTCCCACCCTTCAATCCAGTCAGACTGAAGCACTCCTTTGTGCATCAGTCAATCAGTAAATACAGAGCTAAATCCCAGATCAAATGCGCGCTAAAGGGTCTTTGAGCAGGTTTTCTCTCAGTGATTGTGATGTTATGTTAAATGTTTGTTTTTCATGTATTGTGTCTTGATATTTTCTCTGTTGATGACACACACGGAGCTGCTGTAATGCAAGTCAGATTTCAGACATGATCTGACCCATAAAGTACTATCGTATCGTCGTATCCTATTAGGTTAGTCTAAATCTAAATCCTAATCTGGAGGATTGAAACTTCTTTATTGGTCACATACATGTACACACAGTGAAATGAGTTTCTCTGCAATGTAACCCGCCCTAGTATTAGGAGCATTGGGCAGCTATTTAATATACAGCACCCAGGGAGCAGTGAAGGGGTCTGGTGCCTTGCTCAAGGGCACCTCAGCAGGTGCCCAGGTGTTTTGGGGACTTGAACCGGCGACCTTCTGGTTCCCAAGCCAAGTCCCAACAGACTGAGGTACTAATCTCAGTCTAATCTCAGCCAAGTTTAGGTATCGGGTTAAGAGACGGTGACGTTTAGGTTGGTCTAATCTCAACCAGGTTTTAGGTGGAGATTGTTAGCACTGGAATACTTCTCGACCAGAACATTTTAACATGCACTAATCGGTTTGGCATATCATGGCAACACGTACTGACCAGGCTGAGGCTGGCGTGTTGTAATGCTACCCGTTTACGAATGTTGTTTGTGCCCGTCTAGAACCAACATGGTAACGTGTTGACGTCCGTCTGCTCCGACTGGTCGCTCTGGACCGGGGGGCTTGAGGTTCCGGTTGCTATGGGTTAGCATGGCTGCTAAGGAGGCCCAGGAGGGTTAGACTGTGGCTGGAAATGAACGGCGAGGACATCCAGGCTATTTTAAACCTCCTCAGAATACAGTCTCAGCTAACTGGCTAACACTGCCACACACACTGCCACACACACACACGTAAACAGTCATTAGATGACAGAAGTGTCTGGAGTCATTAGATAATACACCCCAACACTAGCAACACCATGTAGGACACACAGTCAGACACAACAACCGACTGTTGCAAAGAGATTTCCAAGGAAACTGGACCACTACGCATGGGGTGTGTGTGAGTTAGTGTGTGTGTCTGTGTTGTGTGTGTGTCAGGTCAAGGCAAGGACTGCAACATCAGCAAAGACCAGGAGGAACAGGGGAGAGAGAGGGTGGAGAGAGAGGGTGGAGAGAGAGAGAGAGAGAGAGAGAGAGAGCGAGAGAGAGAGAGAGAGCGAGAGCGAGAGTGAGAGCGAGAGCGAGAGAGAGCGAGAGCGAGAGTGAGAGCGAGAGAGAGTAGTGATGATGGATGATAGAATGGCAAGGAAGTAGTTTCTCAATGACCCATGTTGGCTTTTTTTTTTTCCGATGGTAGCCAAAAAGCCAACCCTTCCTATAATAAACCAGGGGTGGGCCGTGTTTGGGCTGCACTCCAGTCACACGGGCACAGTGCCGGCCACGCCGCTGTAGTCCCCCCTGTTGTCATTACCCAGGAAACTACGCATTACACATGCATGCATTCACATACATGCATTCACACACACACTCAAATCAGGGCTGTTACAAAATCAGGTCTGTGACCATGACCATTAGCAAGTCACGTCGCAGTCCAGCTGCCCAGCCCCCGTATGCTTGCCTACTAGCCTGACTGTCCTTATTGTGATTATGTGATTTATCATTATGTATATGTGTGCCTGCCATATGTGTGCCTGCCTATACGGTGTTTATACATGTATAGCTTTGATTTGTCCCTGTACACCGTTTTTATTTTTTTAAAGATTTTTTATAGATTCCTAGAGAGTGAATGTACAGAATATGTTTTAAATTGTTTTTATATTAGCTTTAATATCCTGCTATTTTTCTATTTCTTTTCTGGCTTAAACATCTAGCCCAGGGACTACAACTGAAAACTAGCAACCCTGCTAATGTTGGCATATTTACATATTCATTTATAAATGTATAAACTGTTGATTGATATGCACTGTCCCTGATCAAATAAACTGAGTAAACTAAATGACCTGTGACTGCTCCGCCAAGCTGCTGGAACCACCGCACCAAAAGCCTTCATGTTTGCAGCGGTGTGTGTGCCTCTCCCTCCTGCATGCGCTCACCACGGGTGAACCACAGCAGAGGTGTTATACACTCCTCACCCACATAGTACCACAGGACCTAACACAGTACCACAGGACCTAACATAGTACCACAGTACCTCACATAGTACCACAGGACCTCACATAGTACCACAGGACCTAACATAGTACCACAGTACCTCACATAGTACCACAGGACCTAACATAGTACCACAGGACCTAACATAGTACCACAGTACCTCACATAGTACCACAGGACCTAACATAGTACCACAGTACCTCACATAGTACCACAGGACCTAACATAGTACCACAGGACCTAACATAGTACCACAGTACCTCACATAGTACCACAGGACCTAACATAGTACCACAGTACCTAACATAGTACCACAGTACCACATAGTACCACAGGACCTCACATAGTACCACAGTACTAACATAGTACCACAGTACTAACATGGTACTAACATGGTACCACAGTACCAGCATAGTACCATAGAGCTAACATGGTACCACATTACAAAAGTAGTACGTATCATGGTAGTTCCACAGTACTAACATGGTACCACAGTACTAACATGGTACTACAATACTAACATGGTACCAAAGTACTAACATGGTACCACAGTACCAACATGGTACCACAGTACTAACATAGTACCACAGTACCAACATGGAACCACAGTACTAACATGGTACCACGGTACTTACATGGTACCACAGTACTAACATAGTACCATAGAGCTAACATGGTACCACAGTACCAAAGTAGTACATACCATGGTAGTACCACAGTACTAACATAGTACCACATAGTAACAGTACCATAGCACTAACATGGTACCACAGTACTAACATAGTACCACAGTACATAACATGGTATTCCAGTACTAACATAGTACCACAGTACTAACATGGTACCACGGTACTAACATATTACCCCGGTACTAACGTAGTACCACGGTACTAACATAGTACCACAGTACTAACATGGTACCACGGTGCTAACATGGTGCCACAGTACTAACATGGTACCACGGTACTTGCATGGTACCACGGGGCTAACATGGTGCCACGGGGCTAACATGGTGCCACGGTGCTAACATGGTACCACGGTGCTAACATGGTACCACGGTGCTAACATGGTACCACGGTGCTAACATGGTACCACGGTACAAACATGGTACCACGGTACTAACATGGTCCCACGGTACTAACATGGTCCCACGGTACTAACATGGTCCCACGGTACTAACATGGTACCACGGTGCTAACATAGTACCACGGTACTAGCATAGTACCACGGTACTAACATGGTGTCACGGTGCTAACATAGTACCACGGTGATAACATGGTACCACGGTACAAACATGGTACCACAGTACTAACATAGTACCACAGTACTAACATAGTACCACATAGTAACACAGTACCATAGTACTAACATGGTGCCACGGTGCTAACATAGTACCACAGTACTAACACGGTACCACGGTGCTAACATGGTACCACAGTACTAACATGGTACCACGGTGCTAACATGGTACCACGGTACTAACATAGTACCACGGTGCTAACATGGTACCACAGTACTAACATGGTACCACGGTGCTAACATGGTACCACGGTACTAACATAGTACCACGGTGCTAACATGGTACCACAGTACTAACATAGTACCACGGTGCTAACAAGGTACCACGGTACTAGCATAGTACCACAGCGTGCTAACATAGTTCCACAGTACTAACATAGTACCACAGTACTAACAGTACCACAGGACTAAAACAGTACATCAGCATACTGAGAAAAGACGACAGGACCTCTGAGAGAGGGCGATGGGGAAGAAACAGAGAAAAAGCAAGTGTAATAATAGAGTGGAAGGGAAAATTAATGTTTGCGTAACAAAACAAAAAAACAAAAAGACTGAAAGGCCTGCAGCCTGGCTTCATTTAGTAAAGCATGGCTTCCTTCTGTGAAGCAACGTCCTCAGAACACTCCTGTCAAGCGACATTGACCATACAAAACTATGAGGTGACAGATGAGAGACAGATAGAGGTAGAGAGATATATATATATATATATATATAAATATAAACTCACACATATATACATAGAGACAGAGAGAGAGAGAATACAAAGTAACAGCGGGCAGATAGAAAGAAAGGCAGATAATAAAGTCAGGGAGAGATAATGTACCAGAGAGAGCCAGCACCGGCAAAAAGAGGGACAGAGAGAAAAAGGGAAAGATAAAAAACAACACTTCAGCAGGAATGTTGAAGATCTGGTCTGGAGAAGAGGCACCTTTACAAGAGTCTTCCACAGACCAGGAGGCCTGTTCTATCTAGGCCTGTTCTATCTATCATAAACAATGAGTTGGATCAGGTTAAAAAGGCATCCAGTGAGTTGCTCTGGAGGTCGTTACCTGTTCTTTGGAACAGATCTGTCGCTTCAGTCCGTCGACTGTGGTAATGGTAATGGATGCTTTTATATAGTGCTTTTATCCAAAGTGCTTTTCAAGTCATGCCTCACATTCACCCATTCATACACGGACGGCGGAGTCAGCCATGCACGGAGACAGCCGGCACGTCAGGACAGCACGAGCGACCGCTCTACCTCCTGAGCTATACTGCAGCCTCACTTAGCCTAAACTAAAAAGGAAACAGATTATTTATAAAAATACATAAAACATCTGCAGGTTAGTTACAATAACTATAACGACAGTCACTATGACACCCTACACCCTACAGGCATTACTACTATGGTCATCGTCACTGTGACAAAGGTTTGCTAGGAGCCCTGCAGGATGGCGATACTTACTATGGTGACCATCGCCGTGACATAGGATGCAGGTTGATTACAGCAGGGGTTCTCAAACTGGGGACCCACAGCCAGGGGTCCGCACAAAAATGTGTCAAATAAAAAATAAAAAATAAAACATTTATAATTGTTTATTATTTATTTATTTATTTAATCGTTTTTTATGAAGTTTCGTAAAAAAAAGCATATCTACAGACGGGGAAAATCAAACAAGCATATTGTGTTCTTACTCCTACCCATGTTTGCTTTGGGCCAATAGAAACTCTGATGTGACATCACGTCAATCATGACTCATTCACTTCACTGCAACAAACTGTTTCTGCTGCTGCGTAGCTCTGCTTATTAGACTTCCCGCTAGCTTGAGAACTAAATCTTCAAGTTATGCTAAGCCCAAACGAGCTAAATTGAGAAGATTCTACAACAATTATGCCAGCCAAGCTAAATAATACAATTTAATTTAATAAAAAAGGACAAAACTAAAGAATGTTTCTGTCTAAAGAGCGAGGAATACATCCGCCAAAAAACACGGGCATGAGATTGATTACTATGTGTTCTGTAACGCTTTATGATAACTTGTTATCTGAGCCTTCCGCAAATGATTTGAATAATGAGCTATACGTTTATTATTGAAAAGTTGAAGCACTTAATGACAGTCAGCCTTAGACTAGTCATTTTAAATGTCTGGGTTTATTATTATCATTTTACTGTTCATAGTCACAGGACTATGTCTTGTTACTGTTGTTACTGTTCATCTTGTTACTGTTCTTAGTCATAGGAATATTGCACTGAAAGCTTTTAGGATAAATTACTTGAAAAGTATAAATGCTGGCAAGTTGAGTCAAAATGCAATTACTTATATAATTTGTATATATATATATATATATATATATATATATATATACAAAGTATATAAGTCCTATTCACATTTAAATTTGTTTCTGTTAATATATATATTTCATAATTATGAAAAAGGTCTGAAGTATTTAGGTTGAACATTTTTAGAATACAAATAGTTCCATCTAAGAGTACAAATGGTAGTAAGCGTATGTTTAATTGGTGTTACGATTTTGAGGGGGTCCTTGGAAAAAACATTTTCCCTGTAAGGGGTCCCTGGCTCCAAAAAGTTTGAGAACCACTGGATTACAGTAACTATGGTGACCGTTGCCATGGCATATGGTTGCTGTAGGAGCCCTGCAGGATGGTGACAGTGGGACGGCAAGTCGCCATGGTAACAAATTCATTCCTCCAGGGTACAGCGTGACCGAGACAAGAGGAGGCACGTCCTGGAGGCCACGCGTCCTGGCACTACCACGCTCACTGTCCCACTCTCACTCTGTGTTCGTCGCTCAATTAAATTCTAAAGCTATTTCAATCTGCTGGGGAAAAGGAAATGTTTGTTTATATTGCTCTTATCTCTCTTATCTCTCTCTCTGTCTTGTTGAAGACAACTGCAGGTTTCTTTTTTGCATTCACTCATGTCCAGTGTGACATACTAAAAGTATGTGTTTTTCTGTGTGGGTGGGTGTATGTTTTACAAAGTGTTTGTATGTTATTAGGTGAATGTGAGAGCATATCTCTCTCTTTCTCTCTCTCTGAAACTTTAGGCAGACAGAGTGAGACAGAGAGAGAAAGGAAGAGAGCTATGCTAGCTCGGCTGCTGGGTTTAGGCTGCAGAACCTGAGAACCGGGTCCCGTGTACACCGCCCCAAACCCACCCGCTGGTAGAGGACCACCGGTTCATCACACACCTCCTAACATGCCATCCTATCATGGCATCACAAAGCCGTCACTCACCTGCGCTGAAGCATCTAGCTGCTATCAGTTAAAGCTCTTTATCTCTGCCTTCCCACCACAGCACTATATACTATAAGGTTTTAAACAACATCTTCTGCTTAAAAACAGACTCTGGAAGCACCTCGGTTGTGGAATTATCGGATGCTAGTGCTGCGATTGATACGTTGTTGACGTATGTGGATAGGACTATGATGATCGGTTGAAAGTCGATCACTCTAGATGAGAAGGTAAGGCGTGTTTATTTATGCACAAATGTCATTCAAACAAATTGGAAAAGCATTTCCAGCGAGGTCATAGAGGTCATGGGAGACAGTCTTTATGCCAGGAATCTCAACCACCGCCATAGTTCCTGGTATTCGTATGTTACACAAAGATGTGAAAAATGCATCTCAACCCTGCAATTAAACACATGGCTCAAGAGAACTACAGCAGAAAAAGAGAAGATAACATCGCGCCTGAATGTGTGAAAAAAGACTAACTTACAAAGCCACTAAAAGGCCTCTGGAGAGAGATGGAGCATAATTCAGCTCTATAATTCATGGAGAAAGCATGTGCGGGGAAGACTAGCATATAGCGCCCAGGGTGGAGATCAGAGCGGAATCAAGGCTGCGATCCAGGGAGCTCACTGCTAGAGCTTTAGCTAGCTAGGCTAGTATCGACAATAACACACTGTAAAGTTAGCATCATGTACGGTTCTTGTTGCTGCTGCTGTGTCAACATGTGGAGACTTTTAACTATCAAACCTCTTTTAGTGACTGCAGTAAAGATGTCAGGCCTTCTCTTAATTAAGTCTTTAAGACCACAGAGTAAAAAGGTCTTAGTGTGTGAACCTGGAACACACCCAACATATCAGATACATTATGTTGATTATCAGGCCTACTTTGACAATATTATCTTTCTAAAAGACCAGAACAGGCTTAGTTTGCTTTTTCCCTAATTGAGAAAGATGACCCCACCAAGTTGACATTTTTATTTTGTATGGACTAAAATGTTTAGTAACACAGCTAACCGGACTGGTTAAACACTTTATATACACACACCACAACAACACCGATAAAGGAAACCAGCAAATAAGAGAGAGAGCGCCATCTCCATCCTCCTCCTAACGGTAGGCCCTAGTCACGTGTGCACCATGTGTGTCTCACCTGCAGCGTTACCAGAGACGGTTGGCAAACCAAACAAGCGGTCTGTGAAACCTATTCTAGTGTGTCCACGGCCTCCAGTGAGTCACCCACAGCCTCACAGCCTCACAGACATCTGGAGGTCCTCCTGCTCGATTTTAAAAAGGGTCGACCGGTGACATTACGGAAAAACGACGCGCGTTGTACACATTGTACTAAATTAAGACTCGTGGAAAGCGATGGCTTGAAAATTACTACAAAAAAAATGGTCATGACGACAGTCAACATGACGGTCAATACACACACACCGTCACACATTAAGACCATCGGCATGCCGTCCACAACACCGATCAAACCAATTGATCACATATTAACGGCTGGGGGACTTGTCCCCACACGCCGTGGGCGTACCGTTCAGAATAATAACACCAACCAGGCAGTCCCACACCAACACAACAAAAACACCACCTTTATAGTCTACCGATATAGTAAGTCTGAATGATAAGGAGTTCTTCCTTGGGTTCCGTTATCATGACATGACGCTCCCCGTCCCGTTAGCGACACCTAGCTCGGCGTTCACCCGACGGAGAGGCGGTGTAACATGGGACACTACGGACATGACGCCGACGGCCCCGCTCTGGAGCCGTGAAGACAACCCCGACCCAACACCACACACCACACCGCCATACAGCAACACACACCACACCGCCATACAGCAACACACACCAGCTGACGGGCATTTAAAACCCTGTCCCGCCATTGCAGGGGGCACACCGACCGACCGACCACCCGTGAACTGCTATCGTATAGACCCGTAGAGTAGCGCCCCCCCCTTTAGACGCCGGGAACAACCGTCTCTCCGCCCGCTCGTCGCTTGCGATGAACACCGCGGGGTTAGGACGGTGTAAACGCGGGGTTAGGACGATGTAAACGTGGGGTTAGGACGGTGTAAACGCGGGATAGGACGGCCTTCTCCCCTCCTCCTTACCGTTATGGGTTGCGCTCGTAATTCCAATAGAGACGTCGGGGGGGGTCGGTGTATCATCAGGTCGGGGTCATGGCGTGCGGCGCGTACCATCCATGTCTGCGAGTGCCGCCTGCCCGGTGTTAGTGCTTCAAGCAGGGGGGGAGGAGGTCGTGTGTGTCTGCGCCTTGGTGTGTGCGCCTAGCGGCGAGGTGGTGGAGGAGGCGGTGGTGGCGGCAGGGCGTTTGCGTCAGCGCCGAGGCGGAGGGAGTGGAGGGGAGGGTTGTCTTTAGCGGTGGTTATCACTGTGTGTGCGGTTCATTCACGCAGCACCAGAATATGTCGCATGTAATCACTGAAGGCCACCTTTAAAACGCTGCGATGCGGTAACGGAGGACATGTCCGTTGTAAGCGTCCATTTTTAGGCTGCTGCTGCTGCGTGATCTACCCCCCCCCCCCCCCCAGCAGCTGTTGGCGCTCCGTTTACAAGTCGGTCTGTTTTTTCCATTGGGATCCACCGCGGGACTGCATAATCACAGTAGTTCGTAGCCCTTTACACATTCATTTAAATAGCCATGCCCACAACGACATTATCTTTAACGTGGTTTGAATGAAAATATACTGTAGACACAAAACAAAAGCACAAAGTGAATTTTATTTATTTATTTTTGCAAAATAATATACAGTCTTTTAAAAATCTTTTTTTCATGTTAGGTTTAAGAAGCACCTATGGTTTAAGAACATTATTTACAACAAACACGGGTTCCCTGCATATTAAAGGATTCAAATAAACATGTATAACAATGTCGAGTTATAACTCAAAAAAAGCAAGATGCATACGTTCATTCATTTTGTTGAAGTTACATGTAAAACAATAGAACAATAACATTAATATGATAGCAATTAATAAAGTACATCAATAAAAATATGGCCATATTTGATCCCTATTACACTACATCGCTGGTCAACAGCAGCCCCTACTGGCAGAGTTTAGAACTGCAGTCTGCTTACTTGAGCGGTACAAAGTTTATTGCATAACGGCAAGAGATGCTTCGGGGCCTGATTGCAGGGGACACTCCGGCGATGGCTTGTCAGAAGATAGACGATTGACTTGAGTTTAACTTCAGTTTAAGAAACGGAACACATTGGTAAGAGGGCTCCTTAATCATCAGATAAGCTGCTGCATCAGCAGGAAAGGGGAAGTCCCACCAAATAAAATGAAAGCAAATCTTTTTTTTCTTCTGAAATATAATTAAACGAACTAGCTGACGCCTGGATCAACAATTTCACAAGCTTCAGTCGACGTTGGATGTGATAAACATTGACCCTTGAACTTTAAGGTCATGTTTCGGAAAAAAAGGAACTGTCATACTGTGGTTATCCTGCGGTGTCCTAATGTGGTCTCTCAAGTCACCTACTGACCCTGATAAGGGCAACGTGTCGTCAGCACGCATCCCTCTGAAAACACCTCCATCAGAAAATACCAGTCAAAACCCACAGTGGAACATACCAGTACCTGCGAAAGACTTGGGTTGGGGGTGGGTTAGTAGGATAGTATAGTGGTTAGGGTGTTCAGTGTTCGAACCCCAATGCAGTCTAACTGGTCGGCATCCTGGAGGAGCAAGACGCCCCACTAAACCTCTACCAGCTGCTCAATGACCAGCTGCTCACGGTGAGTCGCTTTGGATGAAATGACTGCAGTCTGACGTTCAGACGCCCCACCTACTCCGGTTCAAACTGTGATTTGATGGATGCTTCCGTGGACTGTGGATTCTCAGCCACTAAAAGCGTGTGGTTGGTGAAACAGTCGCCATCCATGATGTACTGGTTACACGCAGTAAGTATTGGATAACACACCTCTAACCCTGACCTCTACAAACAACGTCAGCACCAATCGTACTCGTTAAACTCCTTCTACCGACGCCACATCTCGCCGCTAATCACTGAAACGTCCGGCTAGCGACCAGCACCGGCCCGGACTGACCTCGTCCGAGAGGAAATAAACACTGAAATCAAAACTCAACGACAAAACACAATCAGTGCCATGTGGGGCTAATTTCCGTGGTTTCCGGGGCAACTGATGTCACCCGTCACCATTTCAACCAATCTGTGACAGCACAGACACAATAGCCAGTGATTGGCCAGCAGGATTTATCTTAGTTTCGTTGCTCTTCAATATAAACTCTCTCCACACACACACACACACACACACACACACACACACACACACACACACACACACACACACACACACACACACACACACACACACACACACACACACACACACACACACACACACACACACACACACACACACACACACACACACACACACACACACACACACACACACACACACACACGTGTGTGTTTCCATCGTTAGCCTAACATGAACACAGTGGGGTTATCTTGCATAAGGACGATCAACAATGCAAAATCTTGACAGAGTGAAATTGTCAAGAGAATAGTCTCCTAAATAACCACTGGAAGCTGGGGCCTTGAGGGGGTCAAAGGTTATCCGAAGCCTCCAGCTGTGTAGCTGGTTTATGGTATTGGGGTGTTGAAGCTGTGACCCCGGCTGACGGTTACTGGGTTCGAGCCCCGATGTCAACGGTCTACCTGTAAGGCTGAATAAGTTGCTTTTGATGAAAGCGTCCCACGCTCAAATGACTAAACAGTAAACTGTAGCTGGGCGTCATCTTGTATGACATCACAGCAACCCACTCTGAATGGACCAATGGGATTGGGGGTTCAGGGGCTGCATTGTGAAACCACGCCCACCCTGTGATGAACGCTGCTGGGGTGAGAGCTGGGGGATGGATGGGATGGGGGGGGGGTGACTTTTCCTCAGCGATGACGAAAAACAACAATAGCCACCAGTGTTGATATGAGACGCGCAGAAGATTACACAAAACGACACTAAACGTGCTTTCGGATGCACTCGGTTTACACTTGTGTTAAAAAGCAAGGCCAAGCAAAGCGAACTGTGTTAGGCATTTCACACAAGGCTGACGCACACGCGGCGGTCCAGGATCAAGGCGGTTAGGCCGTAGCGCGGCATTCACCGCGCGCGTTCCACACTGCGGTTCTCCGTTACCAACCCATGCAAGCGCTTTAAAACATCCAACAAGCACCTGCTCTTTTAAATATATTTTTGTTTAACATACACCAACATGTCAAATTATATACATATATAGGCCACCTCTCTATTAAAAACACAACTTCTTCATAGTATTATAAACTACCTGCGTTAGATATATATATATATATATATATATATATATATATATATATATATATATATATATATATATATATATAGTTTTTTGCTTTACTTCTCAGCTATGGCGAAAATTCGGGGCAAGACAAGTGCAGCACGTAGGTTAGAGGACGGGATTAAGGGCTGTCAATCACAGTGCTTGGGCTTTAAAGGGGACAATACAATAACAGTAGATCTTAAGAATGCTTTATGAATATTTGGTTCTAAGCTAAAGGCTTTCACTTTGAAGGAGTCTTGACTTCGGTAGTTTACAGCCTGAGAATAAAACAGATTGTTTTAGCAACTACTGCATATAAATGTTTAGATTTATTTCGTAATATAATTCTCTTATCCTCCATGGAACGGGAAATATCTTGGAAGCAGCAAGGTTGGATAAAAAAACACTTCTTCTCAAGGTATTTCAAACTCACTGAGCAACTTAAAAATATAGATATTTTAGCAAAAATGGCTTCCTGCCTATTACTATTTCTAAATCTACTTTGGTGGGTTCCTGACCTGACCAGGCCAGAGGGGGGCAGTAAAGCTCAAAGACCAAGGGCTTGTATAGGTCAGAATTCTCAGGACGAATAGAAAACAGAGGACCACGTGGGCCATTACAAACATGTTCCCAGAAATATCATTAGAAATATCATGGACGTCATCGTCTCACATCATGTCTCATCTCCTCCTCCTCTCACACCTTCCCTCATCTACACTCTACAGCTCCAGTCTTACATCTCAACCTCATCTTCTCTCATATCCTCTCACGTCCACTGCTCCTCTTCCAGGATCTAGATCGCTCCATCGCTCTCTTCTCTCCAGACAGCGGGTCCAGTAACAAGGTCCTATTAAAAGCCAATACGGGGAGTTTCCCGATAAAAGTGCCAGTTTGGAATGAAAGACTACATTTCCCATCGTGTGCCTTTTGTGGCATTTGTGGTGATCCGGGTCTGTATGCTAATTTATTTATTAGAGGGACACGCTCGTTGTGGAATCATTACAGTTGGAAACCACAGCTCTGTTTGCCAATGGTCTCGTTTTTGTGTCAGTTATGAAAGCGCTTAAAATCTATCTGACATCGGGTTGGTAAAAAAAATGGCTTCAAGCGGCTAATCTACGAAGCAATCTGGAACTTGTTTAGCATTTGTTAAAGTGTCTGTACATAGTCGGCAGCCAGCATCTAGTCAAACCCAACCTCCGTGAGTGACATGCCCTATGATTTCTTTTTTGCCAACAATAGCAGGGTGAATCGGCTCTTCAAGATGCCTCTTCAGCGCAGGGTCACGGGGGTCGCCAGCGGGATCACATAAAGCACGTCTCATGCACAATCCCCTGCATGGCTGCATGGTTCCAGGTGCAGTTTCTTCATGAGCATGCAGATACAAGGTAACGCCAGAGCTGCAACTGCGACCAGGAGGCCCCGCCCACTATTCAACTAACCCCGCCCCTTCTCGGGACACCATCTCTTCCTGCGTCGATGGCGCTTGGGTTGACAAGACAAGAGAAGAGAGACGGAGGCTTCCTCCCGATTGGCTGTCTCTTCTCGTTGGTCCAGCCTCTTTTGACCTCCAGCGCACATCTGAAGTTGATGATGCATTGTGTGTGTGTGTGTTATATATATATGTAGGTACACGTGTGTGTGTGTGCGTGTGTGTGTGTGTGTGTGCGTGTGTGTTCTGGGGTCAGGAAGGTCAGGGGTCACTTGAGGCGGTCGGACCTGAAGGAGTCCTCAATGGCAGGGTCGGCCAGCATCAGGTCCCTCTCTAGCATGTCCAGGGCCAGGGGGTCCATGCGGAGTGGGTCGTCCAGGGAGAAGGGGTCCATCTCAAAGCCCGGGACATGGGACAGGGCACTGGTGATCTCCTTGGACAGGCCTGGGGGAGAGCCTCCTGGTGGGGGAGAAGAGGAGGGAGGTGGGGGGAGAAAGAAGAAAGACAGACAGGTAGATGGTCCATTAAATGTAAACTAGTCTTGGGCCTACAGTGGGTAAACATTAGGACAATGTCCAGAGCCACAAACGGAGGTTCACCAGTATGCAGACGTACACATTCCAACCATAACCCGGTAAAGAACAAACCCTCCCCAATGAGACAGCAGAGCGATGGCGTCAGACAGACAGACGGACGGACAGGAATGCATGCAAAACCTGCGAGGAACACGCCAACAGAGGAACATCCATCTCACCGGTGAGGATGATGTTGGGGACGGCGTGTCGGGGGTCTGGGGAACCGTAGTTGTGGTTGTGGAGGTTGAGCAGCTGCTGCTGGTGGCCCAGCTCAGGGGGCTCCAGGGAGCCCTGGGGGGAGGGGTACTGGCTCCCGTCTTGCAGACCCCCGTCGCCCAGAGACAGGCCCTCTCCCTGACCCTCCATACCGAACTGAGGGCACACAAACACACTCGTACCCGAGACGTGGAGAATGTGTGTGTGTGCGTGTAGGTGTGTGTGTGTGTAGGTGTGTGTGTGTGTAGGTGTGTGTGTGTAGGTGTGTGTGTGGGTGTGTGTGTGTGTGTAGGTATGTGTGTGTGTGTGTGTGTGTGTGTAGGTGTGTGTGTGTGTGTTCCTACCTGCTGGTTGGCTCTCCCAGTGAGCTGGACACTCAGGTAGGGGTCATCCAACAGAGAGTTAAACAGCGAGTCCTACAAGTGGTTTAATACAGAGTGATATAGAGAGTTAGACAGGGAGTTAAGACAGGAAGTCTTACAGTGAGTTAGTCAGAGAGTTCAACTGAGTTAGACAGGGAGTTAGACAAATAGTTTGTGAGAGTTAAACAGAGTTAAACAGGGAGCTAGACAGCGAATCCCTACAGCAGACAAGAGGTACAATACAGCCTAAGATATGCAGTGAGTTAAAAGCTTAATCTCAGCATTACCTAGACCAAATGCTTCTGTATTGATTCGTCAGTGTGTACTGATGTCCTTTGATGTGCCCATTGAACTTCCCCATAATGCATGGAGTTATTACTCATCTCATGACATGCGGTTCACCCCCTCCAACTCAGGCTGTGTGGAGGTGCAGTAAATGCCGCAACTGGAAATGTCGAATTGGGTCAGTTGCTTTTAGAATAGACAAGCTATTATACGCTACATATATGTTAAACATTTCCGGGGGGGTTTTCTAAAGGTTACCCAAACCGCCAGAGTTCTGTTAGATATCCTGTGTTTCTCTTGAGTGTTTAGTCCATCTTGTGTTAAGTCTTTAGTATGTTCACCAGGCACTCAACTTGAGTCAGAAAGACCAGGTCCTTACCATTACTATTTAGTCATTTATGAGACACCGTTATCCAAAGCAACTGACAGGAAATTCAAGACACATGTCATTTAGGAGCAGGTAGGAGGGGGGGGGGTTTAGGTAGAAGGTTTCTTAATGCCCCCCTTATAAGAGACCAGGTGTGACCAGGTGTGTGTATTATAGAGAAAAGGTGGGTCAATACTTACCAGAAAATCAATATGTGTATTACAGGGACCAGGTAAGTCTATGTGAGTATTATAGAGGCCAGGTGGGTCTATGTGAGTATTATAGAGGCCAGGTGGGTCTATGTGAGTATTATAGAGGCCAGGTGGGTCTATGTGAGTATTATAGAGGCCAGGTGGGTCTATGTGAGTATTATAGAGGCCAGGTGGGTCTATGTGAGTATTATAGAGGCCAGGTGGGTCTATGTGAGTATTATAGAGGCCAGGTGGGTCTATGTGAGTATTATAGAGGCCAGGTGGGTCTATGTGAGTATTATAGAGGCCAGGTGGGTCTATGTGTGTGTAATAGAGGCCAGGTGAGTCTATGTGTGTAGTATTATAGAGGCCAGGTGGGTCTATGTGTGTGTAATAGAGGCCAGGTGAGTCTATGTGTGTGTAATAGAGGCCAGGTGAGTCTATGTGAGTGTTATAGAGGCCAGGTGGGTCTATGTGTGTGTAATAGAGGCCAGGTGAGTCTATGTGTGTGTAATAGAGGCCAGGTGAGTCTATGTGTGTGTAATAGAGGCCAGGTGAGTCTATGTGTGTGTTATAGAGGCCAGGTGAGTCTATGTGTGTATTATAGAGGCCAGGTGAGTCTATGTGTGTGTAATAGAGGCCAGGTGAGTCTATGTGTGTGTAATAGAGGCCAGGTGAGTCTATGTGTGTGTAATAGAGGCCAGGTGAGTCTATGTGTGTATTACAGGGAGCAGGTGTGAGAGTGTGTGTATATGTGTGCTTTAGAGACAATGTGTGTCAGTACTTACGCTATAGAGTCCCAGGTCAGAGGCGAGGGACTGGTTGATCTGCTGGAGCTGCATGAGCCCGCTGGGTCTCTGAGGATGGGCGTGGCCCTGGGTGGACTGGTCACACTGGTCCAGCTGGGTCTCACACTTTATCAGGGGGGTGCTGGTGGGGTCCAGTGGACCGCTGGCTGGTCTCTGCTGCTGGAAGGATAGAGAGACATGATGATGTGAGGCAGCAGGAGCCGGTCGGCTGGTGTAATACAGGGGTTTCAGCCATTTGGGGATACAACATGAAATGTATTTTTAGGGGGGGGGGGGGGGGGGGATGTCATGTATGTTTTAAATGTAATAGGATAATTCACTTTCACCCAGGTCACCCAGAACGTTTTGGCTTTCGTAGTTGGTCCAATTTTGAGCGATTGTTCTCAGCCTCACTTGTAAGTCACGTGTTCTCAGCCTCACTTGTAAGTCACGTGTTCTCAGCCTCACTTGTAAGTCACGTGTTCTCAGCCTCACTTGTAAGTCACGTGTTCTCAGCCTCACTTGTAAGTCACGTGTTCTCAGCCTCACTTGTAAGTCACGTGTTCTCAGCCTCACTTGTAAGTCACGTGTTCTCAGCCTCACTTGTAAGTCACGTGTTCTCAGCCTCACTTGTAAGTCACGTGTTCTCAGCCTCACTTGTAAGTCACGTGTTCTCAGCCTCACTTGTAAGTCACGTGTTCTCAGCCTCACTTGTAAGTCACGTGTTCTCAGCCTCACTTGTAAGTCACGTGTTCTCAGCCTCACTTGTAAGTCACGTGTTCTCAGCCTCACTTGTAAGTCACGTGTTCTCAGCCTCACTTGTAAGTCACGTGTTCTCAGCCTCACTTGTAAGTCACGTGTTCTCAGCCTCACTTGTAAGTCACGTGTTCTCAGCCTCACTTGTAAGTCACGTGTTCTCAGCCTCACTTGTAAGTCACGTGTTCTCAGCCTCACTTGTAAGTCACGATGGAAAACAGCAATGGCTCAACTATAACATAAAGTCAACTGAATCCCTACCGTTCCAAAGTGCTGCTGCTGTAGCTGCTGGTTGTGGGCGTTGCGCAGGTTCTGTAGCTGCAGGTTGTGTTGTTGTTGCTGCTGCTGCTGCTGCTGCTGCTGTTGTTGTTGTTGTTGTTGCTGCTGCTGTTGCTGATACGGGTGGTGGTGTTGGTGTTGATGGAGGTGCTGCTGCTGGGGGGGAGGGGTGGGGCGGTTCTGCTGCTGCAGCCGGTGCATCTGGGTGTGGTGGGGGTGCTGTTGACCTAGGGAGGAGGAGGAGGGCTGCTGCTGCTGCTGCTGCTGCTGCTGCTGCTGCTGCTGCTGCTGCTGCTGCTGCTGCTGCTGATGCTGCTGCTGGCTGTTGGTGGGAACGCAACTACCCTGATTCTGGTGAGCGTGGTGGTTCTGGTGGAGCTGCTGGTTGGGTGGTTGGGTGGAGCTGCTGGTTGAAGGGGTAGGGTGGTAGTCGTTGGTCGAGGGGCAGCTTGCTGGTATCCAGAGGAACTCCCTGGTGGAGGGAGAGCAGGGAGGAGGTTACCCACGGCAACCCAACCCCAGAGGATGCAGTAGTGTATATGGGGGACTACAGAGTTTATTGACACAGAGACAATGATAGCACTATGAGAGAGAGAGACAGAGACAGAGAGAGAGAGCTACCTGTGTGATGGAGGACAGCGTGGGGGAGATGGTGGGGGAGAACTGTTTAGAGGGGTGTCTTCGCCCCTCCCCCCCCATGGGCAGGATGAGGGGGGACAGCTGGACCCGTCTCCGCGGTGATGTGCTGAGTGGCGACTGCCCTTGGCCACTCAGGAGCGGCGAGTAGGAGGAGCTACACGAGCTGGACCCGCCCACAGCGCTGCTGTAGCTGGGATTGCTACTGGCAACTGACTGCCCACTCAGGGAAGAGTTGCTGAGGGAGGAGTGCAGCGATTGGCTGCTGAGGGAGGAGGGCAGGGAGGGGGAGGAGCTATGCGAGGACTGCAGGGAGGGGTTGCTAAGCGATGAGTGCAGGGAGGTGGAGCTTAGGGAGCTGGGGAAGGAGTGGCTGAGAGATGATTGGATGTTGGGGTTGCTTAGCGACGAGTGCAGGGAGGGGTGACTGAGCGCGCTCTGTAGAGACGCTAGGAGACCTGAGGAGAGAGGAAACACTGGTCAGATAGAGAAGCAAGGGGGTGAACCCAGGGGGGGGGGGATATGATGGAGGGGCTGGGCTACAGAGTTAATCAGATTTAATGTAATAATTTGAATAAAACATGCCTCATGACTCTCTCCCTCTCAACCATAAGTTTAGCGCTCTCTCTCTCTTTTCTCTCCCTCTTGAGAACCTCTCTCTTGAGAACCTCTCAGCTTCTCTCAAGAGTCTCACAAAGCAAATACATCCGACATCCACTTATGCTGTACACACACACACACACACACACACACACACACACACACACACACACACACACACACACACACACACACACACACACACACACACACACACACACACACACACACACACACACACACACACACACACACACACACACACACACACACACACACACAGGTTAGGGTATCCTTCCAACAGGTCTGTTACCTAGCAACCACCTCTTGTGGGGAGTCACATGACCTCAACCTCTCAGGTAAATAGAGAAACAACGCACCCTGTTTCCATCTAAGCAGCCCTCCCCACACAACTAATTAGACGCCTGTGGTTTTCCTGCCTGTGCTGTTCAAAAAAGGTCAGTTTTCATTCCATTATGAAAACAAAGCACTTGTTAACTGAAAGATGAACTGAAATAGTAACAAGCTCACAACATTTATGCAAAACACAACACACCACACACACACACACACACACACACACACCAGGTGTATGTTGGTGGAAGGCATGGCCGGGGCCGTTGGCAGCGTTGATGCCCAGCTGGGTGAGCGTGGAGGCCAGGTTCCCGGTGCTGTTGCCCCCGCTGAGGGGTGCCGAGCCCGAGTAGCCGGGCTCGTCGTGGTCCAGGGGCGTGGGGAGAGGCGAGGGGAAGTGGAGGCTGGACAGGTCGGGCAGGGAGCCCCCCGTGTTGAGGGCCGGGGGGGGCAGGTGGGCTGTAGCGGAGCACAGCTGCTCTGGGGAGGGAAAAATACTAGGGAGAGGGAGGCGAGAAGGAGAGAGAAAAAAGGGAGCAGGGAGGAAAGAAGCAAAGGGAGGAGAAAAGAAGGAGAGAAAGAAAGAACAAAAAAATTTAAAAGGAGGAGAGAAAGACAAAGAAAAAAACGTTTGGTTAAAACTAACTAAGGAAGGGTACAGTGATGTGTGATGGACTACTTAAAGAGGAATGTGTGTGTGTGTGTGTGTGTGTGTGTGTGTGTGTGTGTGTGTGTGTGTGTGTGTGTGTGTGTGTGTGTGTGTGTGTGTGTGTGTGTGTGTGTGTGTGTGTGTGTGTGTGTGTGTGTGTGTGTGTGTGTGTGTGTGTGTGTGTGTGTCTTACTTGATACCAGGCACTTCACAGGACCTGGGTCGTGACGACAGCAGTGGCAACTAGACAGGAAAAGATGAGCACCGTTAGTTTATAATAAATAATTAGAATACAAAGATACAAAACAGACGGGTAGACACATTGATAGATAGACGGTATATAGGTAGAGACAGACAGGTTGGGAGCCAAGTAGAGAGTCCTGGAGAGACACAGACAGACAGACAGAGGGACAGACAGACACGCAGAGGGAGAAACAGACGGGTAAGGATGCTAACCTTTTTGGTGTCCCAGGGCTTGAGGAGTTTTCCTTCATCCAGAACGTTCTCCTCAATGGGCGGAACCGGGTACGGAAACACTGAGGGGACAAACGACACAGAAAATCACTAGTCAAGATGGCTGACCATTAAACATTCAGAGAAAATGGAGAAAAAGATACAAAACGCTACATACTCCGCCTTCCTTCGCCCTCTGACGGACCTGATGGACACACAGGACAGTTTTTAGCGACTGAATTGAACTAACAACTTGGTTTTCAAACTGTGGGCGCAGGCGCTTCTTGACACAGCTAATCAGAATTATGTCCCAGACTTTGTGTATGGAAAGGCTGGCTCTGTGAGACTAGGGGGGTGATGACTGACCTGCTCGTCGGGAGGTCTGGGGGATGAGGCTGTGGCTGGAGGAGAAGGGGTCTCCTGTAGGGGGGTTCATCACACTGGTATGGAGCGCAGAGTCAGAGTTGGTCCTGCAGAGGCAAGAGAGACAAGAGAGACAAGAGAGAGACAGAGAGAGAGAAAAGAAGAGAGAGAGAGAGAGAGAGAGACAAGAGAGACAGAGAGAGAGTAAGACAGAGAGACAGAGAGAGGAGAGAGAGAGAGACAGAGAGAGAGTGTAAGAGAGAGCGGGCACGCGACTGAGGGACTGAGGCTCTAGCCCCTTTAACACAGCCTGGTCAAATTGAGATGTCCTTTCCAATTGCATAAAACATACAAACATTGAATTGGGGGGGGGGGGGGGGCTTGTTGTTGGTAACAAGTAGTTAATAACAAGTAGTTAATAACAAGTAGTTAGTAACAAGTAGTTAGTAACAAGTAGTTAGTAACAAGTAGTTAGTAACAAGTAGTTAGTAACAAACGGCGCGACAGGTGTGTGACGTTTGACGATGTGCAAATTTCTCTTCAAATTCCCCCTTCAAACTTTTTGTGATTGCACAGAACGCGCCGCTGGAACCAATCCGCTGGTGCATGTACGGGACGTATCGCCATGTGGTACACGGCTGCTCAGCAAGTTAGCTTGCATTTAAAGAGTGGTACAAATGTGCATGGCTATATAAAAGAGCTCAACAATCGGTTAGCCTGCCATTATGGTTAAGGAAGCTGCCCCATGCGCATGCTAGGTCACACTAGACGCCGTCGCTGTTGTGATACACGTCACGCTTCTGGTTATGAAAAACGAACACGGTATGATATGAAAGTACACACAGGGCGGCATTAGGACAGGTTTGTTTGGTTCTGCATAAAAAAGCAAAGCCTAATGACAGATCTTTTTTTATGGCAATACTGCGGGATCTCTAATGAGAGAGAGAGAGAGACGAACAGAGAAATAGGAAGAGCCTCATGCGTGGCACACACTAGACGCTTTGTGAGATCGTGAGATCCTACACATGTGATGAGTTTAGGGGACTTCAGTGTAAAAAAAAACATGCCGACGGCCATGCTATGCGCTCATTTTAGGAGCACTAAATAACAACCCTAAAATAACTACGAAAATAACTACGGCCGAAGTCATGGAGATGCCGTAAAAATGGACTTTATATTAAGCAACGCGAGACGGACTCCTCCATTTCCCAAATGACCATTACACTTTGACCGCCTTTGCTTGGGTTCTAATTACTGGTCAGTGTGGATCCCAATGGGCCAATCGTCTTACCCTCGTGACAATCCATACACCGTGTCCTCGCCTGACCTCGGGGTTCCCCCCACACACTACAGGATATCGGATCCTAACGGTTGAACATGCTTTTGTGATTTTTAATTGGTGCGGCCCCGATCAGACTTGGGGGAAGTAAAATGTAATCTCCTTAGAACCATTAAAAGATCAGTCACTTTGCTGACACAGACACAATAGGCACAATATCGGGCTAACAATTCTGTAGTGTGTACCCAGCATAAGTGAGCGAGAAATAGAGGTACAGTCAATTATACAGTGATCTCACGACAAACCGATGACAAACCCATAACAATTTCAGGTTAAGAAAATAAAAGTCAGAGCCTGCTAAATCTGCTTATTTGCTCAAATGTCAGCAGTTAGCACCGCTAACACGCTAGCACCGCTAACACGCTAGCACCCGAGCTATTCTTACAGAGACGCAGTTCTTGTTGAGTTTCGACGAGCGTCGTTTGTTACGGGCAGCGATCAGGGGTGTGTATACATTGTGATCTCAGATCATCAGTTGCGCTGGTTTAACACAACATGGTGGTTGTGCATGAGACAACGTTGCAAAGCAGTAAAACAGCAGGTCTGCCGTTCGGTCGCCTGCTTTCCAGAGAGCCGGTGCTGAAGACATTTAGTCACACGGCAACCATTTTATCCAAAGAGACTCACAGTGAATGCGTCATCATTTGGGAGCAGGTTGTGGTTTGGGCACCTTGTTCTAGAAATTAAAAAAAAAAAGCTCCGACATAATATAACCTGTTCTTTTACAACAAAGAAATGGGGAATCAGATAAGGAACAGTAAGAGGGACAGACGGAGGAGGTCGAGGCAAACCGGGAAGCTCCTTATGGAAGCTCCGTCCGCATAGGAAGCGGTGCGTGTAGCTCGCCGCTCAGCCCAGCGGTTGTCCACGTTGTACATGTTATTTTAGAGCGCTTTGGACCCGCCCACCTCCGTGCAGAGGTCGCTTTGCTTGGCGCTGCCCTGCACACAAATGGAGTTCCGAGCGCACACCGCATCCTATGCAGACGGGCCATTAAAATGTACAGACCCGCTCTCTCTTCATACGATTTTTTTTTGAATGCATTAAAAACACAGTGGTTAGCGCTTTCTTTCCAAGGCCGTGTCTCTTGAGCCACAGCCATGAAGAATAGCAATGTGTCGTTAGCCAAGATACCTTCATGGAAAGGCGAGAGGGAAGGAGAGGAGAGGAAATTAAATTAAATGTAATAAGATTAAACTTAGTTACATGTAATTTCATTGAATAAAAGGGGAGAGGACGAGAGGAGAGGAGAGGAGAGAAGGTGGAGTATTTCACCTGTTGAGTGCGGTAGTGGGGAGACGGAACAAATGGCTTCTATCCCCGGGGAAGTTTCCACACCAGTTCCTTTCATGAGCCACACACACAATGAGCATGGTTACCTTCTCCCCTTCACCAGGAGGAAGAGGAGGAGGGGGAGGAGGCGGGGTGGAGACCACAAGCCAAAAGGAGGAGCAGAGAGGGGTGAATGGGGAGAGAATGAGGAGCTGGTGTGAAACAGATGGAGCCAACAAAGAGCACAGAAGAGGGTGTGTGTGTGTTTGTTTGTGTGTGTGCGTGTGTTATTGTGAGGCTAACAGCTCAGTGGGGTGATGCGCTATGATTATATAACAGGGTGCATTTGATTCCAGACTCAGCAGCTTCCCCTGGCATATTTACAGGGCTGTTTATCTCGGAGACCGCCAACACTTTGACACTGACCTACTAAATCTAACCCTCCTCCTGCCGACACACACACACACACACACACCACACACACACACACACACACACACACACACACACACACACACACACACACACACACACACACACACACACACACACACACACCACACACACACACACACACACACACACGATGTGAGTGATTGGGACTGGAGTTTGGCTGTGGCCGCATAAAACTACTTCCTGTTCCTCGGAGCCAATCACTGACGATGATGTCAGCAGGATGGAAGACAAGCAGTGTGACTGAGTAATAAACCATCTCTAACCTAATACCTAAACTAAACATATGTAAGTCAATACCTACATTTAACTGTCCCTAAAATAAACCTAAACCATCTATAACTCAAACCTACCCAATACCTAGACAGAACCACTTCTAATGCATCATGGGAATAACCATGATAACCACATCACTGACTCACCAGCCAGTGACATCACTTCCTCGTTCAGCAGTATATTTTTTTCAACTAGTCAGATATCCAGTGATGTCATGTAAAGAGATTGATCATGATTTGACCATTTTAACCACGCTCATAATGCACCTGTGTGTCTGTTAATGTCAATGTGTGTGTGTAATTTTACACGCACGTGTGTACGTCTATGTGCAGAGGTGTATGTATATGCGTGTGTGTGTGTGTGTGTGTTGTGGGGAGGAAGAGTGGGGCACGCTTACACCCATAGTTTAGTAAATATGATGCTATGAGTATTATTAGCCTGGAGGCCAGACAGAGGGCAGCAGTCTAGAGATATGATTGACAAGACGTTAAAGAGGTCTCAAGAGATGCAGACGGAAAACCAAGAGATTTAATTTGGCGCAGGTCGAGGAGCAACCCTAACAGGATTGCGTCACGCTAATGCTAAAACCATGTAATGCCACCCTTAGCATGCAGGTGTGGAATCATAACACTATAAGCTAACAACGTCCAGGTGATACTCTGGTTCAGAAGCGGGCGTAGCGTCATAGCACTTGAAGCCAACACGTCAAACAGGTAATGCAATGGTTAGCATGCAGGCGTAGCATCATAGTAATATAAGCTAACTACTCTACTACCAGCTTATGCTATGGTTCGCATGCAATTGTAGCACAAGCCACGTAGAGGACATGGGAAAGCGATGTGTAACATTTTAGAAATAACCATTGTTAAAAGTTTGAGTGAATCTTTAGAGGTTGGGGTTTCAGCATCTGTGTTGCGTTAGTTTACAGGCGTTGTGGCAGAGGCATTAAGAGAGAAGAGAGAAACAGCTGAGCTGAAGAGAACAGGCATCCCTGTGGACACCAACGTTTCCATGGAGACCCGTGGGGAGTTGGGGTCCTAACTTACCTTCTCCAGCTGGGGTCAGGGGGCGGGGACAGGTAGGCAGGGTTGTACGCAGAGTTGTCCATCTGAGCGCACAATTAGTCAAGGCAACAAAAGCGATGACATCGAACAAAATAGAAAATAAAATAAAAACTTTGACCATTTACATTTAAAGTTTACTATTAATTATTAATAGTAATAGTAAATTAATAGAATTAATCTCATGTATTCAGGGTCTAATTTCATCAATCTTCAGTGACCTGAAATGCATAGGGTCCAAGTAGGGTCCCGATCCACAGGTTGGTAAAAATGGACTGGAGTGTGTGTTTTTAGTGTGAGTTAGACTGATTACTCTATGGCTGGTGAGGCTGCACACCTGTGGGTCATTGTTAATCAAGGCCCACAGGTTAAAGCCACCACACACACACACACACACACACACACACACACACACACACACACACACACACACACACACACACACACACACACACACACACACACACACACACACACACACACACACACACACACACACACACACACACACACACACACACACACACACACACACACACACACACACACACACACACACACACACACACACACACTTGAGGGAGGGCTCGAGCATGTACCATCTGCATGAGAATGCTACACTGACCTTATGTACCGCAGCATCTGATTGGCTGATTAAAAGGATACCTGTCGGTTCCGGTACGGTCGGACCGGGGAAACAAAGCGGCGGTCCCGCTGCACCCTCTCAACCAGACCGTGGTGACGGGTGGTGCGACTGGATTCCAGGGTGGAGGAGAACGAGCCCTGGGAGAGAGACATGAGACAGTGTGCACGAGAGAGACAGAAAGGGGAAAGGGGAAGAGAGAGAGAAAGTGAACGGGAAAGAGAAAGGATTATTAATATGATTTAGGCACACACACATGCTTTGTTGCATTATGACACTTTCAATGTCCAATGCAAATAGTTGGGAGTGGTTTTCACAGGGAGTAGTGGAGGTCTGTTACCTGGAAGTCTTGGTGGCTGCGTCCGATCTGGTTGACATCAGGCAGGGAACCACCGTAATAGGGACCCTGGTTTCTGGCCAAACGCTTTTGGGCCTGGAGCTGAGCAGAGCGAGTTAATGAGTTAATGAATATAGAAATATGAAACAGAAAGATGAGAAGACATGAAATACACGAGGAAGGAATTAATTAAATAACGAATACTGACGTGAGAGAAAGTGTGAGAAAACACAGGCGAACTCCACAATTCCAAACGACTAACTTTTACTTTCAAACAGCTTGTTATTGTTCCGCTGACTGAACCGCCCACGCATTGCTGCCGTGAAATACATGCAGCCTGCATACGTGCGTGCATGCTTAGCACTAACATGCATGCATGTGTGGGTGTATCTGTGTTTATTGCCCCCTTCACTTCAAAAATACAACACATTGTGCTACTATTAATAGGGCGATGAACTACAAGTTGGAATGTCCATTGTACCGAGTTGACTTGATGGATGCGTCACAAACTATAAAAACAAAACACGAGATCAAAGAGCACACCTGAGAGCACGCCTGACTGTGATAAACAGCGCAGTCGCTAGGACACACCGATTTAGTCTTATTGTTTGGTAGCCAGTGTGAATCGCAAATTCCCTGCGGCTTCACTGTCCAACTGCTGTGAGTCTTATTTAATGGGCCAGGGTCTAATAATGATGTTGAAATGTACTGCTTAAACACAGCTTACATGTACAGAAAGTATACATTACGATATACTGCACTCGGGTTGGCCCGATACTATATGTGTCTGTGTGTCTATTGTGTGTGTGTGTGTGTGTGTGTGTGTGTGTCTGTGTGTGTTGTGTCTGTGCGCGTGTTGGAAGGGTCTGAATAGAATTCCCAGAAGAGACACATTTACAGGGGTGGGTGGGGGAAGACCCCAGTGAATAGAGGTGAGAGAGAAAGACACACACACACACACACACACACACACACACACACACACACACACACACACACACACACACACACACACACACACACACACACACACACACACACACACACACACACACACACACACACACACACACACACACACACACACACACACACACACCCCTCAATGAATCCACCAGTTCACCAGTTCTACTCGGCATCCAATACAACAATTTGTATTGCATCCAATACAAAAATTCACCCTTCAGGGATACCAGAAAACACCATATGTTTATTTTATGTTGTTTTAAATAACTAGACTGAGATGCCTCTCTCAAAAAGACCATGCCCAAACGGGGGAGGTCAGGCCAAGCCCAGCCAAGGAATCCGTATTAAACCAGTCCAAATTAACACTTGCATGAAACTGATTTAAGGTGTAAGATACTTAATAGACAGTTGCATGGTCGTAACCGGCAACTATAGATTTCGGCAGTGCACATAAGCAGGCACACATTCATTCACAATTAAAATCTTATGGTGTTCTGAACAGTGTTATGTCCCTAATTTAGAATAACTCCACGTGTGTAACCGCACTTCACAGTATAGTAACGCAGGACATAACATAGTACATAACATAGAGAATCTCACTGTGACAATTCAACTCCATTATATCCCATCGAAATCGTACCATTATTATTCAGTAGTAATGCCTTAATCCAAAGTGACTTGCAGTGAATTCAGACAGGCCTGCTTGTCATTAAGGAGCAGGTATAGGTTAAGGCATCTTGCTCATAGGGTCTTGCAGCTGCGGACATTGGGGGATCGAACCCAGAACCTTTCGGCTGGGAGTCCCAACAACCCACCCTAGCACCCCAATAATAAACGACATAAATACACACACACACACGATAAATATATATAGATATATGGAGATAGATATATGGAGAGATAGACCATTTAAATAGCATGAACGGTGTGCACTATGATATGTATTATTGCAAATAACTGGGAGACCGTTTTGAAGTGTGGTTCAAAACAGCGTGGCTTTCATTTGGTTTATCAATCCGGTGGCCAGTCAGCCTACATATCAATAACATGTATCAATAGCAATCTTACCTGATAGGACTATATTATATATATATATATATATATATATATATATATATATATATATATATATATATATATATTACTGTGTATATGAGTACCCTCTGAACTCAAACCAAACATGTCAACTACGTTCCTATCCTATCTTAACACACGTTAACACGTCGTGTCCGCCACATCTTCCATAAACTTCCATAAAGGTAACATGGTGGTTAGTGATCTGTTAACGATGACTGATGACTGATTAGAGCTACTCCTAAGTCCCGGGGGCTAGCAGCAGTAGCACACGGGTGACAGCGGCACACCGTAAACACGCCAGGCTAGTAGCCGCTACCAGTTAGCACTAGTCGGCTAACGACGTAGAGGAAATGGAGACCAAACAGGAGTTTTATCAAAGTCCCAGTCCGCCACTGAACCACCGTGCCCGTATCGGAGTGGTTGACGTTCGTACAAATACACGTACGACGTCCCGTGTACAGGGGCTGTTATTTGGGGGTTAGAAAAAAACTCCCCAAGGCCTCTCCTTCCACTAAGCGGCTCTCCTCCTCCTCTCTACTGCTGCTCCCGCTTGCCCGTCTCCGACTGCGACTCACCCGGGTAGAGGAGATGTCCATCATGACCTCCTGGAAGGCGGCTGTCTCCTCCGCCTGTCGCTGTGTGTGCAGCGCTATTTTCTCGCTAAACTTTCGGGGGTTAGAAGCCCCGGACACCGCTCCCGGAGCGGAGCCTGAGCCCGGACCGGGTCCGCAACCGCCTGTACCCGACGCGGACATCTTTACCCGAGCGGACGGGGGACGACTTGACGTAGTGGTACGGTTCTTCCCCCCCCCGGAGCGGTGACAGCGGTGGCGGAGGCGCCCCCTGCAGGCCATATTGAGGCCCTGTGGACGACTATGAACTGTTATACGTCCAGGGTTATGAACTGTTATACGTCCAGGGTTATGAACTGTTATACGTCCAGGGTTATGAACTGTTATACATCCAGGGGTATGAACTGTTATACATCCAGGGGTATGAACTGTTATACATCCAGGGGTATGAACTGTTATACATCCAGGGTTATGAACTGTTATACATCCAGGGGTATGAACTGTTATACATCCAGGGGTATGAACTGTTATTATACATCCAGGGGTATGAACTGTTATTATACATCCAGGGGTTATGAACTGTTATTATACATACAGCTGGTATGAACTGTTATTATACATACAGCTGTTATGAACTGTTATTATACATACAGCTGTTATGAACTGTTATTATACATACAGCTGTTATGAACTGTTATTATACATACAGCTGTTATGAACTGGTATTATACATACAGCTGTTATGAACTGTTATTATACATACACAGCTGTTATGAACTGTTATTATACATACAGCTGTTATGAACTGGTATTATACATACAGCTGTTATGAACTGTTATTATACATACAGCTGTTATGAACTGGTATTATACATACAGCTGTTATGAACTGGTATTATACATACAGCTGTTATGAACTGTTATTATACATACAGCTGTTATGAACTGTTATTATACATACACAGCTGTTATGAACTGTTATTATACATACAGCTGTTATGAACTGGTATTATACATACAGCTGTTATGAACTGGTATTATACATACAGCTGTTATGAACTGTTACGAATATATGTCAAACCAAACCAGATACAAACCAGTGTCTTGAGTTTAATAGTGTTGAGAGAAAAAATACATTCATTGGTGCGAATAACATTTTTGAATAAAGTGGAGAAAAATATCAATACAATCATTGGAATCTTTCATAGTCCTTCACACAACTCTCTAAAATAAAATGTAAATATATATATATATCGTACCTAGGCCAGCTTTGGCCACAAAGACCACACCATGATTAGAATACATTTTTAAAACATATTTGAAAAGTGTGGGGACATAACTGTTCTAAAATTGACATGCCCAAGTAGTCATCACCATGGGCCCCAAAATCATTTTTCCAAGCAACCGAGTGATGAGTGTTGTTGGCCCAACACACCGCGGCCTTATGAATTTCCTCGGTGAAAAGGTTACTCTTCAAACAACAGGCAGAGAAGGGCACATTTTGAATTGTGATGGTTACCACAGGACAGCCTCGCTTTGGTCCCCGCCGCCCGCTGTCGACTTCAACAGGAAATTGTGAAACTTTGAGGACTTTTCTGGCACTGTATTAGATATGGTTTAGTGAGGGTGTCATTAAGGTCAGTGGTGAGGAGGAATCATTGGTTGAACGCAATGCATCATGGAAAAAAGAACCCCGCCAAAGAGTGTGTCGACTGCTGTCACCTGACAGGAAATAGAAGTGATATCAATATCCTCATAGAAGATTAGGAATTATGTTATTTAACTATATATACATATATATATATGTATATATACACACACACACACACACATACATACATACATATACACATACATATATATTATATATATACACACACATATATATATATATATATATGTGTGTATATATATATATATATATACACATACACACACACACATACACATATATATATATATATATATACACACACATTCATATATATATATATATATATATATATATATATATATATATATATTCATATGTGATACAGTTTAGATGTTGTTTTTAACTGGAATGCAGAAGTGATTGAGCTTTCTGATTTATTGGTTATTTATACTGGTTATTTTTGGCCAGGAATATTTAGACATGCTACAAATATAAAGTATAATCAATGTCACACCTCAAAATGATCACTCTGTCAGTTCGCTCCGTCAATCTTTCACAACGCACCGGGACACACACACCCACGCAGCCGCCGACAAAACAGGAAACACACGTCACGTCTCTTCCTTCCTGTCCTGAGCCCTCGCGCGACTACAGCTGGATGAATAGGACGGCGGTCACCACGGAGAAGCCCAGCAGCAGCATGCCCACCTTGGGTAGGCGGTCGCGGGGGGAGCTGAGCTCGTGGGGTAGTATCTCCAGGAAGGTGATGTAAAGGAAGGTGCCCGTGGCCATGCCCTCCAGCGTGGAGCGAGCCAGCAGGTGCTGTGGCGACGCCTGCGTCTCCGTGAGCGCCAGCCCCAGCCCGATGCCCAGCGGGGACATGGCGGCGAAGAGGAGCACGCATCCGGCCACCACAGGCCTCCGCAGCCGTGCCTGCACCAGCTTCAGGGACAGGCTGAAGGAGATGATGCTCTTGTGGAGGAGCAGCGCCACGCAGATCTCCAACACCTTCGCCCTGTCCTCCAGCAGCCCCACTGCCAGCCCCTCGAACACCGAGTGCAGTGACAGCGAGAACACCAGGATGAACGCCCGCAACGCCGAGCGGGACGTGAAGTCCACGTGGAAGTGACCACCCCCACCCTCCTCCCCCCCTTGGTGTGAGTGGGAGTGGCGTCGGCCGTTCGGCTCGTGTGATTGGATGCTGGAGTCGACCAATAACGAGCGGTGTTCTTCAGAGGGGTGGGCCGGTTCACGGTCTTTGAAGGAGAGGACGACCTGCTCCAGGACCAGCACCAGGAAGAAGCCCATGGCCATGATGAACTCTGGCAGGGGGAAATGGGACTGGAGGAGGGAGGGGGGGGGGGGGTTAGGGTCAGGGGTTAGAGGTCACAGACAAACCATTGTACAGCCTTGCACTGTTATCATAACTCCCTACCTCTACCTATAGTTGACATATTTATTGTTTACATACCTGTATGATAGCCATGTACATTTTTACTGTACCTGCCGTATATATATATTAATTGTCAACTGTTGATACAACTGCATAGCCCTGCTCACTACCTGCTGTGTATACATTTATAGATATTGATCCTGTTGATATAATTGAATACCCCTGCTAACTACCTGTTTAATACTTGTATACTTACCTGTATATATATATATACCTACAATTCTGCACATATCTTATACATACTCTATAAGTTATGTTATACCTGTTTTTATACCTAGTAGACTGTCTTTACATATTATTTAACCACTGTTAATTATATATTACCATGCACTTTACTGCAACATTTGCACTCTGGTTAGATGCCAACTTATTTTCGCTGTACTATACTTGGGCTGTGTAATGACAATACATTTGAATCTAATCTAATCTAATATTATAGAATTATATATAGGAGGGTGAAGAACCCTGTGATTGCGATATATTAAGAGAGAAGGATGGAGAGAGAGAGAGAGAGAGAGAGAGACTGGTTCATTACCTTTATAGTTATCCTTATCTTATCTTTATGATATATATAAGAATAATGTTGAATGAATTATGTATATTTTCATTGGATTACTGTGTTCTTAGTATTTGTATTTAGCATGGCATATATACGTACTAGTTTACAGTTCTTAAGAGACCATAGGATGTGGGGGAGGATGTTAGCAGGTGTATTAAGGTGTCTCAGATGAGGGGGCGGAGCTAGCAGGTGTTCTCACCTTGAGTCCAGTAGTGCCGAAGGCCTGCTCCATTCCCTCCAGGTAATCGGGGAGCAGGTCTAGCAGACAGGTGGCCAGGAACACACCGCCAGCGAAACAGCTCACCAAACTCAGCCAGCGCTTCTGTCTCTCTGCCCAGTCACATGACCATATTAAATGACCCTCCAACTATGCCACCATTAAGATCAGATCAAATCTACCATGAACCCCCAGATGTTATATTTGAGAGTCACAGCAGCAGAAGTACAGGACAGAAACACTACAAATAAAATACAATAATATAACATAATATAAATACAAAGAAAAAATACACATTTTTCAGGAACAACCAAAATATATTACTATGCACTTTATGCTAAATGTACACCACAACTAATTGGACAACATATGTTAACTAGGCCACTAGTCCATCAATCTATAGCACATTAATATAAAGCTATTATTAACATTTCCCAACCGGCACAGGCAAAAAAGACAAAAATGCATGCTGAACAGCAAGCACACAGAATTAACCTGTCTGTCATACATACAGACAGACAGGTCAAACAGACACGATAAACAGGTTTAGCAAGTGGGTATTACCTGGGTCTAAGCTCAGCCCCCCCGCCCTTCGCACAACACACAGGGGCAGGAAACCAAACAACAGGGTGGAGGAGAGCAGCACCCCCAGAGCACCCAGCTTCAGCTCCACACCAGGGATGTCTGCGGGCGTCGCACCCCACCCACCTCCCTCCCATCTTAGGGCAGGGTCCAAGGCAGAGCCCCCTCCTCTGGGAACCATGGTAACCAGACGGCCAGCTCTCGCTGCTCTTCCATGGGAGGAGAGAGAGAGAGCGAGAGCGAGAGCGAGAGCGAGAGAGAGAGAGAAGAGGTGATGAGACGAGAATCTGCTCAAGGGTTAAGGTCAGCGTTCTAGTTCAAGCACTGGTCCTTAAAACTATACCTTTCTAGTGGTGTGTCTGACATTCAACCTTTAAAATGCTTGATCAATGTTGTTGATTACTAAATATTGTTCCCCAGCTTTGTTGAATCCTCAATTCAGATTCTACAGGCCACTATGAATAACAGACCGTTGCTATTGATGCAGTTCTTCAACCAGATTTTTCTATATGGTGAAACATATCACGTATCAGGGGTGCACATTTGGTGTGACCAGGTGTGTGTGTGTGTGTGTGTGTGTGTGTGTGTGTGTGTGTGTCAACAGTGACTGTCAAATGTTATTGTATTCATAAATCGGAAATTTAAACCATTTAAGGCTGTTAAGGAGCTGCAGAGTTGTCTCCTCAAGTGTTTTCATCGCTCTCTCTCTCTCTCTAAATGGCACCGCTCTCCTCTGTTACCTGTCTCTCTCTCTTTGCCTGATTAGAATATGCGAACATGTTATTGACTTGGCTCTCATTCATATTAAATAATTCCATCAGTAACTACAGTGTGACAATGAAATAAAATGAAATATTCCTTTATCATCGCAAGGACCAAAGCAGTTCAATCAATTTCACCACTGCTTTTGCCTTAACTTACTGCACAGACTATCTTTTCTGGAATAATAATAATAATAATAATAATAATAGTGTATGCCACCCCACCCCCCCCAACCCAAATTGGTTTTGTGTGGCGTTAAAGTCAACTTGGCAGGGTTATCGTTAGCCTAGTGAAGTGTACTATGCTGTGACATGTAGGCGTATAGAGCACACGAAATGAACGCGTTCAGTGCTGGAAATCGATCCTCCAAACAAACAAGATCAACTAAAAGAGCGAGGGATAAAAGATCGCATCTAGCAGGCAAAAGTTATTCGATAACAGTTTAGAAGAAAAAATAAATCAAGACATTCCTTACAGTCAGATGTCTAGTCGAATCCCCACCCATTCAACTTGCTTCATCTCCGAAATGGTGAGTTTTGACGAAATATTTGGAAGAAACGTACTTTTTTTAGGAGGCAGGACCGCCGGTGGTGGTGGTGGTGGACTCTGTTCTGTTCTGGGAAGCGGCGGTGAGTCAGATTACAGGCCGTCCCGTCAGCTGACCCGCTCACACACACGTTCACCGAGATCACATGGGAGCCAGAGGAGGAGGAGGAGGAGGGATCGACGGGAAGGGAACGCACAATCCGATCCGAACGACCGGAAAAGCATGTTTTTTTGGGACTTGATTTAGGGCTGAAAGATCTTCACTGCAGATCATTTTGGACGTTTGATATTGTGTGTGTGTGTGTGTGTCTGTGTGTGTGTCTGTCTGTCTGTCTTATGGTCAGATACTGATTCAATATACAGCTTCATTCATTGACAGAAAGTCGTCGTCCCCCCCTATACATGGGGCTAACGAGGAGAACAAGTCCAGTAGAGCCCCCAGTCGAACACAGGACAGCCGAGCACAGTTTGTCCCTGAGGGTTTTTAACAACAGCACCCAGAAGCCGCTGACGCCGTGTGTTCAGTCGAGGACCACCGACGTCATACGACTTTTAATGCAGTCTGTAAACTTTTAATAGAGGAGAGGTGTGGAAAAGGGAAGACGAAGGGCAAAGTCTCAATCAATGAAACAACAAAACAAAAAAAATGACCTGGAGTAGTTCGATTATATATACTATATTATCTTTAATACCTTCATTAATATTTATCGTCGATTGCGTGTCTTAATTCAAACACTCATATGGGTCAATGCTGGGATGTAAAAGACCGGGCTGACCTGCTCACTGGCACAGCCGCAATGCAAGAGGATGATTTGAGATAAGATACAGTCACTTTCACCACTTTCACCATTGTCACTTTTTTCCCCATCATGCTCCATGCATACAGTCTTAAAGGTGAAAAAGCGGAGGGGCATGCAAAGGCCATGTAATAAAGCAATGTTGTTGTTGGCTTGGTTAGGGAACAGTTCTGTTTGTAAGGTTTATGTATTGGATATAATTTGGTTGGCTTTCTGCTGTTTATGCACTCTAAACACATGTCAATCCAAACACATGTAACACATGTAACCAATTGTCCTTGAACCTCCACCAGAACTGCCTCTTTGACTCCCACCATTTAGGTTTCAAGGCGGGTCACTCGACCGAGACTGCCCTCCTGGCAGTGACAAGAGTCGCTCCATACTGCTAGAGCCAACTCTCTCTCCTCTGTCCTGATACTCCTGGACCTGCCTGCAGCCTTCGACACTGTGAACCACCAGATTCTCCTCTCCACCTTGAAGGGATGGGTGTCTCAAGTCAAGTCAAGTAAATTTTATGTGTATAGCCCATAATCACAGTTACAGTCTCGAAGGGCTTCACAGCCCTTTGAGAGGATAAGGGCAAGAAAAAACGTCCTCAATTATGGAGGAAGAAATATTGAGACAGAACACAGAGTCGGGGATCCCTCTCGGGCTCTGCTATCTCCTTGTTGGCATCCTACCTGACGGGTCGCTCCTACCAGGTGCCACTGTATGTGTATACCAGCGGTGCGTGGCCAAGGCCAAACGCATCATAAAAGACAATGCCCACCCCAGCCACGAACTGTACTCACTTTTGCCGTCAGGCAGGCGATACCGCAGTATCAAGTGCCGCACAAATAGTCTTAGAGACAGCTTCCACAGTCAGGCCATCAGGCTGCTGAACAAGGGTGTATAGCATATAACAATGTATATTTTATTACATTGATTTATATATATATATATATTGCTCTTTTTCTGTGCTAATATATAGCATTTTATATATGCACTTTTATATTTTTATATATTTAACTTTATACAGTTTGTACTTTTTACTTATTTTTTATTCTATTATTTTTATTTTTATAACTGCTGTCTGTCGTCAGGTATTGCACATAAGATTTTCACCCATTGCTTATACTTGTATAACCTTGATTTGACAATAAACTGGACTTGACTTGACACTGAGTGGGTCTGTGTCAAAACCACGCAGACTGACTACTGGGGTTCCAGAACGATTGGTCCTGGGTTCTCTTCTCTACACACATCTCTTGGTTATGTTATCCACTCCCATGATTTATCCTACCACTGCTATGCTGATGACACCCAACTAATCTTATCGTTTCCCCCATCTGACACGCTAGTGGAAACACGCATTGCCGCATGCCTGGCAGACATCTCAGAGTGGATGACGATGCACCACCTAAAGCTCAACCTGGACAAGACTGAGCTAGTGCTCTCCCTGGCAAAGGGCTGTCTGCACAGAGACCTGGATGTCCCCATTGATGATGCTGTGGTAACACCTACTCAGACTGCAAGGAATCTGGGTGTGACCCTGGATGACCAACTGTCATTCTCGGTAAACATTGCATTGGTGACACGCTCCTGCAGATTCCTCCTCTACAACATCAGGAGGATTTGGTCTTTTCTCACTGAAAAGCTTGCACAGGTGCTCATCCAGGCTCTTGTCATCTCCCGTTCGGACTACTCCAACTCCCTCCTTGCTGGTGCCATCAGACCCCTGGAGCTTGTTCAGAAAGCTGCAGCTTGCCTGGTGTTCAACCGACCCAAGTTCTCCCACACATCTACCCTTCTACGGTCTCTACACTGGCTCCCTGTAGCTGCTCGTATCCAGTTCAAGACCTTGGTGCTAGCCTTCAGTGAAAGGAACAGCTCCTTCCTACCTCCAGGCAATGGTCAAGGCTACTTCAGGGGGTCTGCTTGCCCCATCGTTTAGGGGCCCTTGCGGCCAATCTACGCGGTCGCGGCTCTTCTCTGTCCTGGCCCCAAAGGACAGCAGAGTCACTGCCCATCTTCCACAGCATGCTGAAAACTCACCTCTCCAGGAAACACAAACTCTTATCACTTTTTACTAGCATCTTACTAAGTAGATTGTTTGCTTGTTAGTTAGTTAGTTACATATTGTTCTATTGTTTACCAACTAATTGTACTTTTACCTGAGCAGTGAGCACGGGTTCAGTTATATAGCACATATATATACGTTTGAATGAACCCACCCACATAGAGAAATTGTCTATATTTTTGTTGACTGGCTCTGCCCCCTTCTCCTGTATATATAAGAAGCGCTGACCAATCAAAATGCACGCCAGTTGGCCGATCCTGGCCATGCGGTGACGTTGCTTAAAGGCGCAGCGTTTTAGTTCCCAGATCTCGACGCGTCCCGCGATACTGAGATCCAGACCGTGTGTTGACACTCGAGCCGTACGCTGACGCGGCGTCCTGTGTGCGGAACAACGCAACGCAAGTCAGCCAGCTGGGGTTTTTTTTTTGTGGGGGTTCGGTTTTCTGACCAAAACGATGCAGCAGTCCTCCCTGCGTTTAAAAAGTTGACATCTCGGTAATGCGGACGCAGATTTCTTGCCTGGGAGAATACCTGCATGTGAAGACTGCAGCATAGCCCAGTGAGTATGTATTCAATGTTCACAGTATGCGGTTCTTGCTTATCCGGATAGACCAGGATTGTCCGAGTTTTAAGTGGTGCAGAAGTTCAGAAAACAACCAGAGGCCCGACTATTATTATTATTAACTGGCTGCTAAACAAATGACTTAATGACGTATAACTAAGTAGCATTAACATACACATTCACAACTGCGTCAGCTTCCCCCCCCCCCCCCGGGGAGAATATGTTCTTATTTAAGATTTCAGTCTTACAAATAGCACAAGTAGTTTTATTCAGCTTTTGATTAAAAAAAAAGAAGAAACCAATCCAACCTGCGCAATAGGCCTGAGGATTGTAACACGAGGAGTAAACGGATTAAGTTGAGTTTGTTTACGTGCGTTTCCGCGTGCACGTGCGCCACCAGGATGTTGATATCCTGTAGCGTTGGGGGACAGGACGCCCCGCCCCCCCGTGCACTGCTTATCAAAAGGCTGTTTGAAAAGGGGTGTGTCTACTTAAGGTTTTCTTTGCTCTCTCTTGTGGACATACTCATGGCGAATGGTGAGTTTAAGGTAGTATCGAGGTAGGACTACCTGCATGTAGACTGTCTGTCTGTCTGAATAATACAATAGAGGCAATAGATGAAGATGAATAAAGTAGATGCATAATCAACCGGTGGTGTATACGACAGGTGTGTTATTACAGGTGTGTGTTGAAGACAGGTGGCCTCATAACAGGTGTGTGTTGAAGGCAGGTGTGTTATAACAGGTGTGTGTGTGTGTGTGTGTTTCAGGTGAGATGGATGCTGAAATGGGGAGTGTGTTTCTCTCCCATGGCGAGGAGGAAGAGGGCAATGGAGGCGGAGCTACGTGGAGTCTAGACACATCGTTCCCCTGCTCTGATGTCATCTTCACCAACTCGGAGAAGCCCCTTCAGGACTGGCTGATGGACCCTAGCCATGTAAGTCAGGTGAGCGTTGAATGGGGTTGTTTCCATGCGGTGAATTGTAAAATAGTAGGGGCGTAAGAAAAAGTCGATTTGTGTAAGTATCGTGATTCTTATCTTCTATGCTTCTGAATCGATTCACAACTTCATCAGTTGATTTTTTTTTTCAAATCTAAAAACGACATAATCAAATACACACTTTACTCTGCTTTCCTGCCGTCATTTGCCACACCGGCTTTCTTAGCGCACAGTGGGCGGGAGTAGATCCTGATAGGAGTACCCCTAGGTACTGAATGGAGAATCCAGAATTGTTTTGAATCAAGAAGCTATAATTGAAACGCTCGATTAAATCGTGACCCCCCAAGTATCTAAATAGAATCGTGAGATACCCTAATACCTAATGTCCCTAATATATACCCTAATGTTTCCTCAAAGCTCCAGGACAGTGACTCGGAGGTGGACGTCCTGCAGGCCGTCGACCCCAACGTGGTGTTTCCCTGTGGGACTCCTGGCGAGCCCACCTCCGAGAGCGAGAGCAGCATCTCGGAAGACCCTCCTTCCATCTCTGCGCCGATGGCACCCACCGTGTTCCAGGTGGTGTACGACATCAGTGGCCTGGGGAAGACCAAGGCCCAGCCAATGGCAGCGCAGGGCATGGACGTGATCTCCATCGAGCTGGGTGAATAGCTGACTTTCGCCATGACTAGTTACTTAGTTAAAAATGGATACAGGTAATTATGTAGCAGGTTGGGATTAAGCATCTTGCTCAAGGATGCCTTCCTCCTGCCGCAGCAGGCCGAAAAGTTCTGGGTTTGATTCCAAGAACCTTTTGACCTTTTTGGAGTTGATCACCCCAACCACAAGACAAACCTGTCCCCCTTCACGATGATGAATGCTGTCCGTTTTGGTTGAAGACGCTGATGTAAATGCTGATATTCCCCATGTGCGGCCAGACGAGTGGAGCTCCCGCATGCTGTTCTCCGACTCCTGCATTGTTAACGAGCTTCCTTTGATGTCATCTTCCCAGCTGGACGGTGGGTACCCGGCCACGCCGGCCGCTTGCCCCGCCCATCCCACACCCAGCGACTGCCTGGTGAGTCACACACCAACCCAGTCTGTTCATAATGTATCTTACTGGTGAACACTGGGTAGCACTGTCGGTAGAAGTGCAAGAGGCACCAGTCCAAGACTGTGGTTGGGTTGTACTGGCAGGTTCCCAGTGTCCTTTGTTAATCTGGTTCTTCTGTGGTGTTTGGCGAGCAGCTGTTTCCAGACCTCCATCTGACTGAGGAGGAACAGAGGCTGTTGAACCAGGAAGGAATAGCTCTCCCCAACAACCTGCCTCTCACCAAGGTCTCTCTACCTCTCTATCTCTCTCCCACAAAAACCTGCCTTTCACCAGGGTCTCTAAATCACTCTTTATCTCTCGCTCACTCCTCCAACAACCTGCCTCTCACCAAGGTCTCTCTATCTCTCTACCTCTCTATCTCTCTCCCACAAAAACCTGCCTTTCACCAGGGTCTCTCTCTCTCTCTCTCTCTCTCTCTCTCTCTCTCTCTCTCTCTCTCTCTCCCAACAACCCGCTTCTCATCAAGGTCTCTCTAACTATATGGGGAGGCAGTAGCTCAGGAGGTAGAGTGGTTTTCTGACAACCGGAAGGTTGCTGGTTGTATTCCCCGGCTCCTCCTGGCCAAGTGTTGAGGTCTCCCTGAGCAAGGCACCCTAACCCTAACTGCTCCCGACGTGCGGGCGGTCGCCGAGGTGAGGTGAGGCTTGACTTATGAAGCACTTTGGGTGGCCACACTGGTGAGAAAAGCGCTATATAAATGCAGTCCACTCTATCACTCTCTTTTCTCTCTCTCCTCCAAAAACCTGCCTCTTACCAAGGTCTCTCTATCACACTGTCTCTGCCCCAGAAACTTGGTTCTAGGTTCTCACCAAGATCTCCACCACTATTTCTTTCTTTCCCTAACAACCTCTCACTGATTAATCTCTCTTTGGTTATGCAGGCAGAAGAGCGGATTCTGAAGAAGGTTCGTAGAAAGATTCGTAACAAGCAGTCAGCCCAGGACAGCCGGCGCCGCAGGAAGGAGTACATAGACAGCCTGGAGGGCAGGTACTGTATGTCTGTCTGTCTGACTGTATGTCTCTCTGTCTCTCTGATTGCCTGACTGTCTGTCTGACTGTTTGGAACCAGTAGTCTAAATTACTGTCTGTCTAACTGATTGGCTGTCTGCCTGTCTGTCTGATTGGCTGTCTGGGTCTATTTGTCTGTCCTGAAATGGCACTGATGGTTGATACATAATTAGCTGTACTTAAGTGTGTGTGTGTGTGTGTGTGTGTGTGTGTGTGTGTGTGTGTGTGTGTGTGTGTGTGTGTGTGTGTGTGTGTGTGTGTGTGTGTGTGTGTGTGTGTGTGTGTGTGTGTGTGTGTGTGTGTGTGTGTGTGTGTGTGTGTGTGTGTGTGTGTGTGTGTGTGTGTGTGTGTAGGGCGTCAGCGTGTTCAGCTCAGAACAAGGAACTCCAACGGACAGTGGACCAGTTGGACAAACACAACAGGTACCCATAGGAGGATCAACCATTCACTTTATTCACAAACTTTTAACCAATGGTGACCTATACATCTTGTTTGGTATATTCATAACCCTGCATTACCTTGTTGTCCCCAGTGTCTACCCATAGAAGACTGTAGTTGTACTGGGCAGCTCCCAGTGTCCATCAGTATTAATTGCTGGTGTTTTGCTGTCTCCAGGTCTTTGGTTGCTCAGCTGCGTAGAATCCAGTCTCTGATCAAACAGACGGCCAGTAAAGGAGCACAGACCAGCACCTGTATCCTGGTACAACACACACACACACACACACACACACACACACCACACACACACACACACACACACACACACACGCACACGCACACGCACACACGCACACACACACACAGAAAATACAATCCCCTTTTCTCACATAGTATGACTTTTGTGTAAATGTGATGCAATAGTGTGTGTGTGTGTGTGTGTGAACAGATCATTCTGTTCTCTCTGGGGTTGATCATCCTGCCCAGTCTCAGCCCTTTCAGCCGGGCTTCGGCCTCACGGGAAGACTACCAACCCACAGGAGGTGAGGCAACGAGGACCTCTGTCAAAATCCCTCCGGACCCAACTATAGCACAACTATAACTGTAGCAGTTATAGATTAGAGTATTCAATTATCCTTCTTTAAAGTTATAAGAAGGTGAATCGTATAAAACATGAACCACTACCTTTAACTGAAATAGCAAATAGTATGATGTCACTGTACTGTTTCTAACATATATTATTTACTTTCAATAACAGATGATACCAAAGTATAATACAAATTGACATTTTTATTTTCCAGTTATTTCCAGAAACATCCTTACAGACCCCGCCGCCTCCGTGCCAACAACAGATAATGCAGACGGCTCTATCATCCAATCAGAACCATTACTTTCTGACATCAATCAATCAGGACCTCCCGATGACGTCACAAAACCCAAACCGGAAATTACAATTAAGCCTGAACTCCCTGAGTCTGCGAGTGCGCTCCAAGACAAAAGCCAATCAGGAAATAATTTAACGGCGGTTGCCGGGCAGACTGACACTCCGGCCTTGAAATCGAAAGCTGGAGCAGGTAGTCTCGACGTCGCCAAACCGGCACATGCAGATGAAATGTAGCGGCTCGGCGTGTTGGCTTAACACAGCGCCTCAATCGCAAAGCTTTAACATTTCTAAGCACTGTGCTCATGATGCAGGGGGACTAACTCAAGGAGTAGGTTCAATAACTATGACGGTGGTTATTGAACACGTGAAACATGACACTAAACCAGAGGTTACCAATCTGTTTTCAATAAGTCCACTAGTCAGACCGGCTTGCTCATGGGTTGAACTGGTTGACTCAAGGTGTGGTTCCAGGAACCTTCTCCACACCACCTTTTTGTGTTCTGCCCTCGGATCTCACAACAGAATTCCTGTTCCACTTGTTGGACAAGAATGAAAGAAGACATCAATTTATTCCTGTTTCTCGTATGCTCCTTGATAGGTTGGAACGACTGGTAAGGCACCAGAGTAGAAGTCACCAGCTAAAGTCCTTTGGCCAGGCTGTTGCTCTTGCACCCAGATATCCCAGACTGATTCTAATACTGCCTTGCATTTTAAAGGGGCCCCTATTTTACCACAAGATGTGACGCTGATTTACAAGTCATTGCACAATCTACCCTACACATACACTTTGTTATGTGGCTTCACCCTTGCTATAGCGTCTAAAAACCAAACGTGGTTGATTCCCAGTTAACGCAATCTGGCTACATCTAAAAGTTAGATGGATATGTTTAAGTACAAGTATAAGTACTTTCCACCCGAAGGCAAAGGACACACTGCCTTCTGGGTAATATTCTGGCGGCTCTCAAGCCCACATGAACACATTTAAATGTTTCTGTGGTTGAATGCTTTGGTTTGCTCGGATATTTTGATTGATCCCCACTTAGCTTCCAGTGTTATCTCAGCGGTCGGTCAACACACCCTTAACAGCCACCATGGTGACCTTAATAACCAGAGAGGTATTATACGGTTATTTTGGCTGGCGTAGAAACACACTCATCTAAATGTTTAATTGAGTTGTGTGCAATGTTTGTTGTGGTAATTCAAGACCCTTTTGTATGTAGCGTACTGCTAGCTCTACGAGTTGCTCTAAGTAAATGTGTTTTTAAGCTAACCAAATCACCAAATATTACATTTTTTTAGTTTGTTTATGTAATTGTTTTCAATACTTTGGATGTAAAACACACATTTTCTTTTTTGCTCCAGTATGGTGGTGGTAAACCAAGTGAAGTTAGCTTGAACGATTTGAACTGGTATTGTCCTTGTAATACTGTTTACGAATGAGTATTTTATTTTTTTTGTATGTACGATTTGAAAATTTGCGAGTGGCCAACCTCCAAATGAATGAAAGTACAGGAAGTGATATCGGATGTTTAGCAAGTATGTTTAGCTTGTATCAGTGGCTGTTTACACAAGCACTTCCAAGACTTAATTTGTACCACCAAAGTTAATTAATATATACCTTTTTTAACCTGGGCTCTCTGTGATTAAGGGATGTGTTGAGATTTTAAGAATTGCTTTTCTTTCCAACAATGAATCATTAATTGCTTGGTTGAGCCTCGTGACATGCTCCTCTATGCCTGTAAGAGGCCGACATTCTCCGTTTACAGATTGTGAAAAGACTGTTCCTCCATGTGGCCTTGAAACTTTAGCCTTCATCAGCTTGAAGTGAAGGAGCAGCGGTTGTCCCGTCCTTCTCTCCAACATAGGCCTAAGCGGTTTTCTACAGTCCCAACTCGGCTTTATCTAAAGCATAACACAGATGGCGGTACACACCTCTGACACGAGGCATTCTATGTTTTTGTATGTGAAATCCTGTCTTTCAGCAGTGCATTCACGCTTTTCTACGTGTATTTATTAAAAAAAAGGGATATACCAGCGCAGACTGATTCGTTTGTTGTCTCTTTGTCAAACTTTGACCTCGCAAGAAAACACAGATCTTGAATTTAGGTCAAAGATAAACAGCTGTTCGGCTGATCTGAGAAGAAGTCTTGGAAAACATCTCTCACTTTTAATAGCGTTAAGGATGTATATCACAAAAAAACGAAAATAATATGACAAATATTATTACCAATCCACAGATTGATAAAATACAAATATAATTGATATCCCCTTAATTGATTAGTATTTACCAGTTTGCAAGTCCCATGCACTGTTCGTACATTCATTAAATAGTTTTAGTTGATGCCTATGCAACTTCAGCCAATCATAGGGTTTGTTTAGTTTCCTTTATGCTAATAGTTTAATTGCTATTGAATGAAGGCTGACAATCCATATGACTTTAAGATAGAGTATTTTAAACAAGTTATTTTTGTCAGATGGTATGAATTCGTTCAGAGGGTTTGAATTTTGAATTTACAAGCGCAGTGTCGTTGAACCGCCAGCAGAGGGCAGTGGATAAACATGGGCAGCACGACAACCTATAGACATAAACCTTGTTTATTATAGCGTTATAATATCCATTCAAATGGACCCCATCACAGGGGGGGTGAATTGTACTTTTGAGTCCAAGCTTAAAGACATAAAACATAACATTTTCTTCACCTCCCTCATTCCCCCCGATCCTATATGATGCATAACTTTTCAAAGCATGCCAGAAAAATCACAAAATACACTTTTTGTGATCTTGCACAACCAAGTCTGAGGGACACAGATAGCAATCCGACCAATCATAAGGCCGCTGGGGGTCTGATCAGTGGGCAGTAGGTCCCACTATCGCCAATCATATCCTGAATGATCCAATCACATCTCTGCAATGCTTTCCCCCCATCCTAATATCCTGTTTTACTTGGAAATACATCGCATTACGGAAGAGAGATAGGCTCTGAATGTCTCTTGGCATTGTTCTGGACCAGGCCCTGTGAAGCCCACAATATACAAAATATCAAACTTGATTTAATATCTGATTGTCCGGTTCCGCTGCCCTTGTTTTGTCTTTAACCACGGTGAAGGTGAACACATGGGGTTTCAAACTCGTACTATAACCACATTGACGAGGTTGTGCGCTATAAGTGTTCGACGGCGCCTTGTGTGACGTGCGTAACCTGCTGTCTGATTGCTTCTTTCTTAAACATTCCCAATGGCACTTCTGTCATATTTCCAGCACTGAGAACTGTGTGCTGCTGCTCGTTGATAAGGTCAATCTGTCCACATGAAACCCCTTGACCTTCATCCCCCTGGCAGGGGGTGGCGGGGCGTGTGGTGGCGGTAGGCGATGGTGTTGGTTTAATCCCTTTAGTCTCGTTTTAAGAGTGTCGACGTGTCGAGGAAGACGCAGCACCACACTATGGAGGGTTAAAAGGGACACAACTAAATATATAAATAAATAAATAATTTTGTAATTTGATGTTAAAATGCATGAATAAGTATCTTTAATATTTTTTTTCATTCATTTATATAAACATATATATATATATATATATATATATGAACATTTATCATCACATTCATACTCCCTTAATTTATTTACACATTTATTTATCTATTCATAATTGGATAAATGTATATAAATATATACTTTTATCCATCGTGTACATTTCTGCAGTGATGATAAATGCTTAAATGTGTATATATATATATATATATACATACATTAATTAACAAATCAATGTATGTTGAAAAAAATGTACTTAAGCATTTCATTTTATAATTTGATATTCATTGTTTTATTTAAGCATTTAATTACATAATTCGTTTTGGACCTTTTAATACTTCCATACCACACACACACCGAAGAAATTGTCCCTAAGTAAGTCACAATGATTTTGTTAGGGGGAACCATGGTGGTGTTTGTTAGATTAGTAGATGGATTGTAGTAAGTGTGTTCTCTTGGGTGGCTTCCTGTAGTGTATACTTGGTGGTGGTGAGTCCTGCCAGTCTGGTCTGGCTCCAGCAGTCTAACACACTTCTCACAAAACCAGTTCCCAACACACTGCTGACGACTAACCCATCGCTAATCCAGTGGTCATCTAACATGATGACATGTTATGAAACTTTTATTGCAGATAGAGATGTTTTGGTAAGAGTTTGTTTCAGTTTCATGGTGAAGGATTTGGCATTCTGCCACCAGAATGCCACCAGAAAAAGGACATTTGGTATATATGATATAGCTGAACATTTGGTATATGATGAACATTTGGTACATTCAAAACCAGAGATTTAAGTGAGTATATACTTAATAAGGGTGTGTTGCTGTGGTTCTTGTTTTTGTGTTTGCTGTTTGCTGTGTTAGAAAACATGTCGTGTTCAATATTTAGATTGATGTGCACTGAATAATTAAATATCACCAAACATGGTTGTAGTGGTGGGGTATCCTCTGTTGGACACAACCCCTACCACCACAGACAGATGGCTGAGGATGGATAGATCGTTGGGGAGATGGATAGATGGACGGACAGATGGAGGGATGGATTGATGTATGGATGCCGGATTGTGTTTAAGACATTTAGTCACACATGGGGGAACTCAACAGGGAGAAGAATATAACTGTTCATTGGACACAGGGCATCAATTATGGATTAACTTCCAGAAGGTTGCCTTGAGAGGTTAGCGCTAGAAGTTATTCAGGCTTACTAAATCTATGGTTAATGTAACGCTCCATAATTACTCACTACCTGCTTCCTTTCCTTTGTGTCATTTAGTGTAATGTATGCCACTTGTTTTATTTAATAATTATGTTCACCTGTGTTCCATGTAAGCTACATGGAACACAGGTGAACAACTGCTCCTTTCGCCGGTTCCTTGTCTGTTGTAGGTGTGTTTCTCTAGGTGTGTTTCTCTGTTGTAGGTGTGTTTCTGTGTTGTAGGTGTGTTTCGCTAGGTGTGTTTCTGTGTTGTAGGTGTGTTTTCTCTGGGTGTGTTTTCTGTGTTGTAGGTGTGTTTTCTCTGGGTGTGTTTCTCTGTTGTAGGTGTGTTTCTCTAGGTGTGTTTCTCTGTTGTAGGTGTGTTTCTCTAGGTGTGTTTCTCTGTTGTAGGTGTGTTTCTCTAGGTGTGTTTCTGTGTTGTAGGTGTGTTTCTCTGGGTGTGTTTCTGTGTTGTAGGTGTGTTTCTCTAGGTGTGTTTCTGTGTTGTAGGTGTGTTTCTCTAGGTGTGTTTCTGTGTTGTAGGTGTGTTTCTCTAGGTGTGTTTCTCTGTTGTAGGTGTGTTTCTCTAGGTGTGTTTCTGTGTTGTAGGTGTGTTTCTCTAGGTGTGTTTCTGTGTTGTAGGTGTGTTTCTCTAGGTGTGTTTCTGTGTTGTAGGTGTGTTTCTCTAGGTGTGTTTCTGTGTTGTAGGTGTGTTTCTCTAGGTGTGTTTCTGTGTTGTAGGTGTGTTTCTCTAGGTGTGTTTCTGTGTTGTAGGTGTGTTTCTCTAGGTGTGTTTCTGTGTTGTAGGTGTGTTTCTCTAGGTGTGTTTCTCTGTTGTAGGTGTGTTTCTCTAGGTGTGTTTCTGTGTTGTAGGTGTGTTTTTGTGTGTGTGTAGCTTCCTTTTTCACCCCCATGTGCAAACCGCAACATTTATAATACATCAGCCATTTAGTTTTGTTTATCTTGGTGGCTTTTTTACAGTTTTGGTTATAAAGCAGTCGCATAACCATAACCAGGACAATTGCTTATTGTGATACATAGTCGTAAGTTGATTTCAAAAGGGACCTTTTGACCTAGCAATATACTCCTCATTTTATAGCTGTGGATTAATCTGAGGGATGATCCTGGAGTCCCTACAGCGGTGGGAGCTTTGGGAGTAATTTATAATATCTCTCCAGGTCATTGGAAGTGTCTGGTGACAAGCAGGCATGTGGTATGGTGGAGCTTTACACCCCTGTCCACCGCCTCTTGTCACTCGACGCGGAAGCTTTTTTGCCAGGCTTTTATTGATCTGTTAACTGCTCTCTAGAAACTGACGCTTCAGAAAGAGAGCGTTATTCTCCCTAGGGCTTAGGGGAGATAATAAGAGATGACGATAAAACATAAAGACAGGATGCTTTCTCACTTGAACCATAAAGCATCTCGTGTACCTTCCTCTCTTGCACAGTTAACAATCAACTAGCTTCACGAGGAGTTCACTTAGTATGTATTCTTAGTATGCGTGCGTAGTGGTACGCATACGGTAAGTGTGTACTGTTAACTGTATATGTAATGCAATGTATTATGTAATGTTATGCATTTCTCCTGTTTAATGTGTATACCAGTGTGCATATAGTTAATGTGTATAGTAAGTAATATGTATTGTGTGGTCTACTGTGTGAAAAAGTTTAACATGAATGTACCCAAGTGAAACTATACGATACTATACTATACTTAACAATACTATACTATAAACAGCACAATATACTGCCTATGATATGCTATGCTATATACTATAAACAGCACTATATACTATACTATATACTATACTAAATGGAATATGTCATGTTTTATGTGTATATTCATCAAGTTCATATATTTATCAAGTTTATGAAACACCTCTGTCCCAGATCTGTTACATAAGAGGGGAGCGTGTGCTGACTTCTTCTTTACTTTACGACCAGGATGCCGCCGCCCAGTGTCAAAGCTCTTACTGGACTTTGGTCTCCTCGAACGCGGGGACTACTCTTCACCCAGGCTCCAGTCCTCACTCCAACCTGTACATGTTTCACAAATGTAACGCAACTCAACAATCGAATATCTGGTTGAAGCTCGCCACCTCATGGTGGTGGGTGCCGAGACCCAAGCCCAAGTCCTTGATAACTGTCGTAACATTGTCATCCATATTACACCATCATACTTTGCTGGACTTTCCGGACTCATTACTGTTACTGCACTGTTCTGCCCTGTAGTTATGATGCTGCTGCACTACTGGCACTTTAATGCTTTTATGCACACTTCAACGTTCATGTATACATATCATCCATCAGTCCTTTAGAAATGCATACTGCGGAAGGGAATGGGAGTAAGCATTCCATTGTACATTTAGCAAATAAAAATCTTGAATCTTGAACAACATTAGGCTAAACCCTCTTCAATCACGCAGTTAGCGACATGGGTCTGTTGTTGTGTAATATTATCACGTCAAGCAATTCATTTAGGCTATTGTGCACTCTCTCTCTCTCTCTCTCTCTCTCTCTCTCTCTCTCTCTCTCTCTCTCTCTCTCTCCCTCCCCCTCCTCCTCTCTCTCTCTCTCTCTCTCTCTCTCTCTCTCTCTCTCTCTCTCTCTCTCTCTCTCTCTCTCTCTCTCTCTCTCTCTCTCTCTCTCTCTCTCTCTCTCTCCTTCCTCCGTCCTTCCTCCTTGTTCTCCACAGTGAAAAGGAAACCTGGCTCTTTGCGGCTCCCACGCGCTCACGTAGACAGCCGCTAACAAGCACGCGCGTGCACAACAACTCGCACACGCAAACACAATGCCATTATATGGCTCTCAGACACACACACATCCGTAAAAAATCAATCTCTCCTCTCACTTACACACACAGAGAGAGAGAGAGAGAGAGAGAGAGAGAGAGAGAGAGAGAGAGAGAGAGAGAGAGAGAGAGAGAGAGAGAGAGAGAGAGAGAGAGAGAGAGAGAGAGAGAGAGAGAGAGAGCTCCCGCGTTACAGGCAGCCCGAGGACTTGAGCCTCCGAGTATCACAGTCTCTCTCTCTCTCTCTCTCTCTCTCTCTCTCTCTCTCTCTCTCTCTCTCTCCTCTCTCTCTCTCTCTCTCTCTCTCTCTCCCTCCCCCCCCCCCTCTCTCTCTCTCTCTCTCTCTCTCTCTCTCTCTCTCTCTCTCTCTCTCCTCTCTCTCTCTCTCTCTCTCTCTCTCTCTCTCTCTCTCTCTCTCTCTCTCTCTCTCTCTCTCTCTCTCTCTCTCTCTCTCTCTCTCTCTCTCTCTCTCTCTCTCTCTCTCTCTCTCTGAAGCCCACAGACACAACTGCAGTAGTTTAACAGCCATGCATGTTAATTCGATTATACCGAAGTGGTTTGAACAGTTGAGACTGTAATCTGGACCTTATGATTTATTGTTTGCTTTCTTCGAGAGGTCAGTTGGAGTCCCGAGCCGTCCGTTCTGTCATTTCATACATGTTCCGGCACTGTGGATATAGTTATTGCTGATTGAACTAGGTCTATTGCGTGAGTTATGTTTGTTATTATATGTATAATATATGTGTGTGTGTGTGTGTCGGAACGGCACACCGCGGTTTATTAAGTAGCCTATAGTCTGTAAAGTAACGTTTACAGTTGGGTGGAATGGGTTGATTAGTAGTCTAGTGCGGCTTACCTTACTCAATTAAGTCCACAATTTTCACAATTTTCTGAAAGGTCCGGCGTCTGGCGTCGTATCTGTCATCGTCATCATTTTGAAACAGTATAGAATATAACAGAATATAACTTTGTGTTTAATGAACTGACGCTAGATAACGTGGGGTTGGACACCGGGTGGTGGTGACATCGATGGTGGTCAGCAGCACGCGCTCAGCAGCAGCAGCAGCAGCAGCAGCTACTAGTAGTAGTCTAACCCTGTGGTCGCGCGGCGGCGGCTCTCGCGCGCAGACCGACGACAACATGAGAACACCGAACCACTTCTAAGGTTAGAGGTTTTATGTGTTTTTTTAAATATTTTCTATATTTTTTATAATATAATATATTTTATAATATAATATATTATACATTTACATATATATATATATTTTATATTTTTCCATTTCCATTGTATACTATATGCACTTTACTGCACTCTGGTTTAGCTGCCAACTTATTTCCCTGTGCTGTGCAATGACACTCAATTTGAATGTTTAATGTAATGTAATCTAATACTAATACTTTTTCTAATACAGTTCTAATAAAACTCCGCCTCCAAATAGTATTGAAGCCCAGGTTGAAAGGAAGACTTGTGTGACTTTGCCGGTTCGTTAGCCTAACTGTTGTTATGTGAAAAGATGCCACTGACTTTAATGAACAGCACCCTCCCGCCAGAGCAACGGACATTCACCTTTACACTTAAAGTGGGATTGATTTGACCTCGTTTTTTGCAGTCACTGCGATCAACTTGAAAGAATAAATCATTTTGAGTGACAGATATACATTGTTATATTCTGGAAATCAGGTAGGACTACAGTGTATTTTTATATAGAATGTATCAACAGACACAATGCAGTATTGTAATAATAAAGCAACCCCATCCTTGGTGTTCTAAGTCATTTTTTTGGGGGGTTTAATTCTGAGGGAGTCATTCTCCCACGACCTGCCATGGTCCAGTGCTGGCAAGGGCCACTCAGGTCTGATGTGGACAATATTGTTGCAGTGAATTCGTCCATGACGAAGGAAAGCATGTCTTCGTCTCCAAATATGTGCTATATATCATATCAGCGGCAGACAGCCAAACGTGATGCTGGCTGAAGTGCTGGCAGTGCCACCATTTTAGTATGCTGTTTGTGTAGTGTGCGTATGTTTGTGTGCATATGTTGGTGCGCGATGTTGACTTAAACCTCAAAACCATTTTCCTTGTGTTCCTTGTGTGTGTGTGTGTGTGTGTGTGTGTGTGTGTTTGTGTGTGTCGCCAGATAAAGGAAATACTTGGTGGACCTGTTCAACCTGCTGTGAAAAATATGGTCCAGTGGAAGGACAACCCGAGGCGTATGCTGGTTCTGATGGTTTTGCTGCTGGTTCTCCTTCTGGGCTCCCAGTGGGTCCAGGGCCGGTCCTCTGCCCGTGGCTCCCGCCATCTCGGCCGAGGGCAACGCGACCTTCAGCCGCTCCAGGAAATCAGGCTGGCCATCATTTTACCACAGATAAACACGGTCTACCCCTGGGCCTGGCCACGGGTCGGCCCGGCGGTCGAGCGGGCCATCCAGACCATCAACGCAGACTCGGCCCTGCTGCCCAACCACCGACTCACCTACTCCTTCAAGAACAGCGAGAACAAGGACGGCATCTGCTGCGAGTCGTTGTCGGCGTTAGCGGCCATGGACTTCAAGTACCTGTACGACCCCTGGGTGTTCATCGGGCCTGGCTGCTCCTACGCCTCCTCGCCCGTGGGCAGCTACACCAGCCTCTGGAGTATTCCCATGGTGACGGCCGGCGCGTCCGCCGTGGCCTTCAGCAACTTACCGTCCATCACCAACACGGGCCCCACCCACAAGAAGCTGGGGAAGTTCGTGCTGCGTGTCTGCGAGAAGTTTGGCTGGCAGAACCAGGTGATGCTTCTGTTCAACGACAACAAGGTGGACGACCGGCCCTGCTATTTCGCCATAGAGGGCCTGTACACCGAGCTGGACAACGCCACGTTCCTCGTGCAGGAACGGGTGTTCCGGGAGAACCAACCTCCACTCAACTACTCGGAGATAATCTCCGACATCCAGCAGTTGGGAAGGGGTGAGTCAATCCTGAATCCCCTTTTTTCCCCGCTTTTCTCCCTTCTTGTTTTGCTCAATATGACCAGGCTGGAAGACTGGGTTGCAGTTAGCTCAGGTGGTGTACAGCAAGGTCGTCGGGCAATTGAAGAGTTGCTGGTTCTAGGCTCCTCCTCCTGGCACCCAAGTGTTGGGGTTCCCTGATGCAAAACTCACATTCCTGTGGCTCCCAATGTTCGGGATGATGATGTCGCCTTTGGTGAATGCCACTGTGGTCGGTGTGTGAATTGGTGAATGTATTCATTCTCAAAGCGTTTTGAAGTGACCCCCATTTAGGAAAGCTTGAGCTAATTGCAGTCCATGTATGAAGCATCTAGCATGGTAGTGTATCTCTAGCAGGATGACCCTTCTCTAGCAGGATGAACCTCGGCGGTTCTCGTTGGATGAAATGTAAACGTTTCCTGGGAGCAGGCTGCTGTAGATGATGGCTCACCGCAGAGTTTGGAACTAAATACTGATTATTCTCATCTCCATTTCGGCCAAAACCTTCAACACCCTGGTGCCCCCTTCAACACAGTACTTTAACACAACTGTCATCTGTTTCTAATGTGTTGTTGCTTTTTGTAATTCTCCAAATCCCTCCTCGCCTTGGAAGTACAGAACATATTTCATGTATGAGGTCATTTGTTCCCAAATGGCGGCTTGCAAAATATTACTTTTATTTTTTTGTACATTTAGTTTTAACTTTAACATTTTTCCCACATGAAATCAGTATAAATCTTATTTCTCTTGGGCAACAACTGGATTTATTCCTGGACCTCTTGTTTTGGAATGTGTGTAGGTTTCTACATATGCGTGTGCATGTGTATGTGTGTGTGTGTGTGTGTGTGCGTGCGTGCATGCGTGCATGCGTGCGTGTGTTTGTGTGTGTGTGTGTGTGTGTGTGTGTGTGTGTGCACTGTGCATGTGTGTGTTTGTATGTATGTGTATGTGTAGGCGCCAGTGTGTGTGTGTGTTTGGACGTGCAGTATTTGTGTTTGTGCATAGGTTAGTAATGTATGCATCATACATACATTGTAAACATGTAACCATGTGTGTGTTTGTACGTGTGTGTGTACATATGTGGTTGTTTGTGTGCGTGTGTGTTTGCATTTGTGTGTGCGTGTGTGCATACGTGCCTGTGTGTATTTCTTCATAAGTGTGTTTCTATATGTGTGTGTGTGTGTGTGTGTGTTTGAGCATATGTGTGTGTGTGTGTTTGAGCATATGTGTGTGTGTGTGTGTGTGTGTGTTTGAGCATATGCATGTGTGTGTGTGTGTGTGTGTGTGTGTGTGTGTTTGAGCATATGCATGTGTGTGTGTGTGTGTGTGTCTATCTGTCCCTCTGCGTGTGCATGATTACCAGTGTAATCTGTTTGCTTTGTTATTCGTGCAGTATCTCTTGTTGTTCCCATTACTTATAATGACCAGTGAATATATAGCGGTGTTTATCTCTCTCTCTCGCCTTCATGGGATTCACCGATCACAGTTCAACGCGCTTCTCTTTAATTCCCCCTTCTGGTGAACGCAGTACGTTCTGTGTGCCTTTTTTTAGGGAAACTGATTCAATTCAAACTCACTCCCCGTAGACTCATACCATTCCATTGATTGGTTGATTCATTGATTATTTTATAGATTTACTGTTGACAGGCAATCAACCAAAGAACTGTTAACTACTTCTGAAAAAAGTAATCTTGTTTTTGTAATCAATATGCACCATCGGCAAATTATCAGTTTTTGCAGTGAGCCCATGGCTAACAATAAAAACCCCGAAATATGTTTTGTTAATTATAGATTGATAAATATAATATGGTGGATCTTTCTTTCTGAGATTAGGCTCCTGGGTTGATCCCAGATTTATAAATAGCTCTACATCACTTTGGACGATCGATAGGCAGAAACCTGAGGGGCTGATATCCAGATAGCAGGAAGGACGACCATATTATTATGCTGTTTACCTTTCCTGAGCAATGCAACATGGAATACATTGTAAAAATAATACAAATTTCCGATCTAGGCTTAAGAAAGTATGATCTTATCTTATCTAAGTGATCCTATCCAAGCAGCGATTGTGTTCATTTTCCATTATAATTTTTTTGGATTAGGGCAAATTTGTGTCCAGAGCAGTTTAAAAATGAATCCTTAATATGAGACTTAACAAAAGCGCGCAAATTGGGGCCAGCCGTGACTGTGTAGATCGGCCCTTAAGGGCCCACACGGGCCCTTAAGTGAGGGGGCGAGCAGACGGCCCCGAAGAAGTCGAGCGAAGTGGACGGGTTGGGATGTAGGCCTTGACCATTGCCTGGAGGTAGGATGGAGCAGGACTTTTACTGCCTTGTAGGCTAGCACCAAGGTC
>CM051008.1:6437190-6464690 GCA_027704905.1 Muraenolepis orangiensis | reverse complement strand
GGCCAGGGCTGCTATATCCTGCAATAGTGGTCCATTCATGACGACAGCACAAGTGACCACTATCTATTTATATCTATTTATATACTTATTATTAAATCTATTTTATTCAGTGCCATTGAGCATATACAGCGACAAAAAAACTACACAGTACCAAAAACAATAACAACCAAAGTCAAAGTCAAAGCAATGCAAATTCATCATCATTAATGTTTCCCTCTTGATACATACAATCAAAAGCATTCATTATTTCACCTCACGGCCAGACATGAACTCTTAACAGACCCCTCAACACCATCGATGGAAGAGAGATGACGGCTGCTTTTACACGCCTCCTGCAGTTGTTGTCTTTGATGATGTCACCAAGTCTTCTTCCTGCGCCCCCACACACACACACACACACACACACACACACGCACGCACGCACACACACACACACGTACACACGCACGCACGCACACACACACACACACACACACACACAAACGCACACACGCACACACACACACACACACACACACACACACACACACACACACACAACCTCCTCTTGAAACAACGGATCTGACAGAACAAGCTGCCTGGCAGCATATCCAATTTCATCTGCTGTCCAGTTTCCCTTGGCCTCAGCGAAACAAACAAACCCATCCATCACTTGTGCAGAGTCGACCCCCCCCCACTACCACCACCCAGAACCCTACAGCCAGCATCCAATACAGATCCATTAAACAGATTAATTGAACCCAGCACATTTCCCGACAAGGCTGCCTTTGAAAGCCAAGGTTGACGGTTTATTAGCTGATTTTATCCCCTGCCTCGTCGTCGTCCTGCTACCTTCTTCCAAGGAAAAGGAGGAAAGTTTGAGGACAGGCCTATTGATCAGCTCCTCCTTCTCCTCCGAGAACACTCCAGAATCGACTCTGCCAAGGACCGATGTACAGTATGTACAGTATTTTGTACTATACTATACTTTAGTATAGTGTTTTAGAAAATTCCTACTGTGGTTGGGAATGGGGAGTAAGCATTCCGTTGTACTTGCATATGGACAATGCAAATCTTGAATCTTGAATCTGGTACTGCTGACATAGTAGCAGTGCATGAACTTCCAGGTCCAGCAATGGACTCCCCCAATCAGGACACCCGTGGGTAGTCCTATAAAAGGAAACCGTTTCCACCCCCAGGAAACGGCTGAATGCATTAGTCACCCGAGCCGACAGCCTGTAGTTCTTCCTGGTCACCGGTGACGTCAATTACGCAGCTGATGACACAATAAACAAAAGATTTTGGTGCAGACGAACTCCGCTTCCTCTGCCAACATAGGATACACAGGTATTTATTGCTTCAATTGACTACATATTTATTAATAATAATAATAATAATAATAATAATAATAATAATAATAATAACATACATATTTGGCAACAGCACTGACTGAACATCCACATCAAATGTGGCAAAGCTTACGTTGAAGGCACTTGTTCGGTACATATGTTTGTGTTTTTCTTTGTTACTTCCAACTGAGCTTTTTCCACTCTCATATAGGATTTATGATTATTAGTTTTCCAGGTTGCTTAATAAATGAATAAAACAGCTTGAAAGTGCGTTCCGTAGATCAAACTACAGCTTATAACTGTATTTTCTTCAGAATATCCTGGCAAATGGCTTTTTGCCGGAGCTTCTGTGTTTTCAAAAAAAGACAAGCACTTTGTCAGTGCCCCCCCCCGCCCCTCTTCACCCTGTGTGCCGACCACATGGTGGGGGAGGGCTATGGGGATCTTCCATTTAATGTTCCATTTATTGTGTAGTATTATATAGTTTATACTTATTAACTGCTTATACTTATTAAGTATAGTTATTAAGTATTATTATATTATTATTAAGTATACTTATTAAGTATTATACTTTATATAAGCAATGGGTGAACATCGTATGTGCAATACCTGACGACAGACAGCAGTTATAAAAATATAAATAATAGAATAAAAAAATAAGTAAAAAGCACAAACTGTATAAAGTTAAATATATAAAAATATAAAAGTGCATATATAAAATGCTATATATTAGCACAGAAAAAGAGCAATATATTTATATAAATCAATGTAATAAAATCTACATTGTTATATGCTATACGCCCTTGTTCAGCAGCCTGATGGCCTGACTGTGGAAGCTGTCTCTGAGTCTATTTGATACCACTTGATACTGCGGTATCGCCTGCCTGACGGTAACAGTGAGTACAGTTGGTGGCTGGGGTGGGCAATGTCTTTTATGATGCATTTGGCCTTGGCCACGCACCGCTGGTTGTATATATCCAGGAGGGAGGGGAGCTCACCTCCAACCATATACTGGGCCGTCCGCACCACCCTTTGAAGCGCTCGAGTGCGGTGCAGTTCCCATACCAGGCGGTGATACACCCTGTAAGAACACATGTATATGATACATATGCAACATTTTGATGAAACTAAAACCAATATAATAGCCTCTGCTTGGCTATAGAGCAGTTTTAGACTTCCTATGGTATAAAATTAAAATGTGCTCAACACTGAACTCACGTGACGCTACTCCAATCAAAATCACTGCAGTCAGTGAGCGAGCAGATTCCAAACACACACACTCCCGGGGAGAGACGGAGAGAAAAACAGTCTTATGCTCCTATGTTCATTCTTGATCAGCCAGGACACCTGGCTGCGCAGGTGCTCATCCAGGCTCTAGTCATCTCCCGGCTGGACTACTGCAACTTCCTCCTTGCCGGCGCCCCGGCATTTGCCATCAGGCCCTTGGAGCTTATTCAGAAAGCTGCAGCTCGTCTGGTGTTCAACCGACCCAAGTTCTCCCACACATCTACCCTCCTTCGGAATCTACACTGGCTCCCTGTAGCTGCTCCATCCAGTTCAAGACCTTGGTGCTAGCCTACAAGGCAGTAAAAGGTACTGCTCCATCCTACCTCCAGGCAATGGTCAAGGCCTACATCCCAACCCGTCCACTAAGTCAATTATCTAAGCTGATTATTAGGTAGATATTGTAATATATTGTTTGCCAACCTATTGTACTATTACCTTACTGTACTTTTACCTGAACTTATTGTATTTAACCTGAGTGCTTGTTCAGTTATTGGAGACTTGTTAGAAATGGAATGCACTTTTGACTTCTGGTGACGAGTTGTTCTCTTACCTTCCTTTGTTGAAACACACTACTGTAAGTCGCTTTGGATAAAAGCGTCTGCTGTAGACTGTAATGTAATGTAATGGTACTAAATTGTTGTTGTTGCATTCCACTCGAGTAGTTTCTGCTTCTGGCCACGCCAATGTATTTTGCGTCATCTGATTGGCCGTTTTTGAGAGCTCCTATCGATCGGTTTAGAGTGACTATCGGCTGATTATGATCGGCAGGCTGGTTGGATCGGAGCATCCCTAGTTACAAATTTGAGTTTGCTTATGTAGCAAGAACATCGGCAATGTACTTTACAGCGCTTAACGAAGGGGAAAACACCCACACACATCTGTTTATTGACGCTTCATCAACACGAACGACCTCCAGTGATACGGCATCAGATTCTAGAATCTTCCCGTCTCCCATTGTTTCATCACTTTCCCACGCAAGCTGTGGCTGCCGGTGGCCTCATCAACCAATCACAGGTGATTGGTAATCAATCATGTGTTTGGACAGCCTGGGCACGCTAATCAGTTGTGGTAGCTCTTCATGAGTTCCAGTCCCATCAGTCCTAATCATCCCACTGATGAGGGGACCTCCGGGACCATCTGAGTGCAGCAGCGACATTTGGAGATTGTCTGCTGGAGTTGTTAGGTCTTGTGGGTCAGACAGTGATCGCCATGAACACCTACGCAGAAAAATAAGTATTCTGACAGCCAGTGTTTCCATTTTGACCAAACTGGAAAAGTGTTGAACACCCTCCACCTCTGCTGCCAGAATCTCTTCCCCCGTCTTCCTCTGAACACCTCGCATCCGGCGCGAGACTGAGACCGGAACGCGGCAAGATGGCTTCTGTGGCGGACTATATATAGAGAGAGGGCCGTGCAGGGGAGAAGACCCGTCAAAGGCAACACATTCTGAGTTGAGTGATCCTTTCAGCCTGTAAGATTAAATTATCCCTCTCACCTCCATGTAGCCTGGCCCGGCTCCCATGTTTAAACCTGCCCTTGAAGCTGCCACACGTACTGCACATTACAGCAATGAAGGACGAGCGAGGCTTTATGACAAACAGAGAGAGCGAGAGGGTGGGAGAAAGCGAGGCAGAAAGAGAGAGAGACCTGTTGATGGGGCGAGAGACCTGCGGTTAAATCATCATCATCATTTACAATGGGAGCTCTACCTTTCCGTCATAGTGTGTGTGTGTGTGTGTGTTGGCCACAGATCAGCCAATAACCTGACATGGGAACAACACGCCCTCAATTACTGCCCTGCCAGACTCGCCAGAGTCAAGACACGGGCCGAATTATAGGCCAGCATTACCAGATCCTATGTAAGAAGTGATGTGATTTGTACTCACAGCCGCACTGCATGCATAAGTGATGAACCCTATCTGTGAACCGCCTGGACATTCAACTGTAATGGGATTTGCATTCATATCGTAAACTATTTAGCTTTGTTGCCTGACAGTTTTATGTTTACGACGGTGTTGTTTTGACTGTCACTAGGTGAGAATGAATGAGGTTCCAGAAAAAAACAGGAAGGATGCTGGTTGTTAGAACGTTAAGCTTGTTAGAAGCTAGCGTAGCTTGGGAGGCGGTATAGCTCAGGAGGTAGAGCGGTCGCCTCACAGTTGCTAGTTCGATCCCTGCCTCCTCCTAGCAAAAACTGTCAAAGTGTCCTTGAGCAAGACTAAACTAACTAACTAACTAACCCTAACTGCTCCTGACGTGCTGGCTGTCTCCTTGATGGCTGACTCCGCCGTCGGTGGTTGAATGTGTGTATGAATGGGTGAATGTGAGGCTTGATATGTAAAGCGCTTTGAGTAACCACTGGTTAGAAAAGCGCTATATAAATGCAGTCCACTCCATTAGAACAATCAGCCTGTTAGAACCTAAAACTTGTAGAAAGAAGAACATTAACTAAAGAAGAACATTAACTCAAACAAGGCCTGACGTCAGCCATCTCTGTGTGGTGACCCGGGGGCGATTGGCTCCTCAACGCCGCTGCGATGTCCCGTCCCGTCGAGGCGTCGCTCTGTTAACCGCTGGTGCTGCTCGTCGCTATGGCGGCCGAGGCGACAGCCAACCATGCGGAACACATTTTCCCACAAGGCCGTGCTGTACCCTTCTTTTCTTCTTCCTACCCGGTCCCATCCATCTGGCCGTGGTTAAAGATTAATACCTTGGAATAGTCAAGCCAGAGGGCCTGGAGGACAGGAGATAGGAGCAGGCTACGTGGGCAGGCGGGGATGGCAATGGAAACAATGTTTTATGTTTTAGTGCTTCGCTACAGCCGGTCAGGCGTCAGGCGCAGCTGTCCACCGGCAGGCGTGATAGGAAAGCTGGTAAACAGATGAAAACATGGAGGCACTCCACAAGGTGTACAAGCTTGAGAATTTCACAGCTTTAATTCCTGAATGTTGGTGTTCACTGTGGTTCACCATCATCTCATTCATTGAGTTGAGTGAAATAAAAAGAAATGCAGTTGATACTGGTTGTGTTTTGGTGTATCAACATCAATACAATAATTGTAGCGTCCTACATAGGCTATTATTTACATGGACTTGGATTAGGGATGCACCGGTCCGATACTCATTCAATGCAAAATAAGTCAAAACAGAAAGCTTTTAACAAAACACAGCTTCATTAACAAGAATAAAGTATCAGATATCATCATTTTAAACAAACCTACATCGTTGTTATTTAAGAGCTCTATAGTCATGTGTAGTCATGTAGTCATAGTCACTCCAGTCATGTTTTTATTGCTTTTATTTCTAATCTTATTCAAATTTAGGAAATGGGGTGTTGATCTTTTCCACAATTGGGTGTTGGACCTGTTTAGCCAGAATGATTCCAACAAGGGTTTGTAAACAGCTGTTAAATTAAAGAAGGAAAACAGGATCAGTATCGGGAGGGAAAAAGTTGTATCGGTGTACACCAAACTTGGATGTTGTATTTCTTTTAAACAAAACCCAAAAACATTTGAGCACTTTATTCATATTTTGAATGTTTAAAGTGAGATAGGGACTTCAAAGTATCGGTCATGGATTACAACATACTGCTGGGTTTTTCTCCAAAGTGATGACGATGATATTGTAAACAGACACAGTGTGTACCAGTGCAACATTTAGTAGTCCAGTAGTTACATCACATCTGCCCCCACCAGCCAGACGCCACGCTACTCGTCGTTACCAGACGCCACGCTACTCGTCGTTACCAGACGCCACGCTACTCGTCGTTACCAGACGCCACGCTACTCGTCGTTACCTTAAATGATAAACACACGACCGCCCTGGTCACAATGAACACCGGCCAAATGCTGGTCAGCAAGTAGATAGTACATTTGCTGTATGTACTATCTTTGCTGTGGCTGGTAAAGAATATAATAATATAGAATATTCTCTAGCCATTTGGCCGGTGGACACCGGCACACAACACACTTAGGATGTTGAGCTGGTTGGCATGGCAACTTTATATATTTTTGAATTTTACCTTTAAGCATAATTTATACAGTCTAATTGAAGCTTTGCACCTAATTCTCATTTCTAGAGAGTTACAGGTGCAATTCCTCCTCTGTTCCTTCTGGTGAACAGTGTTGAGGTTATCTTGGGCAAACGGACCTCACTCCTATACCGCTTCATGTATAAAAGTCAGCCATTATAAAACTGTGCAGAGCGGTCGTAGTCCGGACTGCAGTAAATGAATGCCGCCCTCTCACCGTTTACGTGCGCAAGGCTGATGGCAGCGCATCACAGGCAGCGCAGTTGACTTTATTGATGCTGGTTGTTTTCAACAACATGGCTTTCCATCTGATGGAAACAGCCTTGCTTCTGCAGGCATTGAGATTTTTATATGAGGTTTGAGTAGATGGTTGCAAGTTTGCCTTTTGCCTTTGGTCCATCTCATGTACGAGACAGTGTGGGGGCAGGTTTATGTAGTAGTGTTTGGCTCAAAGGCAAAAGGTTCTGGCTTCAAACGCTAACGGCCGCAGTCTACCTGTGCTGTAGGCATCCCTGAGGAAGATGTCCGAAAGGCTTGGACATACTACATGCTGTACTTTTTCGCAAACAGCTGCGGTCACGCACACTTGGCTCCATTTCAAGTCAGTGTCTGGCGTTCCACTCATGAGCGTTTACCAATCCAGACTCCATTCCAGTTGATGGCAGTAAGGCACCAAATCAAAAAGGAGAAGAAGAAGGAGAAGGAGAGTACGGAGATGACGGAGAACAAGAAGAGGAAGAAGAAGCAGCATGCAAATTAGAATTCAAATCCTTTTGTGCAACTTCTTGCCAGGAGTTCAACACCATCATTTGGCTGTCTTTATATTGTTTGATAGGGGAATCATATACATGTGACTCTAACAGCTGATGTCCTCGCACAACCTCTCTTTAAAGCAAGCAATAAGTAACAGAAAACAATAGCGACAACTAACCATAAAACATTAACACAACACTATGACACTTAACGTTAACAAAACTGAACACACCAAACACTCCTTCTAGAACAGAAGTCACACCAGGGTGACCAGACAATGTCCTCTTTTTGGGATCCAAAAAAAATGATTTCTAAATCGCAAAAAAATGTTCCGGATTCGGCTTTTGTTTCCTACAGACATTTCTCCTTATGTCCCGCCTTCTCGCATGCCGCCATTGGTCGTTCATGTAGGCTACAACTTAAACCCTGCACGCAAACATTGGCAAAAACTGCATCTCACTCATTAGTCTTTTTAAATTTCGACGTCCACAGTTAAACGGGACAGTTTGTTCCATCATGAAGTCCCATTCATTGGAGTGTGCGGTGACCTCAGTACGCAGTGGAGTAAATGGCCCTTGTCATACCCATTGATTTGCGCCCGTTATAAAGCCACACACCGTGAGCCGCCGTGAGAGCATTATCTCTTCTTGCTAATGCTCTGATGGCTGTGCAACCTTTGGGTCCCATCCCACACTGCTAATAATGACATAATAAACCTGTGCTGACCTGACAGCAGAGATATATAGACTGTGTTCCTATAATAATTCAGATGTTCTCAGCAGGACTTCAGGCGGATGGCCCTGCATCTTCTTCATGCTACAGCGAAGTGAAAGTCAAATGATATTTAGTCATTCAGCAGTAGACAATTTTATCCAAAGCAAGAAGTCAATTAAAACATACAATCAAAATTTCAGCAGCTTGAAACTAAATTGCGGCCCAACGTTTTACAAGTATGTAAAAAACACCACAGAACAGAGTGCAGAGTAGCCATAGGACTCCGAATACAAGGTTAGTAGACTGACTTTTGATAGGGTGAAGTAAAACTCTTTCATTCAACCCAGTATAGGTATTTGATGACTGCATATTAAAATACATAACCATAACCATCTAGACCTACACAACCTTGTTAATAACATGCTGCTGTTGTATTTTAGCGGAGGACATCACCTTTGACCTGTTTTTTGGTTTTTGTTAAGTGACGACGGGGCGTTTTTTTGCCTTGTTTTTGTCCTAATTGCGTCCTGTCATTGTTGCAGTTGTCAACATTTTTTAACATTGTTAGTTGAAAATTGCTCAATTATTTAATACCTATGGTTCTAACAGACGTAGCGGAATAAACAGTAAACGATTAATCACCATTATTAACAACACAACACATATTAAATATGCACTGATTAAACACATGGACTTGGCTGTTGGTTGCTTCACATCTTTGATCTCAGAATAGAAACCTGGTAATATCAACATGTTGAGGAAGATAACATGACGCCTCCAAAAGGGGCTTTTAGAACGCACGGCAGTCTCTGAAGTAAATTGGTGAAGTAAATTTGGCGCTGCTGGTGTTTGGCTGGCAGGAAGCGCAGAGTAATCCTGCACACGCAGGGCCATGGAACCCTGCCTCTGGAGTCATTGTGTTTGTCTGACCCCTTAAGGGACGGACGACCTTGATAATGAGCTGTTTACAAACCAGGAAGTGAAGACGATGCATCGCTGCCAATAACGCACCGCCAGCACCGCCATTAGCACACGTTCTGGATCACAGGCTCACGCAGATTAAATTCCATTCAATTATTTTCTATTCCATTAAATTTAATTCCACGGATATCATTTCCATTTAACTGCTTCATCAGCATGGGGAGCATGCATCTTCATTGCCATGGCATGCAAAAAGTAAAATTAGATTCAAACAAATAGTCCAAATATATAGAAATGATATACAGTGAGAAGTAACTGCGCATTGTCCAAAGTGTAACTGTTAACATTGTGAGTAGGGTTGTCATTTCAGAAGACATATGTAAAAAAAAAAGCAGTATGCAGACCAATGAGATGTGTGTCGTCCCTGGTCGATCTCAGGAGCACAGCCTGGCGCCAGCTCTCTCAACACAGGGCAATTTTCTCAGGCTCCGCACTGAACCCCTTCCTGTGTCTTCGGGTTGTGTGGACCGAGACGCTGCTGGGAAAACAAGGGAGACAAAGAAAGTAACAAGCTACTATTAGCAGCTCTGCAGTTTAACTGCCAACTCTGTCAACTGTCAGGCGATGGGATAGCACTCAATATCTCCATATCTGTAGGGTCAAAGTTCCAGCAGTGCCTCCTCCTACCGATCATCCGTAACTTTAGGCTCAAATCACCTCCGCTTGTCTGAACCAATCACAAGACACCAACATGGGTCATTGTTTTGAAACTGTGAACTTATTGCAAAAGAGAGCAGCAACCCTCTCTCTTTGATTTCAACGGATTTCAACTTTGCTTGGTTTAATTGTGGATCAATATAAAGTAGATCAATATAATAACATAAGTCTTCTTTGTATTTATTCTGTATCTTCTCTGATGTTGTACTATGCTGTTCATCAGTGGTTTGTGTGACAGCGTACCTTTTACACAACCATGCCCTTCAACCTCGCCGCCTGCCGCCCCACCACAGAGATCTATCCCTTCAACACAAATCCTCTTGTTCAAACTCTCAATCTCCCTTCTCCCTCCTCACAACGGACCAACACAGCTGGTGGCCTTCCAGCTACCCTTCCAACAGGTCCCTCCCCTGCCTGTTCTGTGTGCGTTCATTCTAGCCTACTTACAACCTCTCTCTCTCCGGCCTGGCACATGGATGTGCGACGCTATCTTCATCTAGCCGCCGGCACCACGCCGCTCGTGTAGCAGCGCTGCAAGCTAAACACGCGTGTGGGGGAGGCTGACACAGCAGGACGCAGAGGCTTTGTTCACGCTCTCTAATTAGATGTGGTGCTAGGAAGAGAGAGAGAGAGAGAGAGAGAGAGAGAGAGAGAGAGAGAGAGAGAGAGAGAGAGAGAGAGAGAGAGAGAGAGAGAGAGAGAGAGAGAGAGAGAGAGAGAAAGAGTGAGAGATGAGAGAGGGGAGAGCAAGAAGAGAGAGGGGGGAGAAAGGAGAAAGAAGAGATTGAGGAGAGAGAGAGAGAGAGAGAGAGAGAGAGAGAGAGAGAGAGAGAGAGAGAGAGAGAGAGAGAGAGAGAGAGAGAGAGAGAGAGAGAGAGAGAGAGAGAGAGAGAGAGAGAGAGAGAGAGAGAGAGAGAGAGAGGACAGAAAGGGAGAGAGAGAGAAGACAGAAAGGGAGAGAGAGAGAAAGAGAGAAAGAGAGGAGAGAGAGAGAGAGAGATAGAGAGAGAGAGAGAGAGAGAGAGAGAGAGAGAGAGAGAGAGAGAGAGAGAGAGAGAGAGAGAGAGAGAGAGAGAGAGAGAGAGAGAGATAAGACAGAGAGGGGGAGAGGGGGCAGAGAGAGAGAGAGGAGAAAGAGAAAGGGAGGAGATAGGGAAGAGAGCGAGAGCAGTGGCTGGCAGCTCACTCTTTCAAAGTCTAAACTTTCAATTAGAGGTCAGACACCCGGCGGCCTGGTGGTGAGTCACAACTCTGAGGCTCCATCGATTCCTTGTCAACCAGACAGATCAGATGCAGGGGGCCAGGGGAGCCCAGCTATTAGGGTGTCCCAGGCCAAAGGTTCTGGGTTTGAACCTCCATGTCTGCAGTTTACTTGAGCAAGACGCCTTAACCCCTTAGTGTATGTAACGTTTCAGCAGGAGAACCTCCGCTACCGGTGTCGACAAAAAGTCGTGACCGTCGTAAAGGTTTTAGGAAAAACTGCCACATTGAGTTTCGTAGGAACCAAGTGCGAAGGGTGTGGCCTAAACCCACATCACACTCGCTTGCGCTTAAGTTTTCAGGCAATAGAAAACTACCACTCTGGAAAAGCGTTTTTGGCCGTAATAAGTGTCTCGCGTTAACATTTCCCTTGTTACAGTTTGTCAAAAGGTGATGTGGGGGTTCGCTTCCCCTTTAATGACCCGTATCTGAAGTTGCTTTCGATACTTAATAATTTACAACTAAATGACTGAATAGTAAAAAATGACGGCCGTAGACAAACATCTTCAAGGCCTTCACTCAAGTGATTACACACTTTTTCCATAGGAGTCGGTTGGGTTGGCTGAATAACCCCCCCCTGTATCATAACAAGGCGCTTGATTGGAACCCAGACGTGTCATTATGACATGATGACGTTAACGCTAACCATTCTCTTGATTCAAGTGTCGCACAATCGCTGCTCTCTCCCGACATCCGATTGGAAGCGATGGGCCCCCATATTCAGACGTGGCGGTTGAAGACGCGACCATGGGGGGGGGGGGGGGGGGAACAGTGGGAAAGCTCCAGTCCAGCAGTGCCAATCGATGGTGATGAAGTTGGAGAACACACTGCAATTAGCCGAGCGGGAGGAGTCTCCATCCGGCCTCCCACAGAACCCCTCATTACCCAGGAGCCCATGAGTGTGTGAGGAGCCCTCAGTGGGTCCCCTCACACACTCAACCTGACACTATCATTAAAAGGGAGGAATTTCTGACACTATATTATGTACGGTATAATGATATAACGGCTGCCCCCTATAGAGCTGAGAAAATAGAATAAAATACAATTGGAATGACTGTAAGTTATACAGTGGTATGTTTCAGTTTATTCAATATAATTTTTTTACGTTTTAGGTTCACGTTTATCCCAATGAAGGCAGAGAATACACAGACTTATTCTGATATATAGTCATATATTAAAAATAAAAAAAAGTAGTATACAGTGATTCAGGAACTGCAACGTAGCACACTTTTTCACTTTTCATGTACAATGTACCACAACTTCTGTCACCAAAAAATATCCAACAGTGAATGATTATGTCATGATTTATTGATGTTAGGGGAAAAACATCCAGTCACGCTTATTTATACACATTTGAACACAATGTGGTTGGTTGGATGGTAAGCCCCTGAACACAAACACCTTTTTAAAAAGCAAGAGGAGGAAACATTACAGAAGGCACAAGGACAGAGGCTGGTCAGGAGGGAAGTGGGTGCCGGATGGTCAGTCATGATATGATAACACATTAGCCAAGAATTTAGATTAACCAAAACAAGACAGAAATGAAAAGCAATCCAAGTCATTAAGTCTAGGGTACAGCTGCTGTTGGCCAACAGCTCTGCCTCTGCCAACATATTACAGGGCCATAAGGACGGTATGTAGGGGCCCACTCACAACTAGCCCTATAGGTAATAATACGCTAGTTATGCTAGCACATACCTAGCTAGAGGTAGAGGCAGCTGTTCTCGATATGAGTTAAGATTAGTCACTGTTGCACAGCCTTTTAAAAGTGAAGCAAGAATTATGGAATGCACATCAGTAGAAGTCACTAGATCCCAGTGTCCACCGGTAGAAGACTGTGGTTGTACTGGGCATCTTCCATTGATTGTACTGGTTTGTTGTTTATGAATAGAAGATGTACAAATACATTGTCACAGTCAGTTAAAATAGACAGACAATAGCAAAATGAAGATGAAAGATGAAAGAGCGATGCTGAAATGGAGGTGAAGGATTATCCCAGGAGATAATTAACCTTTCCTTTCCTCTTTCTGACCTTTTCCCTTCGGCAACGTCAGCCTGTTCAATTCAGAGCGGAGGGCTGACTGGGGTCTTCACCCAACAGCTATAAGAAGAGCCTTTGAAGATAAGCTCTGTGTGTGTTCAGGGGGAGAGGAAGTCATCATTGGTCTGTTTCCTGTGAGGTTTTTAAAAAGGGTCCTCTGAGAGGTGATGGGGTGGGGGTGGGGGCGGGGACCCCATTAAAGGGCAGTTGGGGTATTGAGTGCATGAGGGGGAAAAGAATCATTCTCACGAGAAATTTCTGCAAGACACTTATAGACATTTCAAAGTATGTTGTGGATTAGTTTGTGGGGTTTTTAGCCGCAAGTGTATTCTTTTGTACGATTGCTTTTTTTAGGGCTGTCTTGAGAAAGGAAAAAATACATTTGTCACACAAATGGTTGATCAGCCTGTTTCCTAATAAGGTTAATACCATTCAGATTCATAAGATAAGATAAAAGTGCATTATTTTACTCTTGTTTTGATCACTAATATATATACTTTATCAGGTTGATCTTATGATTTTCTTCAAATGTGTGGTTTAAACAATTATACGACTATATGTGACTATCAGTGTAACGTAGCTATTTTTATTTTTCCCCAACGCCTTGGCATATTATTATTTTCCTGTCTGTGAATGACATAAGCTTATCTGACGTCAACAAAACAGACCAAAAACCAGCGTTCAAAACGACACCGTTTATAGGTAGCAGGCGGAGCAGCGCGGAGACCGCCCCGTCACAAACATAGTCGTAACATGATAATGTGAAGCGTAAACATGTCACCATGCCGGAGGCCAGGAGGGCGGGTCAGCGGCCCTTGTGAAGAGGAAACAGATCGGAATCTTCCATCTGTAAATCTGTCCCCTCTCCAGGGCCTCCTCCACCAATCAGGGCCTGAGTAAGACAGGAAGTGTGTGGGGGTCAGGTAGTCCCAGTTGAACTCCCCACTGCTCATCCTGTTTCCTGAGGTCATGCCTGCGCCCCGGCTCCCTTTAAGGTTCTCATCGGCCCTGGAACCGCCTGACGTTAGGGGTTTTACTACTGGACATTTAAGGGACTTAAAGGGGTAACACATGTCCCATAAATGGAGTCAGGAGTCAGTGAGATCCTGAGATCTGTGGTTGCACTGGGCAGCCCCCAGTGTCCACCAGTGGTAGACCGCGGTAGTAGTGGGCGGCTCCAAGTGTCCGACAATAGCACGCATAGACGCATGTACGTACGCATGTGAAAGCATTTTTCTGAAAGGCCTAACCCATGAGAACAAGTGATGGAAATATACATCTCAGTGGACAGAACTAGACGTATGTTCCCGGTCAGTTGAAACGATACACTTCCTTTCAAACGGCACCCTAGACAGATGGCCGTTTGAAAACACAACAACACACAATATTCAGGGCTGGCACTTTACAAGAGACACACAAATGGATAGGTAGTTTCTTAGTTTTGTGTCTTGATATCAGATTCACTCTTCTCACCTCTTTGCTGGTCCTTGAAACCCCGGGCAGGACTGGGAAAATCATTCAGGCCTTGAAATATTGTCCAAAATATAGCGCCAGTCAGTGGTCCCCAACCAGGGACATTTGAGATCCAAAGACTTAATTTCTTGCATTCTGGAGAATTTTTGTGCATGTGAATCACAAACTAATGAGCCAACAACTGCTTAGTAGAATATATGTTATGTTGTTATGAACCTCAAATAAAACCTTACCGTTAAGGAGGGAGACGACCCAAAATGTATTTCATAATCAATTATTGAATAAATAACTAATGTAATGTAACTAAATACAAAATAGAAAATTAGGTGTGGGTATCAGTTCATCATTGGTGGGTGCAGGGTGTCGAACTAAAACTAGAACATTGGTTAACACTAACCCTCACCCATATATAAAACATCTATTAACATGGGTTATCCCTAACCCATATATACAACAGCTATTAACATGGGATAACCCTAACCCTAAACCATATACTGTACATCCATACAGGCGTCAGGAAGAATGGACAGTTGCTCGGTGAAGGTGGGCTTTGACCAGTGTTTCTCAAAGTGGGAGGTGCGCCTCCCCTGGGAATTGCAGGGGTACTGCGGGGAGATGGGATGGAAGGGAAAATTGATGGAATTGACAAGCTCAATCCCACTCTATAAAAGCAAAGCACCGACGGAAGGCTGTGACTTCATACAGCGATTGACATATGCAGACATATTTTTGGTTCACATTGGTTCTGGCAAATTCATGCACGGCGACTGTAAAGTTTGGCACTTTGGTACAAAGTGGAGGCATTCATTTATTGACAGCTGTGTGCAATCTGGTGTGCAGGTCACACAAGACATCTAATTGGGCATTTCTAGCTGTTCGTTCTGCCTGTGCTTTGCTGGCCTGCTTGCCTGCCACCCGATCAACCTGGTGGTCTCGTGCGTGAAAAAGTGTTGCTGATTTTCCACACTCGGCCTGTCTTCTTTTCTCCAATTTGCTCCACCCTTCCTCTTTTTTCCGAGGAGGAAAAAGAATGTTCAGGCCAGGACACGGGAACTGTCATGATCATCACTTTCTTTTGAAGATGTCAGTTATTCACTGAGCTTGTCTCTCTTTTCCCATCAAATCCCCATCTATTATTTTTCTCTTCTCCCATCTCCTCTCCTCCATCTCCTTTCCCCCTCTCTCCTCCACCCCTCTTCTCCTTTCCTCTTCCCTCCTCTCATCTTCCCTTCTCTCTCCTCCCATCCCATTCTACCCTCCATCTCCTGCTTATGATGTTTCACCTCATGTTTGGATGGACTCCACTTTTAGCCATGGCTGGCTTGTTGCCATGGTTCCTCAGCACACTTCCTGTACTGAGGTTATTAAACTGTCACAATAAGGGTGGGTGGACGAGGCGAATGGGCCGGAGGAATTTAGACCAGTGCTAACGGACGTCAAGCGGTGCTGTGTTTACCCACTGTCTCCCTATGCTGTGTTTACCCACTGTCTCCCTATGCTGTGTTTACCCACTGTCTCCCTATGCTGTGTTTACCCACTGTCTCCCTATGCTGTTTACTCTCACTCTCTCTGTTAACTCAATGTCTCTGTGTTGTTAACTCTCTCTCTCTCTCTCTCTCTCTCTCTCTCTCTCTCTCTCTCTCTCTCTCTCTCTCTCTCTCTCTCTCTCTCTCTCTCTCTCTCTCTCTCTCTCTCTCTCTCTCTCTCTCTCTCTGTAGTGGCAATAACTGTCTCTCTCTATTAACTTTGTGTGTGTGTGTGCTTTACGCTGACTTTCCAAACGGCAACAAATGTCTCTTTACAAGTAAAATAACCGTGTGATTAAAATGTTTGAATGCAAATGAAAAACATTTGTTTGTGAATCCAACTGTTTTGTTTGCCAGTCTAACAGTTCGATTTTTTTTAAATTGAGAGCGGAATCTCATGGATGGGACACGACTCTATTGGCCAGTCTCGACTGGAGCGACAGCTTGGCTCAGTTGGAGGAATCATTTGCAGATTTTCAACCAGATTGTATCATTACAATGTGGTTAGTATATGCAAATGAACGATGATTCATTCCCCTCCATTTTACTAGCATTCAGTTTTGCAAATTAGCCTCACGAGCAAAAGGGGCTCTTGGTCCATTAAGCGCCGATTGAATTGTTCGAGTTTCATGAAAAGCCTATTTTCCAGTGAAGAAAAATGACTTCTTTAACGGTGCATTCCAACCACCCTCCCTAGTGAGCGTGATCGATCACTCCAATGAACTGAACAGAGTTTGGAGAAAGTTTGGTCAAGAGAAGGCGCCGAGTGTGTACTGTGTGCGTTAATTAAACAGCAAGTAACGGTGCACATTTTGTGAATACACAGATCACGTATGAAAAGCCATAACGACAGCTGGTATTACGGTCATAAGTGTTTATATTATCCATGGCTTCATACTTTAAGGGAATGTACTTGCAATATAGTAATTTGAGTCATTTGAGCTTGGTAAAGTTTTACCGTTGCCGCTGCTAGTTAAACTAGCCCGGTGAATGCACCACAGTATCTCACTCTTTTCTAGTAGTTTTCCATTTATCGGCTCTTATCTCTCTCTCTCTCTCTCTCTCTCTCTCTCTCTCTCTCTCTCTCTCTCTCTCTCTCTCTCTCTCTCTCTCTCTCTCTCTCTCTCTCTCTCTCTCTCTCTCTCTCTCCTGTACTAACTGACAGTCTCTCTTCCTTTGTAGTGGTGTTCACCTGCTGCTCCCCGGACGTGTTCAGGAAGATTATGGTGAAGTTCCGGCAGGCGGGCCTGGCCATGGAGGAGTATGTCTTCCTCTTCATCGACGTGTTCGGAGAAAGCCTCATCAACAACCACAGACAGCCCTGGGCCCGCGGTGACTCTGACGACCACATCGCCATGGAGGCTTACCAGGTAACCATGGCATCTTGGAGAAGTCTATAAGCCTCTGGAAACCCTAATGGGCCGTTCATACATAGGCATAAAAACAAATTGGAACCGCTGGCACATGCTTTCTGATGCCAGGTTAAATTCAGGTGGGATTAAAAATAGATTTTGTGAGAGACGTAAACTCTGGAACCGATCAGTTCATAGATTTGGATGAACGATGATCTGACCAATCAGATGCAACACAACTTTTACTTCTATGTATGAATGCAGTTCAACTACACACTCCATGCAATCACCCTAATACAGTTCAACTACACACTACACACTATCACACTCAACTGACACATTGTCAGTTGACAGAGAGATGGATGGCAGATTGCATTGAGTCACATTGAGTCACCTGTAATTCCAGTCAATGTTAATTAATATTCAGAATGATGTAATAAAAAGTGCTCTCTAAGTGCTGGTTCAATTCCCCCACGGCACACACAGTCTTACACAGCCTACTCAGCTGCACCTTTCAGTACCCTTTGTAAGTCTAGTAGTATCGTCCAGTCTGTCTCTCTCACTCTGTCTGTCAGTTTTGTCGATTTCACAACCAAAAATGCCATACAAGCAAGGAGTCGGCAAATTACTTGTGTCCATTTCATTTAAACGTCATCTTTCATCTTATATCATGCATTATTAATACATGTGTAGGAGCAGTGCAGGATGTGTGTGTGTGTGAGTGTGTCTATATTATATACTGTATATATATATATATTAACATGTACTCTACATCATTGTGCTTGTCCTCCTCAGAGTGTGAAGATACTGACGTACAGAGAGCCCGAGAATAAAGAGTACAAAGACTTTATCAGACATCTGAAAACTGACGCCATCAAAAACTTCAACTTCACCATAGACGACTCCCTGGTACGTCCCTGTGTGTGTGTGTGCATGTTGTGTCTATATACCTGTAAGCAATCAGATTCTCCAGGGCAAACATCACTAGCTTGCTTTGTACGTCACCTAGCTGCCTTGTTACATTACCTAGCTAGACAAACAGCTCACCTGAACGATATACCTGCACTCTTCATGGACATACAGGACATTCTGAAATTGGAAAAAGTTCTGGAACCCCTGCTTTAAAGTAGCAGGAGACATACACATACACATACACACACAAACATCAGGTCCTGTTTGTATCAACAACACTAGCAAGGACAGCAGAACTCTCTCTCTCTCTCTCTCTCTCTCTCTCTCTCTCTCTCTCTCTCTCTCTCTCTCTCTCTCTCTCTCTCTCTCTCTCTCTCTCTCTCTCTCTCTCTCTCTCTCTCTCTCTCTCTCTCTCTCTCTCCTCTGCCTAGCTTCCTGCTAACCCAGATAAAGCAGGGGTTGTAATGTGCTCTGGCGCTAGCGGCACAACTGTCTCCTATAACGTGGAGGGTAGGTTGATCCAATCCAATTAAGAGCAGCAAGCTAATTGAGTTGAGCTGATCTTATCCTCTTCATTTGTCCCTGGCTAAAGCACACCGGGAGACCCAGAGATACAGCTGCACACACCTAATGGACCTGCACAGGCCAGAGGGACGTGCAAGTGTGCACATGCATGCATAAACACACACGTACACACAGGCAAACACACACATACACACACAGTCACACACACACACACGCACGCACACACGCACGCACGCACACACGCACGCACACACGCACACACACACACACACACACACATATTCATTGTATAATGTACATACACACTGCATTCATGCATACATACAAACACACACACACACACAAAGACAACTGTCTGGAAACACACATTTACTATTGATGACTAATTACAACATTTACATATGACATTCTACGGCATTAGGTTGTGTAGAGTTCACCCATAATACCTTGCGGTGTGTGTTCTATTGGCTGTGTCTCTGTCGTCTGATTTCCTCCTGGCTTTTGTTCTCCCAATCGACCCCGATGGAGGGAAATCAGACTCCACTTGTGTTGACAACCGCCGTGACGTGAAGGCATGCTGATATACTGCAGTGCTGGAAACATCACAGCTGGTATTAGGGCTGTGTGGATCTAAAACCCGTATTTCATCTTTCAACTATAAAGCTGTTTCATTGATATGTGAAAGTATCCAGAGGTTGATTTGCGTCTGTCTAACGTCACGATAAACCAGAAGAGATTCCTCACTCTCCAAGGTTAACCGCCTGGGGTCTCCCATCCAGCCTCTTTTCAAGATTCAAGAATTCAAGAAAAGTACAATGGAATGCTTACTCCCCATTCCCTCCCGCAGTATGAATTTCTAGAACAATACTATAAAAATACTATACACAATATAAAACAAATAATGAACATAAAAAGAACAATAAAGTGATTGATGATATGTATTGATGATATGTGATATGTACATGAGTTATATTCTGCAAAAAGCATTTAAAGTATTTTAGTGCAGCAGCATTATGAATACAGTGCAGTACAATGCAGAACAGTGCAGTAACTGTAATAAGTAATGAATATGAGTCCAGAAAGTCCAGCAAAATATGACAGTGTAATGTTAATGACAATGTTATGATAGTGGCAGCACTCCTAGCAGTTGGCAGCCTCTAGATAAAAACTGTCCTTGAACCTGCTAGTTCTTGTATGGATGCTGCGTAATCGGCGGCCGGATGGTAGGGGGGAGAAGAGATGGTGCCCAGGGTGGTTGCAGTCCTTTATGATGGACATGGCCTTCTTCTGACATCTGGTCCTACAGATCTCCTCAATGCATCTTTTCTGCCGTTCTCACGACCCTCTGGAGGGTTTTCTTGTCCTGTGCAGTGGTGTTGTCATACCACACAGTGTCGCCACACGTCAGGACGCTCTCTACGGTGCCATGGTAAATTCACTAGCCACCTCGGGCCTATTCCGTTTTTCCTGAGGCACAAGGGCATAGAGGAGCTGGTGTGCCTTCTTCAGCATGACATCCGTGTTGCAGGTCCACGCCAGGTCGTCGGAAATCTGTTGCCCTAGGAAACGGAAACAGCTGACGACTTCCACTGCTTCCACCGACGTCCAGGCTGACGGAGGCTCCAGAAGTCCACAGTGAGCTCCTTAGTATTGCAGACATTCAGTGCAAAGCTGTTATTTTTGCACCATCGCGTCAGCCAGACTACCTCATCTATGTACTCTGTTTCGTCGTCCTCGCTTATCAGGCCGATGACTGTGGTGTCGTTGCAAACTTGATAATCTGATTATTGCTGTGCGTGGCAGTACATTCATGTGTGTACTGCGAGTACAGCCGGGAACTGAGGCAGCAGCCTTGGGGTGCTCCGGTATTGAAGACCAGAGTGGATGAGATGTTGCTTCCAATCTTCACCACTTGAGGCCTGCCTTTCAGGAAGTCCATAATCCAGTTACAGATGAGGGCGCCCAAACCTAGGTCCCTCAGTTTCAGGAGCAGCTTGGAGGTAACGATGGTGTTGAACGCCAAATATAGTCAATAAACAGCAGTCTAACGTAGGTGTCCTTCCTGTCTAGGTGCTCCAGGGCCGTGTGTAGTGCCAGGAAGATGGCGTTGTCTACAGACCTGTTTGGTCTGTATGCAAACTGGAGTGGGTCTAGGGACTCAGGGATGGACAAGTTAATATGCAACATGACAAGTTTCTCGTTACCTTGGTCTTTGTGGGTAAAGGCACAATAGTTGCCTCTTTGAAGCACCCTGGGACGACAGACTGTTGCAGTGATGCATTGTAGATAATACCGTAATACCGTAAACACAGAAGCCAGCTGGTCAGCGCAGGTCTTGAAGACACGGGATGGAACTCCATCTGGGCCGGCTGCCTTCCTGCCTTCACCCTCCTGAAGGTTCAGCGGACCTCGGACTCAGACAGTTGTAGATCGTAGTTCTCTGGGTGAATGTTCAATTTGTTGGTCGGCTCAGAGTTCTCCATTTCAAAGCAAGTGTAAAATGTTTTAAACTCGTAGGTTGGGGTCATTGTTGGTGACTGCCCCTGAGCTCCCCTTGTTGTTGGAGAGGACCCTCAGACCTTGCCACATACGTCTGGTGTCATAGCCCCCGAACTGTAATTCCAATTATTTTTCAATCAATTTACCCTTCTTGATTACTTTTCTGAGTTCATATTTCTACTTCTTGTAGTGATCGGAGTCGCCTGTTATGTCAGCATGGTTTGCGGTTCAGGAAACAGCGAACAGACCTGGTCGGAATGCATTCCTCCACTAGCCTGTTAATGTATGCTGTGACATGATCTGCATACACATCCAGGTAAGTGGTCTTGAATACACTCAAGTACGTGATTTCCAGCCCACCCTGCAGATGTAGTAGGGAGTCATCTGTCACAAGTGACACACGTTCTTAGGCTAAGGATCGCCTTCCTTAGCCAAGGAGGTGACGGAGCCAGAAGAAGAATCTGAATCTGTCCAGTAGTCTAGAGTCTGAATCAGAGTCTGATGGCTGAATCTGTCCAGGAGACTAGAGTCTGAATCTGTCCAGTAGACTAGAGTCTGATGGGTGAATCTGTCCAGTAGACTAGAGTCTGAACCTGTCCAGTAGACTAGAGTCTGATGGCTGAATCTGTCCAGGAGACTAGAGTCTGATAGCTGAATCTGTCCAGTAGACTAGAGTCTGAATCTGTCCAGTAGACTAGAGTCTGATAGCTGAATCTGTCCAGTAGACTAGAGTCTGAATCTGTCCAGTAGACTAGAGTCTGAGGCTGAATATGTCCAGTAGACTACAGTCTGAGAGCTGAATATGTCCAGTAGACTAGAGTCTAAATCTGTCCAGTAGACTAGAGTCTGAATCTGTCTAGTAGACTAGAGTCTGAATATGTCCAGTAGACTAGAGTCTGATAGCTGAATCTGTCCAGTAGACTAGAGTCTGAATCTGTCTAGTAGACTAGAGTCTGATGGCTGAATCTGTCCAGGAGACTAGAGTCTGATGGGTGAATCTGTCCAGTAGACTAGAGTCTGAATCTGTCCAGTAGACTAGAGTCTGGTGGGTGAATCTGTCCAGTAGACTAGAGTCTGAGAGCTGAATATGTCCAGTAGACTAGAGTCTAAATCTGTTCAGTAGACTAGAGTCTGAATCTGGCCAGTAGACTAGAGTCTGATATCTGAATATGTCCAGTAGACTAGAGTCTGATGGCTGAATATGTCCAGTAGACTAGAGTCTGATGGCTGAATCTGTCCAGGAGACTAGAGTCTGATAGCTGAATCTGTCCAGGAGACTAGAGTCTGATGGCTGAATCTGTCTAGTAGACTAGAGTCTGATGGCTGAATCTGTCTAGTAGACTAGAGTCTGATGGCTGAATCTGCCCATGAATGATGACGAAGCCCTTGACGCCCTTGACGTCAGAGCAACCCGGTTAGAGGGGTGTCTGGTGAGCTTCGGCCCGACTCCGGGGAGGGCCCATCTTGGGCACCGCTCGGCACAACTGGACGTGTTTAAACTGACGTGACCCGATCAGATGAGGCACAGGTGGGCCCAAGTAATTAAAATGAATTGGGAGCCCCATCCTGACACTCCTCTGTTTTCCTGTCAAGCAAGAGGCCTAACCCCTAGCTGCTCATTAGCTCCCTGTTGTGTGTCTCCATTGGTGTTGCTCTTTGTTGCTTTTGATTGCTGTTTACTATTCAGTCATTCATTTCAAAGATGCTTTCATCCAAAGCGAACGTGACGGGGCTCGAAATTGCCACCAAAAATGTGGTCACAGATGCTCCTGAAATGTCACGTGTGCGACCGCAAAATAGAATTGGGAGCATTTGTGCGCGACCTTTGATTTTTTTTGTTCTGGTTGAACGTCCCTTTCTTTGTCTATTCACTCGTTTGTACACTCGTTTACTCATTTCCATGTATATGTATTTGTGTTTATTTGTTGGTACATGAATCAGCACATTGAGGGTAAGGATGACCAGTACGTGGCTGGCGCTACCTTGCTTGAGCATTTGTAAGGGTGGTCCTGGGGGAATGTACCATTTTTGTGGGGGTGAATTATTGGTGAATGAATAACTTTTATGTGCAGAATTACCTGTTTATTTCGATGTTACTTAGTATTTAATGATTTTGGTAATAATGTATTTATATTGTATTTAAGTCAGTATTATCATTATTATTATTATTATTATTATTATTATTAATATTATTATTATTATTATTATGCATTTTATTTATATTGCAAACATCTCAGTGTTCAACAAAGTAAAAAACACAGCAAAAAAAACACAATACAATTACTAAGAATAGTTAACACTAATATTAACATAAAAAAGGCCTTCCTAAATAAAAAGGTTTTAAAGTTTTAAGCCATTCCACAGCCGAGCAAAAGGCCCGGTACCCCATGGTGCGGTAGCTGCAGTAGGCTTACTTGCTTTATGGAGTGTATTTAGTACGGCCTATACTTACTTTTTACATCTCAAGTGTTATTTTAAATCAACACTCACGACACACACACACATCCAAGTGCCCAGATTCCATGCACCAACGGTGTGTGCTATCACTTTCGTCTTTTAAATTGTATTTGTTGTTAACAGCAGGATTTAGATCCTGCCAGCAGCGGTAGGCTGATCCTGGTTTTTTTTTCCTAAGCACACAATGTTTAGGGTACATTTTCTAACCCTCTCACCTCTCACCACGGAGGTGAGCAGTGTGGTCCAGGAAAGGAATGCTCAGTCCGTCCAGTAAGAGAGCAACCGATATCCTGAGCCTCACCCAACGCCACATGGATTTGGACAGATGACGAAGGTGAAGTGCCGTGACTTAAGTTATGCTTCGGTTGACGGAGATTAGCACAGCGCCAACCTCACTCTCTCGACAAGCCCTGTCTGTCGTCAAGACGATTGGAGGCGGTCCTGGTTGCAGTGGATGGCCCAGAGATCGTTTAGTGGAATTAACACACACAACACAACACAACACAACACACCACTCACAACGCATCAGATCCTCTTTGTCAAGTCAATTAGATGTGTATAGGCCTTAGCACAGTAACAGATTCGAAGGGCTTAAAAGGCCACACATTTACGACATCACCCCAACCCTAGCCTCCCAAAGGGCAAGAGAAAACTCCCTTAATGATGGAGGAAGAAATCTTGAGAAGGAACGCCGCGTTGTGGATCCCTCCTTCCTGCGAGGAGTGCAATGGGTGCCATAAGTGACATACATAGAAATTGACACAGAAACATTAAAGTACAATAATAAAATGGGAACTAATTATTGTCTATGGTGCTGGCTGGTGGGCAAGCTGGTATCCTTCAGGTGGAGCATTCAGTCATGATCCCAGCGGCACACTAGAAAGCTAAGATGGGGTAGTGTGGACAAGGAACGTAATAACCTCTAGTATAGTACCTTTCCGCAGCAGGGGTAGTCTAGTGGTGGCTAACAGGTCAATTAAGCTGTAATGACAGTAAAAAAGTAGGTTTTAAGCTTAGATTTTTTTTGTTTCAAGATAGGTAGCGAGAGTGAGAGAGAGCGAGAGTGAGAGAGCGAGAGAGAGAGAGAGAGAGAGAGAGAGAGAGAGAGAGAGAGAGAGAGAGAGAGAGAGAGAGAGAGAGACTGACAATTACAGAGAATAAAAACAATCTTCATCTCTCATTATCTCTCTCTCCCTCAATTAAATTAAACTCAAAAGGCTTTACGAAGGGCTTTTTACATTGCCAAAGCACAGAAAAGGTAAAATATGAAATCTTAAATATGAAAAAAACAATGTATTTCAATAGTGAAAATGAAAATGTAAACATTGTAATCTGGTTGTGTCAAAGTAAAAGATAAGTGTACCACTTCAATCACAATGAAAATTGTGTCTGAGCAATTTTTATAAAGTAGTACCTCTCTCCTTTTCCTCCATTTTCTGTGTGTGTGTGTGTGTCTCTCTCTCTCTCTCTCTCTCTCTCTCTCTCTCTCTCTCTCTCTCTCTCTCTCTCTCTCTCTCTCTCTCTCTCTCTCTCTCTCTCTCTCTCTCTCTCTCTCTCTCTCTCTCTCTCTCTCTCTCTATCCCCCTCTCTCTCTCTCTCTCCCCCTCTCTCTTCAGCCTGTATCTTTTCAAAACATTGTGTCTTTCTAGCGTCATTGTGGTCAGTTTCTCTGAGTCAGAGCGGCTTGTCCTGGGTGTTGATACCATCTCCAGTGATGAACTGCTGGTCTACCATCGGTCCAGGGGTTGTTCTCTGTGCTTTATGTACTGTACATGTACAATATGTGCAATATAATCTCAGTTTCCTTTTATTGCCATGTATATTGTTTGTATACATTCATTTCTGTATGCACATATATTCATTTAATTGATTTACTTTTATATTCCCTTGCATGCTTGTTTTTTATATTTTCTTGAGTTTTACGTGTGTGCGTCGGTGGAGGCCATTGAGGAAAGGGAGGACCATCCTCCCTAACATTTCAGAGAAAAAAAAACCTAGCAAGAGACAAATAAATACACATACTGATAATATTACTATTTTAACAATTCGAAGGCACACCAATCATATCCCTGTGTCAAATGACCAACAGCGCCCCCTACCACAATTCAAATGTACTGTACGGAGGACCGTCCTCCCTACGCTCCCCATTGAAGTCCATTATAAAACTGCCGGACCCAAGCGACCGGTGAGTCCTGGTTTTAACATGAGTGTGTATGGCAGTAAGGGAGGACGATTCTCCCTTAGGACGGATTATCATCATGTAAGGATCTATCTTGTGTCATTCATTAATACTGCGTTCCAGACAACTCATGAGTCTAATATTTTAGACTTGAAACTTTCGAGTTACGAACTCAAAGTGTTCCCTGCGCATGACGCCAAACGTAAACAGAAAGCATGGCTGATAGTATGTCTGATTTAAATTAAATATAGGTAAATATACTTGATACAAAAAATGCTTCTCCCTCAAATCTCACTCAATTTCCATACTGTTAGGTTTGTTTGGTAAAACTAGCCATTGTGCATAGAACTTCTATTCAGATTTTTCAGATTGTCATCATTAATGGAGTAATCGCTAAATTGCTCTTTTTCATCAAAACAATGCTTCTTCCCCCTCAGATCACAATCGGTTTCAAATCAGTTTGGCTCTCGCAGGCTTATATTGTCATGTGAAGAACAGAATACAACTGTCATTCCCACTAGCCGCCCAGGCTATGCATTATGTAGTTCTGTGGTCAGACCATCGTCAGACCATCGTCATGTAAAAAGAACAGTACAAATTGCAGCACAAATTGCCAACTATATCTCAAAAAGACACCTGACACCAGAATTCTAGCAAGCTTTATTCAGTGCCTACTCCCAGAGAAAAGGCAAATTGTTAATAAGATATTATCTTTGTCTAGCCTATTTATCCTAGACTAAACTTAGCTCAATTTAAGATCACTATGATATTTAGACAATTTTCTTAAATTCAGCTTAAAGAAATAGACTTCTTCTTGTTTCACCACAATCACCATTCAAGACCAATGATTTATGTCACTGCACTGACCACTGAATAATCAGCTCAGTAAGATCAAACAAAAATACAATTGATTGGCTTGCACATTTCTGAAACTGGTCTTCCATTTATCTATTGCATTCTGCATATGCCCTCACTACCACCAAACGCCACCAAGCGACACCAAGAGCCCCTTCCTTCCTCCCCTACGCTAACAACCACCAGCCGCCACTGGCGTGCGTCTCCTGACACAAGATACAAGATACAAGATATTTGTATTGGCCAATTGCACATTGTATTGGTATATTGGAATGCTTACTCCCCATTCCCTCCCGGCTCCAGCAGTATCTCCAAAATAATACCATAAAAATAATATATACAATAAAAATAAACAAAAATTGAGCAGCAAAGTGACTGATAAATGATATGTAAATGTGTTGAATGTACATGTTTTTAGTTTTTTTACAAAAAAAATTAAAAGCATTTAAAGTGCCAGTAGTGCAGCAGCCTCATGAATACACTGCAGTAACTATGATGAGTCCAGAAAGTCCAGCAAAGTATGATAGTGCAATGTTAATGACAATGTTATAAAAGTGGCAGCACTCCTAGCAGTTCAGTAAGCGCACAGCCTGTGGATAAAAACTATCCTTAAACCTGGTAGTACTTGTACGGATATTGCGCAACCGGCGAACAGATAGTGGGAGGGAGGGG
>CM051008.1:6422190-6434690 GCA_027704905.1 Muraenolepis orangiensis | reverse complement strand
GTCCACAGTTACAGTCTCAAAGGGCTTCACATGTTTACCACCCCCCCCAAACCCTAGCCCCCCTAAGGGATGGTTCAGGAGTGCAATGGGTGCCATAAGTGACTTAAGGGAGTTATAGTAATGTACATACTAAAGTACAAAACATAAAATAATAATAATAATAATATACATATAATATACACAATATACAAATAATAAAATGAGAATATAATTAGTGTGTGGTGCTGGCCGGTATCCTTCAGGTGGGGATCACAGCAGCACACTGGAGAACAGAAGCAGACTGCGGTATGGTTAGATGGGGTAGGGTGGACATGGAACATGTGGAGAACCTCTAGTCTAGTACCTATCAGTCTGATGGTTAGATGGGGTAGGGTGGGCATGGAACATGTAGAGAACCTCTAGTCTAGTACCTATCAGTCTGATGGTTAGATGGGGTAGGGTGGACATGGAACATGTGGAGAACCTCTAGTCTAGTACCTATCAGTTTGATGGTTAGATGGGGTAGGGTGGACATGGAACATGTGGAGAACCTCTAGTCTAGTACCTATCAGTCTGATGGTTAGATGGGGTAGGGTGGACATGGAACATGTAGAGAACCTCTAGTCTAGTACCTATCAGTCTGATGGTTAGATGGGGTAGGGTGGACATGGAATATGTAGAGAACCTCTAGTCTAGTACCTATCAGTCTGATGGTTAGATGGGGTAGGGTGGACATGGAACATGTAGAGAACCTCGTCTAGTACCTATCAGTCTGATGGTTAGATGGGGTAGGGTGGACATGGAACATGTAGAGAACCTCTAGTCTAGTACCTATCAGTCTGATGGTTAGATGGGGTAGGGTGGACATGGAACATGTGGAGAACCTCTAGTCTAGTACCTATCAGTCTGATGGTTAGATGGGGTAGGGTGGACATGGAACATGTGGAGAACCTCTAGTCTAGTACCTATCGGCAGCAGGGGTAGGCTAGTGCTGACTAACGGGTCGATTTAGCTGTAATGAGAGCTGAGGGGCACTCCTAGGTGCCAAACGACAATGTAAAAAGGTAGGTTTTAAGTTTAGATTATAATATTGAGGAGAGATTCGATTTTTTAAAATCTATTTAACTAGCTTGTTTTTGTATACTATTTGAGTTTTTGTGCACTTGGCAATGCAAATGTACGTTTTCCAAACGGTTTGAGATTAATTCAATTGAGAGAGCGTGAGAGAGAGAGAGAGAGAGAGAGAGAGAGAGAGAGAGAGAGAGAGAGAGAGAGAGAGAGAGAGAGAGAGAGAGAGAGAGAGAGAGAGAGAGAGAGAGAGAGAGAGGGGGAGAGGGAGAGAGAGAGAGAGAGGGAGAGACATAAGCCACCATAGAGACATAAACAGTGAGAGATATTAATGCAGTATCCAAGTGGCAAACAAGTGTCACCTAAACAATGGAGCCGACCTCCTGGAGGAGGGAGGAGGGTGGATGAATTGGACCATCGTGTGTTCTACCAGAGCGCTCAGACGCTAAATGTCAGAAGCATTCCTTCCCCATCGCTCAGGTGAGATATAAGGCCCTGATTATTCTGTTAATCGGACACAGGTGTGCCAGTATCCGTGGTAACCGTACACTGGCGATGACGTCACCGTTGTGTTCGGGCCAATTCTAATGCATTGATTAGAATTGACATGTTGTCGGTGGCTTTATCGCGGTGCTTCTGGAGCTCTGTGTTGTACTGAGATTAGCTCCGCTGTGCTAATATCACTAGATGGTCACAGCAATACTATACCTAAACTCAGCCATCTCTAACCTTACACCTCTATTACCACGATATAACCTCCTCTAACCTCATATCTAAACTCAACCATCTCTAACCTAATACCTAAATGTAACCATCTCTAACCTAAATCTAAATCTAAACTTAACCATTACCAAGACCCAACACCACCACCTCTGGCAGGATGGTAGTCCCACTCAGTGACCCACCACCACCGCCATCACCACCCCCACTCCACCACTGGCCAGTGACATCCATAACAGCCCAACAAAGAAGGCCTTCAGGAGCCCAGTGACAGGCTGTAAGGTCTGCAGAGTTTCCACCGTGCCAATTTACTCCTGAGAAACCTAGAGACATAGAGCAGAGATGGAGAGAATGAGAGTGAGAGTGAGAGAGAGAGAGAGAGAGAGAGAGAGAGAGAGAGAGAGAGAGAGAGAGAGAGAGAGAGAGAGAGAGAGAGAGAGAGAGAGAGAGAAAAAAAAACATCTGTGGTGAGAAAGAAAGAGAGGGCAGAGGTGGAGATAGAGACAGGCCAGAGATTGAAAGAGAGACAAAAAAAGAGAGAGAGACCAATGGGGTGGAGAGAGAGAGAGAGAGAGAGAGAGAGAGAGAGAGAGAGAGAGAGAGAGAGAGAGAGAGAGAGAGAGAGAGAGAGAGAGAGAGAGAGAGAGAGAGCAGAGGTGAAGAGAGAGAGAGAGCGGTAGAGAGGTAAAGAGGAGAGAGTGGATAGGAGAGAGTGAGAGAGTGGAAAGTAGAGGAAGACGGAGAGATAGCTGGGGAAACGTATGAAGGCTCAGTCACACATCCCCGATGATGGCTCCCGTTTGAGATCAGACGCTACGGCACGGAAAGTGACAAAGTCGGATCACTATCCACTATCGATCTGGAACGTCCTCTCGTTGTCTGAACGCAGACGTATACGTTGGTAACAGAGTCCTACGGATGGGTAAAGGTCAGAGAGATCGGCCAAGCACTGCCGACAGTTTAGTGCGTCTCGTAACACTCGGGAACATTCGGGAAACTCAGCCGATTTTGTCTAGTCGGATTACAATCGTGACTATGTCATGAGAGATTCTGCTCTATCGGATCCAAATAGTAACCATGTCCTGTGTTGTCTGGACGGTGTCCTGTGGATCGGGACGCTGTCGTGATGAACGGCCATGATTTGGAGAAATTTTTCATTACTGTTTCTTGCCGATTGCGTCCAGATCTTGCCAGATTGTGGTCTCTGTCTGATCTCTGTCGGATCGCATTTGGGAGAATTGGGACACTTCCTGAACCATATCTGATTGTTTTTACAAATTTGTGAATTTACCGCCACAAATCACAGGATCTTGATCCGACTTTTGTCAAATTTAAATCGGGAATGTTCCTATCAAGGAAAAAAAAATGTGTGACTGAGCCTTAAGGAAAAAAGAGAAGATGAAAGACAAGAGAGAGACAAGTAGTTTCTCCACCATAATGGTTGTTTTTTATCATGAAGCCCATGGCTGAAGACCTTCAGGTCCAGTGGACATTCTGCCCCAATAGACTGAGGTTCTGTTGTTTTCTCTCTCAGTTTAAGACAAAATTCCTGTCCACACCAACCACCGAGTTTAAGAAAATCTCAGGAATCCACATCAGGAAACACATCAAAATGCAATTTATTCACAAACATTAAGCAACTATTGCCATGCATAAATGGGGGTAAGTAAGTAAAGGGTATTTTGTAGAGCACCTTTCACAGAGCAATGGTCACAAAGGGCTTTGAAAGAGTAAAAAAAATGTACGATAGGAAGAGACTACAAAGAAACAAACAGTAAAACACAAGCAACAGACCTTAAAAACACACACAAATACAAACACTAGACAGCACGAGGCAAGACGAAGGCCAGACCAAAACGCACAGAACATTCAGATAGAAGGTGTTCTATCTAAAAGTAGGTGTTTTCCAAAAGCTTGGTTTTAAGTGACTTGAAGAAAACGGAAAAAAACTGTCAGCGGTCCCATTTATAATGAGTGTGCTGTTTTCCACAGTAAGACAGGACCCAGGATTCGATTGATGACCGTAATGAGGCTACCCACTGCCTCCTACTAACCTCCTACTGGTTTAATTCAACGGGGTTTGCCCCCAAACACCATTCTTGCCATGACAAATAAGTCCAAAACATGTATTGAAATAATATGAGTGGGGGAAAATGAGTTTAAAAACACTCAATTTAATTTATCTTTGAACACAGTTGGAGCCTGTGGCGACAGACTCTCTCTCTCTCTCTCTCTCTCTCTCTCTCTCTCTCTCTCTCTCTCTCTCTCTCTCTCTCTCTCTCTTCTCTCTCTCTCTCTCTCTCTCTCTCTCTCTCTCTCTCTCTCTCTCTCTCTCTCTCATTTAGTCCCTGCTCCTGGTCCACTACGTCAACGCTAACTCGATGAGGAACTTCCGTGACGTCATTTTAAATTAGCGCGCACCACCTGGCGAGAGCCAATCGGATTGGATCACCTGGTGTGAGGCACTGACCCACATTGGACTAGTCAGAGAGAGAGAGAGAGAGGAGAGAGAGAGAGAGAGAGAGAGAGAGAGAGAGAGAGAGAGAGAGAGAGAGAGAGAGAGAGAGAGAGAGAGAGAGACCCGTCTTTGTGTGTGTGTGTGTGTGTGTGTGTGTGTGTGTGTGTGTGTGTGTGTGTAGGTGTAGGTGTGTGTGTAGGTGTGTATGTGTGCACGCGTGCATTTGTTGGAGATGTGTGTGTGTGTGTGTAGGTGTAGGTGTGTGTGTAGGTGTGTGTGTGTGCACGCGCGCATTTGTTGGAGATGTGTGTGTGTGTGTGTTTGTGTGTGTGTGTGTGTGTGTGTGTAGGTGTAGGTGTGTGTGTAGGTGTGTGTGTGTGCACGCGCGCATTTGTTGGAGATGTGTGTGTGTGTGTGTGTGTAGGTGTAGGTGTGTGTGTAGGTGTGTGTGTGTTTGTGTGTGTGTGTGTGTGTAGGTGTAGGTGTGTGTGTAGGTGTGTGTGTGTGCACGCGTGCATTTGTTGGAGATGTGTGTGTGTGTGTTTGTGTGTGTGTAGGTGTAGGTGTGTGTGTAGGTGTGTGTGTGTGCACACGCGCATTTGTTGGAGATGTGTGTGTGTGTGTGTGTGTGTGTAGGTGTAGGTGTGTGTGTAGGTGTGTGTGTGTGCACGCGCGCATTTGTTGGAGATGTGTGTGTGTGTGTGTGTGGCGCGCGTGTGATTATCAGACAGTGGAGCATGGCAGTGGAGGTGACAGAGTCAACAGCCATCGTGGTCATGTGACCTGATCCGGGTCAACCCACGCTGTGTCTTTCTGCTGAAATAGAGATTGTCATCTTCAAAAACGGAACAGAATGTGATTTTCCACGGTGCTGAGATCACAGGGTGTTACGACTCCAGATATAAACCCCGGAGAAACGTATGATGTGACGGTCTCTTTACAAAGAGGTTAAACAAAAAAAAAATATATATATATATGTTTTAAACCTTTCAATTCTTGATTGAATTTAACTTTATTTATTCAGGTAAGTCTCGTTGAGGTTGCGGGCAAAAACACTGGCCAGACAACCCAAGACTTATTGTGTTGTCTTGGGAGTCTTGTGTCATAAAACAAATAGGAACCTTTTAAATGGTTATTTGACGTGTTGTTGTTTTTTTTTTATTACTATTTTTCTTTTAAACGTCTATTACTGTCCTGTAGTACAATATCACAATCACATGTTGAGCTTTTCCATCTTGACCGGTAGAGACCACCACCACCACAACTCCTTTAGCTCACTTAAAAAAACATCCAGTTCTTCCCTTTAAAAAAAAGGAAAGAAAAGCATTAAATTCTTCCCTTGAGAAAGCACGGGATTCTTCTAAATCATCTCCACGTGTCGTTCCTCCCAGCTGAGCCGTCTGCCAACCAACACAAAGCCTGACAGGGGGGGGGGGCCTCATGTGATGAACAACGTGGACCAAAGCGGCCTCTACGGCCTCCTCGCATGTTCTCCTGAACACACAAACCACACAGGAACACAGAACAAACAAACACGTGTACTTACTTACTCAGGCACTAAAGCACGGGTTCTCCATCCAATTTCCAGCCCCCTGAACATTGTTCGGGAGCCCAACTTTGGTGCATCTGCTGCCACAAGATGTTTTTCACCCAATCAATGTCTGCCGGTAATATCAATACCCGGTGAATGTCATTGCTCTATGACACACTAAGTAATTAGTGGCGGTTTGCTTGTGGATAGGCAGTCAGTTTGTATATACAGGACCTCTAAAAAAATAAAAAATGTACAATTCAATACACACTAACACACACCTCAACAATACACACTAACACACACCTCTACAATACACACTAACACACACCTCTACAATACACACTAACACACACCTTTACAATACACACTAACACACACCTCTACAATACACACTAACACACACCTTTACAATACACACTAACACACACCTCTACAATACACACTAACACACACCTTTACAATACACACTAACACACACCTCTACAATACACACTAACACACACCTTTACAATACACACTAACACACACCTCTACAATACATTAACACCTCTACAATACACACTAACACACACCTCTACAATACACACTAACACACACCTTTAAAATACACACTAACACACACCTTTACAATACACACATACACAGACATCTACAATACACACTAACACACACCGCTACAATACACACTAACACACACCGCTACACAACACACTAACACACACCTTTACAATACATAACACCTCGACAATACACCAACACACACCTCTACATACACACTAACACACACCTCTACAATACACACTAACACACACCTCTACAATACACACTAACACACACCTCTACAATACACACTACACACACCTCTACAATACACACCACACACACCTCTACAATACACACTACACACACACCTCTACATACACACTACACACACCTCTACATACACACTACACACACACCTCTACATACACACTAACACACACCTACATACACACTAACACACACCTTACACATACACACTAACACACACCTCTACATACACACTAACACACACCTTACAATACACACTACACACACACCTCTACAATACACACTAACACACACCTCTACAAAACACACTAACACACACCTTTACAATACATTAACACCTCGACAATACACCAACACACACCTCTACAATACACACTAACACACACCTTTACAATACACACTAACACACACCTCTACAATACACTAATACCCACCTCTACACACACACACTATACAGTGCCTAAGGCTCTAGGACTCAACATGTTTGTCCAAATCCTACCAGCACACGGCAGGCAAAACACTGTTCCAAACTGTTTTTCAATTCATACACAACACATACCGCTGAGCAACCTACGCAACGTGGTTGTGTGTTAAAGCCCAAGCACCACTAGAGGTACGATGTATAGACCCACGCAATTCTTGGATAATATATCGTCATACTAACCGATGAGCATAACACTCTCTCTCTCTCTCTCTCTCTCTCTCTCTCTCTCTCTCTCTCTCTCTCCTCTCTCTCTCTCTCTCTCTCTCTCTCTCTCTCTCTCTCTCTCTCTCTCTCTCTCTCTCTCTCTCTCTCTCTCTCTCTCTCTCCCTTTCTCTTTCTCTGATGTGACGGTACAGAGCCAGCAAAAAGACCCCAGAATAGTGTGAAACCTAATCTGGGGACAGCAGATGACCCCCCTCCCACACACTCCTCCCCCCCTTCCTATCCTCCCTCTGTGATCCCTCCCTCTTTGTCCTCTGCTCTTTCCCGTCTCTCTCCCTCTCCACCTCTCTCCTCCTCCTCTCACTCCCTCAAAATTAGCATTCATATGATCATGCCATCTAGTAATGATGCCATCGAGCATTTGAACAACATGTACTCATTTGAGAATGACACGTATACTCTTCTGGAGTATAGTCTACTCAGACGGAGGGTAAAGGAAGGGTATTGGGAGATGGAGAGTTGAGGACTTGGTCGAACCCAGAGTGACTTCTTCTCCACAAGGATTGTGAGACAGACCACAGGGAAAGCTGGATGGAGCCATCATTTTTTTCCGTTTTATTGGTACGGCAAATAATGAAATGGGTTTGGCAGCATACATCATCCACTGCGTCGGTTTCTGGTCCAAGTTGCATTATTATTAGCTTTGCGGATCCGTCAGTTTACATTTTAAAATGTAGTACATTCAATGACTATAAGAGATCCTAGGGAGGACGTAGCCAGTTCTCCTCTGCTGCCACCACTACCATTTCACACACTGCCCTGCAGGTGTCACTATTGGAGCATTTTAATCCGAATTTCAATCATGGATTAATTTTTCCAAAGAAGAGAGAAAATCTAGGTTATAAATTATACTTAGATTTGGTAATGGTTTATTTCAAATAATCCCTGTTGTTGTTTTGTTACTTGATCTCCTCCTTATTGCCTCTCAAAATAGGGGAGGAGCAACCTCCTCTATGGACCAGCCTCCTTGGATATATATGTATATAGAAATAGATGTGATGATGACAATGATGATAATTATGATGATGATGATGATGAAATCAGACTCAGATCGCAAGAAAAACACATCACTCACCTCTCTCTCTCTCTCTCTCTCTCTCTCTCTCTTTCTCTCCACATCTCTCTTTCTCTTTCTCTCCACATCTCTCTCTCTCTCTCTCTCTCTCTCTCTCTCTCTCTCTCTCTCTCTCTCTCTCTCCTCTCTCTCTCTCTCTCTCTCTCTCTCTCTCTCTCTCCTCTCTCTCTCTCTCTCTCTCTCTCTCTCTCTCTCTCTCTCTCTCTCTCTCTCTCTCTCTCGCTCATCCACTAACATGCTTAGTGTATTTCTTGCATTACTACACAGCCCTATTCACTAAACATAAGTATAGTATTGCTGTGACCATCTTTCCTGCATTCTTAAGACATTTCTTGCATATATAGGATGCTTGTCGGCATGGCAACATCATGGGTTTGCAAACTCTATGAACGTAATATACAGAGTGTGTTTGTCTGGTGTTTCTCAAAATATGTGTGTGCAGCGTGTGTGTGTTTCTGTAAGTGTGTGTGTGTGTTTCTGTAAGTGTGTGTGTGTGTGAGTGTGTAAGTGTGTATGTGTGTGTGTGTGTGTATGTGTGTGTTTGTGTTTGTTTCTATGTGTGTGTGTGTGTGTTTCTTTGAGATAGCCGGTCCAGGAGACACCTAAGCCCGCAGAGCCAGGTTACTAGGCAACAAGGTTTGGGGCATTTTTTAAGGTGGCAAACAACAGACCCCTGGATGGAGCCCAGTGCACTATTCATAATTGGCTCTAATAGCTTTTCATTTGAGGGCTAATAGGCTGGGCGGGTTGTGAATGCTAGTGAGGAAGGGGATGGATGTTTGGAGTGTCTTCAGTCCACGTCCACCTCAGTTGCCAAACCAACTCAGTAATCTAAATCAATCTTGTAGTAACAAAGCTAATACTTTCTTACTCAATGGCTAGTTCATCTTCATGCAAGGTCCTGGTTTAGGGCTATATTTCATTACAAAGTTATTCAGGTTTGACCATGTGTTTTGGCAATCATTTTTAGCAGTCCACCATCTGAGTATTTCGGGAAGATCAAATCTAAATGGACATTTGGAGAAGAAAAAAAAGATAGTCTGAATCTTGCCTTTGCTGCCAAATTGGCTCCCGTGTGTCCCAACCTTTTCTGATCAGCAGCCACACGGAAATCAGATGGGAAACAGCTTTTTCCAGCGAGGCTCTATAGGATGTGCTTGGACTCTTAATTGCGACACATATGTAGCAACATGGCCCCCTCTGTGTTGCGGTAATGACCGGTAAAGGTTTGCAGAGGAGAGCTGGCAGAGCTCAGCAGACACCAGTTCAAAAGAAACCAAGTGACCCTTGATGTTTGGGACGAACACATAGACTTCAAAGTCTTTCAGGCTCCACGATAATGTCGACTAATCAAATGTCATTTCAGGTCGCGTATACTATACTTACTTGTGTATGTCTCTGTTTGTATTTTCAAGCTTCAAACTTTTAAAATAAGAAGCATGAAATGACAGACCTGAGGGTCTTATCAGGTTCGGACTGTGATTAGGGTCTGACGAGGTTAATTATGGTCTACGTTCAGTTTCTATAGATGTGTGTGCGTGTGCATATGTGTGTGTGCTTGTGTGTGTTTGTGTGTGTCTCATCATCACCATAAAGTCAGTCATCTGCATCATGACTGCCGCCATCCAACCCACACCTACACCTCCAGCACACACCTACACCCTACATCTCCACCTCCAGCACACACCTCCACCCTACCCCCCCACCCCACACACCTCCACCACACACCTCTACCCTCCACTTCAACCCCACACACCTCCACCTCCAGCACACACCTCCACCCTACCCCCCCACCCCACACACCTCCACCACACACCTCTACCCTCCACTTCAACCCCACACACCTCCACCTCCACCACACACCTCCCCTTCAACCCCACACACCTCCACCTCCACCACAAACCTCCACCCACACCCAACACCTCCACCTCCACCCCACACACCTCCACCCTACACCTCTACCACACACCACCCCCACACACCTCCACCCACCACACACCTCTACTGTACACCTCCATCCTACACACCTACACCCCCACACCTCCACCACACAGCTCTACTGTACACTTCCACCCTACACACCTCTACCACACCTCCACCACACACCTCCACCACACACCTCCACCACACACCTCCACCACACACCTCCACCTCACACCTCCACCACACACCTCCACCTCCACCTACACCTCACATCGCCACTCCTATCTGTTCCTCAGGACTTTCAAACTACCCCCGCTGACATTTCCACTGCCCCCTATTAAGTGATCCCAATTATCTCTCTCTATCACACACACACACCCACACACCCACACACACACACACACACACACACACACACACACACACACACACACACACACACACACACACACACACACACACACACACACACACACACACACTGAAACAAATTTAAAATACCCTTCCACACATAAACACTTACATACACACACTACCACAAACCAACTCTTAGTCACACACACTGTTACATGTTCTCTCAAACACCCACATACGTAAACAACAAACATACTTACTTAATACACACACACACACACACACCCACACACACTCAAATGAATACGAACACACACTCACACACACACACACACACACACACACACACACACACACACACACACACACACACACACACACACACACACACACACACACACACACACACACACACACACACACACACTCAAATGAATACGAACACACACTCACACACACACACACACACACACACACACACACACACACACACACACACACACACACACACACACACACACACACACACACACACACACACACACACACACACACACACACACACACACACACACACACCACACACACACACACACACACACACACACACACACACACACACACACACACACACACACACAGAGGCAGGCCAAGCAGCAGCCTGTCTCATTATGTCAGTGAGATGTTTTTATCATAGCTGCCTGCTGGCTCAGCTCCCTGAAGTTACACTGTGATGATACGCTCCCAGACTCCCAGACACACTTACATTTTATAAGAGTGGTATGTGTGCGTTTGTGTGTGTGTGTGTGTGTGTTTAATGTGAAAGGTATCTCTCTCTATCTCTCTGTGGTGTGGTGACAGGGGGGGCCCCTGTGTCTCTGACCATAAGCGAGGTCCTGCTCCTAATTAGCCCATTGTCATGGCGACGGGGTCTCTCCCGCCACAGTTAATGGATCTCTAGATCTCTCTCTCTCTCTCTCTCTCTCTCTCTCTCTCTCTCTCTCTCTCTCTCTCTCTCTCTCTCTCTCTCTCTCTTGCTCTCTCTCTCTCTCTCTCTCTCTCTCTCTCTCTCTCTCTCTCTCTCTCTCTCTCTCTCTCTCTCTCTCTCTCTCTCTCTCTCTCTCTCTCTCTCTCTCTCTCTCTCACATCTGTCTGTTCTCATGGAAATCAGTTCAAATCGTCTGATGCTGATCTCTTCATCAGATCACAACACACACTCACACTGCCTGTCCTCCTCCACGTTCTCCCCTGGATGCTCACAGCCTTGACCCCTTTCCTCTTCTCTCTCTTCTATGTCTTTCTCGCTCTCTCTATCGCTCTCTCTCCATCTGCCCCTCTCTCTTCTATGTCACTCCCGCTCTCTCCCTCGTTCCCTCTTCTCTTCCATTCTCTCGCAATCTCTCTCTCTCTCAATCTCTCCTGTTCTGTCCATCTCTCTTTATCTGCCCCTCTTTCCTCTATATCCTCTATAGCCTCATTCTCTCTCTATCCCCACTCTTTCTAATTGTCTTCTGTTTCTCTGTCCTTTGCACTCTCTCCCTCTCTCTCTGTCTCTCTCTCACCCTGGCTATCCTTCTCTCAGTCACTCTCGTGCTCTCTCCTCCTAACCTTTATCGCCCTCGCTCTCTTCCTACCGTTCTCTCTATCTCTTGTACCCTCTCTCTGTCACCCTGTTTATCGTTGTCTCGCTCTCTCTCCCTATCTCCCAACCGCTCTCTCGCTCTCCCTACCTCTCTCCCTATCTCTCTCTCTCCCCCCTTATCTTTCTCTCCCTTTTTTTTTCAGTCTCATTGGATTTTGAAAACAATTTCGCTCTCTCTCCCCTTCCCTCAGCATGCTCTCTCGCCCCCAGGTGGTCCAAGTGCTCATGTGA
>CM051008.1:6374690-6417190 GCA_027704905.1 Muraenolepis orangiensis | reverse complement strand
TATTATTATTATTATTATTGATACACCTCTCTGTAGGAGGTCCACAGCTCGGTACTCACTGCCACTACCGAACAGTAAATGAATCAGTTACTGTAGAGTCAAAACAATAAAAATAAATGAAATAATACAGATAAATGCATTCTATGATCTGCTATTCATTCCTGGTTCAAGTTGCGTTTATATGGAGGCCAAGCCTTCCATGCTGTTTAGTGCTATAGTAGTTATTTTGTCTGAACTCTGACACCACCATACTGTATCGTACCGAAATGCGAGTTTTCTGAACTGCTTCAACCCCTAACATAATATTATATCATGTTATGTGTGTATGATATATTATGTGTGTGTGTGTGTGTGTGTGTTGCTGTAGGGAAACATTGTGGCCATTAAGTACATGGACAGGAAGCGGATTGAACTCAGCAGGAAGGTCCTGTTTGAGCTGAAACACGTGAGTTTCTGATTGGTTCCCAGGAGGAAACTGCAATATGACAGCTGACAGCTTGATGTGTTTCTGCAAGTCTTGTGAAGTTGAGAAAGATCTAGCCACACGCAGCAGACTTCACACAGGAGGATCCTGCTTATCTATCTTATTACATTTACATTTACATTTACATTTACATTTAGGGCATTTGGCAGATGCTTTTATCCAAAGCGACTTACAAGGAGTACATTAGTTGAAGCAGACAATAGCATAACGCTGAGGTACGTCAACATAACAATAGAGCAGTTCACAAGCATTCATATTAACAAGATGAATAACACAATGTCGTACTGCCAGGTCACCTGCTTAAGTAGCTGTGGTAAGAGCGTGTTATCAACATTAAGGATATACACTTGCTTATCTATCTATCTATACAAAGTGTGATACTAGACAATGTTAATTTTTAAGGTTCATAGAATAATGTACTGTATATACACTTAGTTTGATTATCTAGTTCTGTAGTTTATTGTTTTAAGGCCAATAGTGAGATTGGTTCTAGTTCATTGGTAGATTGGTAGTTCTAGTTGATTGGTAGCTGTGTGTGTGTGTGTGTGTGTGTGTGTGTGTGTGTGTGTGTGTGTGTGTGTGTGTGTGTGTGTGTGTAGATGCGGGACGTCCAGAACGAACATCTGACCAGGTTCATCGGAACCTGTATAGACACGCCCAACATCTGCATCGTCACAGAGTACTGCCCCAGAGGCAGTCTCCAGGTAGGAATACCTGTCTGTCTGCCAGTCTGTATGTCTGCCTGCCTATCTGTCTGTTGGCCTGCATGTCTGTCTCTGTATGTCTGGCTGCCTGGCTGTCTGTGTCTGTCTGTCTATGTATATATGTAAATACTCTCTCTCTCTCTCTCTCTCTCTCTCTCTCTCTCTCTCTCTCTCTCTCTCTCTCTCCTCTCTCTCTCTCTCTCTCTCTCTCTCTCTCTCTCTCTCTCGTGTTTCAGGACATCCTAGAGAACGAGAGCATCACACTGGACTGGATGTTTAAATATTCTCTGATCAACGACATCGTCAGGGTACTTTCCCTTCTAAAACGATCAATTAGGAGACAGAGAGATGCAGGATTATCTCCTGCATCTCACCATCTTTCCATCTATCACAATTTCTCTCTCTCTCTCTCTCTCTCTCTCTCTCTCTCTCTCTCTCTCTCTCTCTCTCCTCTCTCTCTCTCTCTCTCTCTCTCTCTCTCTCTCTCTCTCTCTCTCTCTCTCTCTCTCTGTCTCTCTCTCTCTCTCTCTCTCTCTCTCCCTCCCTCCCTCCCTTCCTCCAGGGTTTGGTGTTCCTCCACAACAGTGCGATCGTGTCCCATGGGAAGCTGAAGTCGTCTAACTGTGTGGTGGACAACCGCTTCGTGCTGAAGATCACCGACTACGGGCTATCCAGCTTTCGCTGTGAGGCGGACTGCCTGGAGGACGCACACGCCTACTACGCACGTCAGTCCAGTAGCAGCTCTATAGACCACCAGTGTACCTTCTATTAGCCTGAACCTTCTAGCAGCTCTATAGACCACCAGTGTACCTTCTATTAGCCTGAACCTTCTAGCAGCTCTATAGACCACCAGTGTACCTTCTATTAGCCTGAACCTTCTAGCAGCTCTATAGACCACCAGTGTACCTTCTATTAGCCTGAACCTTCTAGCAGCTCTATAGACCACCAGTGTACCTTCTATTAGCCTGAACCTTCTAGCAGCTCTATAGACCACCAGTGTACCTTCTATTAGCCTGAACCTTCTAGCAGCTCTATAGACCACCAGTGTACCTTCTATTAGCCTGAACCTTCTAGCAGCTCTATAGACCACCAGTGTACCTTCTATTAGCCTGAACCTTCTAGCAGCTCTATAGACCACCAGTGTACCTTCTATTAGCCTGAACCTTCTAGCAGCTCTATAGACCACCAGTGTACCTTCTATTAGCCTGAACCTTCTAGCAGCTCTATAGACCACCAGTGTACCTTCTATTAGCCTGAACCTTCTAGCAGCTCTATAGACCACCAGTGTACCTTCTATTAGCCTGAACCTTCTAGCAGCTCTATAGACCACCAGTGTACCTTCTATTAGCCTGAACCTTCTAGCAGCTCTATAGACCACCAGTGTACCTTCTATTAGCCTGAACCTTCTAGCAGCTCTATAGACCACCAGTGTACCTTCTATTAGCCTGAACCTTCTAGCAGCTCTATAGACCACCGCAGACCACCAGTCTATACCCTTTTTTTGTGATCATATTTGGAGATTAATACACAACATGTAAAACTAAAAGCAAAATGTACAAAATGCACCAGTCTACACTCTTAAAAGCTCTATAGACCCCCATGGACCTCTCTCTCTCTCACTCTCTCTCTCTCACTCTCTCTCTCTCTCTCTCTCTCTCTCTCTCTCTCTCTCTCTCTCTCTCTCTCTCTCTCTCTCTCTCTCTCTCTCTCTCTCTCTCTCTCTCTCTCTCTCTCTATTACATCAGTCATCTCTCTATTGGCCTTATTTACACAAGGGAAATTTCTAGATTCTACAGCTGTTTTTGTTTATCTAGATTGTGTCTGGATTCAAAAAGGCATGTGTTTACTCGAAGCCCACGACAGACTCACACAACCGCCTGTTAAGATCGGCAATTTAAGGGCAGTTTACCAGAAACCCCACTTGATATGCACACACACACACACACACACACACACACACACACACACACACACACACACACACACACACACGGTCCAGGTTTCCACACGTTATTTGACCTTCCTATATCAACGTTTGAGGTATTTTCTTTTTACTTTGCTGTTGTTTTCCAGAGATGGAGTGTGGTTATGTCTCCCCATATCCTCAGTTATGAGTATCACTGGTGCAATATGCCGTCTCTCTCTCTCTCTCTCTCTCTCTCTCTCTCTCTCTCTCTCTCTCTCTCTCTCTCTCTCTCTCTCTCTCTCTCTCTCTCTCTCTCTCTCTCTCTCTCTCTGCCTCTCTGTCCGATTTCAGTGGATTTTAGTGATTTTATGTTCTGTCTCAGAGCATTCAATCAGAACTTGGACACAGTGTTGTTTGCGTTATGTGAGATGGGAGACTGTGGATTTTGTATTTGGTATGCTCCAGCACATTCCTTTAATAATATTAGCATATTATGTATGTATGTCCAATAATGAAATGATTAACTCCCCATCCTTCTCTCTCTCTCTCTCTCTCTCTCTCTCTCTCTCTCTCTCTCTCTCTCTCTCTCTCTCTCTCTCTCTCTCTCTCTCTCTCTCTCTCTCTCTGTGTCTCTATGTCTCTTTCCCAGGGCGGTTGTGGATGTCTCCAGAGCTGCTGAGGCAGGAGACACCCCCACCGGCGGGGACCCAGAAGGGGGACGTCTATAGCTTCGGGATCATCGTCCAGGAAGTTGCGCTCCGTCGGGGGGCATTCAACCTGGAGGGACAGACCCTCAGTCCTAAAGGTACACACACATACAGAGAGACACACAAACACATATGGGGAGAGAGAGAGAGAGAGAGAGAGAGAGAGAGAGAGAGAGAGAGAGAGAGAGAGAGAGAGAGAGAGAGAGAGAGAGAGAGAGAGAGACACACACACATACATACACACACACACACACACACACAGACACTCTATAGAACTCTATAGAAACACTTCAGATGAGATGTCCCAAAATGATCCGATTGGATGAGATCCGAGGTTTGACTATTATATTTTATAGACCCGACAAACCGGGGCCATTCAAATGTCCCCTCAACCCCCCCCCCCCCCCCACGTCATCCTGTTCTGATACAACATATGGTAGCCTCGTAAGAAGAAGGTGATCAAAATATCTATAAAGATCAAAGGTCTATAGGCGTCTTCGACACGAGTCGAGCCGGAACTGTCCGCCCCCACATGCCGCACACTCAGCAGCAGTCAAGTACATTCCTCTCGTCTTTGTCTATAGTTTGCGTGAAGGTCTTTGACCTCTTTCGATTCATGCTCCTTTGACCTCTTTCTGTTCATGCTCTTTGGGGCTTCGAGTGGCTTTCCTCCACTCCGCCTGGAGAGTTTCATCATAGATTTTGCGCTCTTGGGGATTTCTCACCGTATTTCTCCGCTCTTAGTAATAATCAGATCCTACAGATGACCTCCATTTGATTATCCTCGGGTCCTTCCTGGATCCACATAATGATAAACAGACCCGGGTTAATAGAATGGGACCCGGGACACCCCTACGGCTGTCAGCCCGAGGGTTCAGGGACCCCCAATCGCTTTACATGTGTGTGTATGTAAAGCAATTTGTGCTACGTGTGGAGGAGGATATGTCTGCTGCAGCCTAGTATTTATTTCAGCTATTGGTCTCAACTAACATGCACACTTAAAACATATGTACAATCACTCAATCACGCACGCACACACACGCACGCTCCCACACACGCACGCACACACACACACACACACACACACACACACACACACACACACACACACACACACACACACACACACACACACACACACACACACACACACACACACACACACACACACACACACACACACACACACACACACACACACACACACACACACACACACACACACACACACACACACACACACACACGCATGGTGGGCTGTGAACGGAGAGCAGCTGTGATTAGACAGGGGTGGGATTACAAATGACAATCACCATGACAACCAGGTGGTGATGATGCTGTCAGGTGTGCATACATGCATACATACAGCGTACACAAAGAAAATAAAGGTAGATGTATGAACTTGATATAATGTAATACAGTGTAATGACAAATGTAATAATAATGTAATAATACGTTATGGAACAGCCTTACCCCTAGTGTAGAACTCATCTACAATGCTTACTAAACGGTACTTGCTTGTACAATTACACTCTGACAGGACGCTGTAATGTAAAGTGTAACCTAGTACAGAATAAATGTGTTTCTCACAACACATCCTGCTGCAACACATCCTGTTGTGTGTTGTGTGTGTGTTGATGTAGGGGCCCTGGATTAGATCTGGTGAACTTGTGAGAGAAACAGAATCACAGCAATTTGTCTAAGTGTCTCCATCAATCAGCTGGAACTGGTTATGTGTGTGTGTGTGTGTGTGTGTGTGTGTGTGTGTGTGTGTGTGTGTGTGTGTGTGTGTGTGTGTGTGTGTGTGAATTTCCATTTGGTGATGTCTTTAACAGAGTGGAGGTGATTTAGAGACAAACAGGGCCCTCTAGTGGGCACATTTATTTAACATGATTTACAGTGAACTTGGATACATAACATGTAGGGTTAGGGCATCCTGCTCAAGGATGCCTACAGGTTACACTGTGGACATTGAGGTTGGAATTTTTCAGTTGGAAGTCCAATGCTAAATCATTGTCAGGTCGCTAGGCTTAGGTTTAGGTTTCCAAACTGTGGGTCGCAACCCATGAGGTGGGGACAGCCTGGGTTGTGGGATGGCCACATTAAACATGTCCCTAAATAGGGTTACGTTATTAATAAACAATGTACATAGAGACATTATCTCACTTATCTGACAACTTTACTGACTTTGCTGGACAAAATGGTGGGTGGTCCAGAGGCCAGAGGTGGGTCAAGGCACGAAAATGGTTGACTAAAATCAATATACAAACCAGAGACCATGTCTTCATATCCTCTGAACTAGGATTCCCAGCCTCCTCCCCTTCACTAACACCTCCGATCCTCCCCCTCCCTGCAGAGATCGTTGACCGCGTGGTGCTGGGGGAGTGGCCCTGCCTGCGGCCCTCCACGGACCCCCAGAGCCACAGCCCGGAGCTGGGCCAGCTGATGCAGCGGTGCTGGGCCGAGGAGCCCACCGAGAGACCAGAGTTCCACCACATCCAGATGCTGCTCCGCAAACACAACAGGTCTGACCCGAGAGACACATAGAGAGACGAGAGAGAGAGAGAGAGAGAGAGAGAGAGAGAGAGAGAGAGAGAGAGAGAGAGAGAGAGAGAGAGAGAGAGAGAGAGAGAGAGAGAGAGAGAGAGAGAGAGAGAGAGAGAGAGAGAGAGAGCAACTAGAGAGAAAGAGTGGGAGAGAGCAAGAGAGCAACTAGAGAGAAAGAGTGAGAGAGAGGAAGAGAGCAACTAGAGAGAAAGGGTGAGAGAGATTACAGAGAGAGACTAGAGAGAGAGATACTAGAGAGGAAGAGAGCAACTTAAGAGAGGGGTGAGAGAGATTAGAGAAAGAGAGATGAGAGAGGAAGAGAGCAACTAGAGAGAAAGAGTGAGAGAGACGAGAGAGAGATAGACTAGAGAGAGAGAGGGGAGAGCAACTACAGAGAAAGTGTGAGTGTGACTAGAGAGAGAGAGAGAGAGAGAGAGAGAGAGAGAGAGAGAGAGAGAGAGAGAGAGAGAGAGAGAGAGAGAGAGAGAGAGAGAGAGAGAGAGAGAGAGAGAGAGAGAGAGAGAGAGAGAGAGAGAGAGAGCAACTAGAGAGAAAGAGTGAGAGAGAGGAAGAGAGCAACTAGAGAGAAAGGGTGAGAGAGATTACAGAGAGAGAGATACTAGAGAGGAAGAGAGCAACTTAAGAGAGGGGTGAGAGAGATTAGAGAAAGAGAGATGAGAGAGGAAGAGAGCAACTAGAGAGAAAGAGTGAGAGAGACGAGAGAGAGATAGACTAGAGAGAGACTAGAGAGGGGAGAGTAACTACAGAGAAAGTGTGAGTGAGACTAGAGAGAGAGAGAGAGAGAGAGAGAGAGAGAGAGAGAGAGAGAGAGAGAGAGAGAGAGAGAGAGAGAGAGAGAGAGAGAGAGAGAGAGAGAGAGAGAGAGAGAGAGAGGCGAGGGAGTAAGCGATTGAGAGAGAGAGACTAAAGCGAATGAGAGAGAGAGACTAAAGAGAAGAGATTTATTTATTTATATGAGACTTATAGCCAAAAACAATCCAAAACAGATGTTTCAAATACTAGGCAAACATCCAGGCCTGAATTAATCACAACATATGTGTGTGTGTGTGTGTGTGTGTGTGTGTGTGTGTGTGTGTGTGTGTGTGTGTGTGTGTGTGTGTGTGTGTGTGTGTGTGTGCACATGTGTGTACACACAGGGAGTCCCGGAAGAACATTCTGGACAACCTTCTGTCCCGTATGGAGCAGTATGCCAACAACCTAGAGGAGCTGGTGGAGGAGCGCACACAGGCCTACCACGAGGAGAAACACAAGGCTGAAGCCCTGCTCTACCAGATACTACCTCAGTATGTACTGTAATACTACTACTATCGTATATTACTACTACTATAGTATAATACTACTACTACTACCACGAGGAGAAATACAAGGCTGAAGCCCTGCTCTACCAGATACTACCTCAGTATGTACTGTTATACTACTACTATCGTATATTACTACTACTATAGTATAATACTACTACTACTACCACGAGGAGAAACACAAGGCTGAAGCCCTGCTCTACCAGATACTACCTCAGTATGTACTGTAATACTACTACTATCGTATATTACTACTACTATAGTATAATACTACTACTACTACCACGAGGAGAAACACAAGGCTGAAGACCTGCTCTACCAGATACTACCTCAGTATGTACTGTAATACTACTACTATCGTATATTACTACTACTATAGTATAATACTACTACTACTACCACGAGGAGAAACACAAGGCTGAAGCCCTGCTCTACCAGATACTACCTCAGTATGTACTGTAATACTACTACTATCGTATATTACTACTACTATAGTATAATACTACTACTACTACCACGAGGAGAAACACAAGGCTGAAGCCCTGCTCTACCAGATACTACCTCAGTATGTACTGTAATACTACTACTATCATATATTACTACTACTATAGTATAATACTACTACTACTACCACGAGGAGAAACACAAGGCTGAAGCCCTACTCTACCAGATACTACCTCAGTATGTACTGTAATACTACTACTATCGTATATTACTACTACTATAGTATAATACTACTACTACTACCACGAGGAGAAACACAAGGCTGAAGCCCTGCTCTACCAGATACTACCTCAGTATGTACTGTAATACTACTACTATCGTATATTACTACTAACAACAAACTAACTAAACAAAACTAGTATGAACAAAACGTAACTAAATGAACTCTAAATGAAATCTAAATGTATTGATAGATGAATTGCACAATTTACAGTATTATTACAGTAATACGTAGGTATATACAATACACAACAATACGTATAGTGCAAATTTGCAGTAATAAAATACTAATAAATAATTCATATAAGATGAATACTGAAAAAGTGACATGTGAAAAGTGAAAAGTGAAATTGAATTTATAGTGCAAAATTACAGTGAAATGATTGATTGGTTGACCAAAAAAAGTAATAATAACAGTGCGTTGGCCTCAGGTCACTGAGTCTCCACTGTCCCTCTCACGACCCGAGGTAGATGAATTATAGAGACTGATGGCCACAGGAAGAAAGGACTTCCTGTGGCGTTCTGTGGTACACCTGGGTGGAATGAGTCTGTTGCTGAAGGTGCTTCTGTATGAGGTCAGCACCTGATGGAGAGGGTGAGAGTTGTTGTCAAGGATACTACGCAGCTTGCGCAGCATCCTCCTCTCAGACACCACCAACAAGGAGTCCAGCTGGACCCCCAGGACAGCGCCAGCCTTCCTGACGATCCTGCTGATCTTGTTGGCGTCTGCTGACCTCAACCTGCTTCCCCAGCACACAACACCGGAGAAGATGGCACTGGCTACCACCGACTGGTAGAACATCTTCAGCATCGTGTTACAAACGTTGAAGGACCGGAGCCTCCGCAGGAAGTAGAGACGGCTTTGGCCCTTCTTGTACACAGCCTCAGAGTTCTTGGCCCAGACCAGTTTGTTGTCCAGGTAAACTCCCAGGTATTTATATTCCTGAACAACTTCTGCGGACACACCCTTGATGGAAATGGGTGTGGGGGTAGATTTCCTCCTGCGGAAGTCCACCACCATCTCCGTCGTCTTGTCTGTGTTGAGCTGCATGTGGTTCAGCTCACACCACTCAACGAAGGAGTCCACGACGCCCCTGTACTCCTCATCGTTTCCCTCGCTGACACAACCAACAACTGCAGAGTCGTCATTTCACTGTGTGTGTATGTGTGTGACCAATAAAGAGGTGTATATATATATATATATATAAATATGTATATATAAATATGTATATATTTATATATATATTCTTGTGGTGTAGTTCTGTAGCAGAGCAGCTAAAGCGGGGGGAGACGGTGCAGGCCGAGGCATTCGACTCCGTCACCATCTACTTCAGTGACATCGTGGGCTTCACCTCCATCTCTGCCGAGAGCACCCCGATGGAGGTCTGGACATGCTATGCTATGTTGCTATAAGACGTTATGTAGGGTTGTGTTATATTATGGTATGTTATATGATAGGACCGTACATTTGGTTACATTGTATTGCATTAGATTATATTCCTACTCTACTTACTATTATTTTATTACTTGGTGTCCAGGTGGTGACCCTCCTGAATGACCTGTACACCTGCTTTGATGCCATCATCGACAACTTTGACGTTTACAAGGTAAACCACACAACAGAAAGGGTGTGTACTTTATGGTTTACAAGCAGTAGCTCAGTCTGTTAGGACTGGACCAAGTACAGAGTGAGAAAAGGTACTTTATCTCAAATCAGTTCATTTCGCAATCAGGAAAACATCTCTAACGTCACACCTTTATCCCAACTCCAAAACGTAAACAATTTGAAACTTCATGGCAACATGTAAGCCAAGCCTAAAACAGATCGAGAACTAGAAACACACACCACACAAGTGTGTGTGTGCACATGTGTGTGTGTGTGGCTGTGTGTGTGTGTGTACATGTGTGTGAGGACGTGACTGTGGCCATAGCCCCTCCTTCAGTGTTCCAATATGCTGAGGTGTATTGACACACTGACCCAGCAGCAGTCCCTCCTGGTTACACACTAACACTGTCCTGCGGTGGGCCCAGGTGGAGACCATCGGCGATGCGTACATGGTGGTGTCCGGGCTGCCCGTGAAGAATGGGAAGCTCCACGCCCGGGAGATCGCCCGTATGGCGCTGGCCCTGCTGGACGCTGTACGCTCCTTCTGCATCCGCCACCGACCCCAACAGCAGCTCAAGCTACGTAGCGGCATCCACACCGGTACGTTACCCAGAACCCACTGCCACCGACCAATCAGAACACACTGCCACCGACCAATCAGAACACACTGCTACCGACCAATCAGAACACACTGCTACCGACTAATCAGAACACGCTGCTACTGACATGCTCAGGGCCCACTGCTCGTGACCAATCACACGGACGGCAGTAGCTATGGAGGTAGAGTGGGTTGGTCTGGAAACCGGAAGGTTGCTGGTTCAATCCCCCTGGCTCCTCGTAGGCAAGTGTGGAAGATGTCCCTGAGCAAGACACCTAATTCTGACTTCATCTGACATGCTGGCTGTTCCCTTGCTTTGCTGACTCCGCCGTCAGTGTATGAATGGGTGAACGTGAGGCATAACTTTGGTTAAAAGCGCTATATAAATGCCGCCCATTTACCATTTAGCACTCCTACCAACCAATCAGAACACAATGCTACCGACCAATCAGAACATACTGCTACACCAAGATGAAATTAAAGGGGTGGGCCTTGTTTCCCGTTTTGTTACGGAGATATTTTACCGAAGAAAACTAATGACTGTATTTCTACAGTGGCCAGTCTACAAGGTGTTGACTTAACACTTTTTGAAACTCAAACAGAAACACACGATTTACTACGGCTGGCCAAGTTTGTGTAGGCCAGTTATGTGCTTCCAGTCTCCGGGGACACATTATAGGGAAACGCCCATCTGGGTCTGCCCTCACACTTTAAATATGGAAAGCTTGATTTGTGAGACTAACCCTTCCTGCTCCTTAATGACATGTTCATATATTTGTTGTAATTGGTTTTGGATGAAAGTGTCTGCTAAATGATTAACTAGTGACATAGTAAAAGTTCTGTTTGTTCTGTTTCAATTGGAGACCAAACTATTTGTATTGGTCTGTGTGTGTGTGTGTGTGTGTGTGTGTGTGTGTGTGTGTGTGTGTGTGTGTGTGTGTACAGGTCCAGTGTGTGCAGGGGTTGTGGGTCTGAAGATGCCCCGTTACTGTCTGTTTGGAGACACAGTGAATACCTCGTCACGCATGGAGTCAAACGGAGAGGGTACACACACACACACACACACACACACACACACACAAACACACACACACACACACACACACACACACACTCAAAAATCACACTAATTATACATACTTACTAATTATACACAGATTAGAACATTATATGTATATGTATATGTTTCTTATAAAAAAGTGTGTGTGTGTGTGTGTGTGTGTGTGTGTGTGTGTGTGTGTGTGTGTGTGCTTACAGCCCTGAAGATTCACGTGTCTTCAGCCGCCAGAGAGGTGCTGCAGGAGTTCAGCAGCTTCCAGCTGGAGCTCCGTGGTAACATCAGTGTCAAGGGCAAGGGCAGCATGACCACCTATTGGCTGCTGGGAGAGAGCGACAGCCAATAAGACGCCAGCATGAGATCCCAGGGACGAGAGAGCCCTGGGTGCTGTGGGAAAGGAGGGAAGAGAGAGAGAGAGAGACCAGATGGAGGGGGTGGGAGAGAAGAGGAACTCCCTTCCAGCCTGGGTTTTATGGAGGACAACGTTGGGTTGGGTCAGGTGACCTGCCCCGGACCTCACCCGGGGTCGCGACCACATGACCTTTCAGTGTTGCAACAGACACCGCAATCTGCAGGGAGTCTGAGGGGCTCGATGTTTTGAGAGTTCTCAGAGAAGGGTTCTAAGTTCTCGGATCTAGACTAGATCAAGCAGTGCGTTTCAGGAGCACCTCGTCAGCGCCGTCCGAGGTTACAAAAGCTTTTGATCCACCGCCCCTTTCACTCCATTAACAATGACGTCGATATTATTTGTGCATAGAGATTTGTTTTCCGGACGTAACACAAAGCTACCGCCTGTAGAGGGTGTGGAGCGTACCGCGCCGACGAACCGAACGCCTAGCTAACACCTAGCTAACGCCTAGCTAACGCCTAGCTAACGCCTAGCTAACGCCTAGCGAACACTTGGGCTTCACTGGGGTCTCCCAGAGTGTGAGCCCAGGGTGGTGAAAACACGTTGTATAGTTCTATATTCAAGTTGTGTAGCGTCGTATCTCGTCGACCGTCTTCTTTTAGCGACTTGTCGTAGTTTCTGGTTCCCGGCAGGCCTCTCACGCTGCTCTTCGACTCTTTGCGTCTGGTTTCTAACTTGAGGAACTCTGGGCTCTCCTCCGTTCACTCGTCTCCGGTTTCTCGCTGTACCTGGTTCACGGCAAGAAGCGGCTCAGGGTGAGAAGCAGCATGAAGGACTTCAGGAGTTCAGGAGTCCAAGAAGGAACCCACCAGTCCGACTCCTGAAGTCCTTCGGAGACAGCTGGGCCAAGTGACCTTGTGACCTTGTGACCTTGTGGAGACCCTAAGATACCTACAGTCGCGCCGTACAGTCGCTACAGTCGTTTGACAGACATAGTGCATATAAAGGCCTACTACATATGTAGCTACAGTCTCTATATCCAGTCTTTCGGACAGACATTCTCTCTCTGGACTCTCAGGACAAAGGGTCAAAGGTGAAACCATTGAAATAGGTGGTGGAATAATATCGCTAACTATTGGTTTCCACGGGGACCCACATCATCATCATCATCATCATCATCATCATCATCATCATCATCATCAACAGAACCCTCCACCCTCGTCTGGATCAAATCTTGAATCAGCGGCTATGTCTGTTAGCCGTCAAGAAGCGGACGCTACGCTCAGTCAAATGCTAGGCTAATCATCGAGTCTTGCCGAGACGTGGAGCCATGATCGGCCCCATGTGTATTGTGGATAGGTTGGATGGTTTTCACGGCTGTGCGTTTGGTGTGCACCCTATAGGAGGAGGTATTCAGTTGAAGATATTACTCCCTGCTTTTATTAACGCAGTAGAAACACACTTAATATATGAGTGAGTCAAATGTGTGTGCTCGAGGATGTGCGTAGACATGTAAAGGAGATTTTAAAAGGGGCCTGGGTAGAGCCAAACCCGTTGGAAAGTTGTGTTGTGTGTTGTTTTGTACTCTGTGTCATCTCTTTTTGAAATAAAACTTGTCAACACGACTTGTGTCCTCTGCTACCGATAAACCACAGCGATTATAACGGCAATGGTTTCAAATGATCGGACAACAAACATACAGACTGATAGATCTAGAGACAGAGCATCAGACACACATGTTGACAAACATACCATCAGACAGACAGATACATACATACACACAGTCAGATATACCTAAGACAGATACGCCATGAGGCAGGCTGAGAGACGGACAGGAAAAGCATTCTAGTAATTCCTAATTGATGCATTGTGAACATGAATTGTTTGCAGTTATTTAGCATAACTAATATTAATACAACATGTGCATTCTGTTTTATGTGGACATTATGTGACGCTGTCTGTTGTATCACTAGGGGTCCACAAGCCCTAGTGGGTTCAAAGAGGTACTGCAGGGGGTCCGCTTATTGTTGTCATAATAATTGACAATTTTGACTAATTTATTTTTGAGAATTAAAAACTAACAAAAATGATATTGAGGGAACTAGAAGGAAGGCTTTTGTTGAAATGACGCCACTGATGGAACGTTTCTAATTCCACGGATACAGACAGCTGCTGTGTTGGTTTAGGTTCTTCTCCAGTCTAAAACCCCTCAAACGGAGGCAGTACATGGCCTTGTATGTCCAGGCTGTCATCACTTTCTTGATAATTTTCACCTAAATTATTTTTGAGAATTAAAGAAATAACAATTATATTGAGTAAACAACAAGCATTATTAGGCAATAATAAGCTCGTTTGACAAAAGCTACTTACAAAATAAATGATTTCCAGTCTAACCTAGTCTAACATAACGTGAACAGCTGCTGTTGGAGGGAAAGAAACAACCAAATCAAAAACTGTCTAGCATGCTATGTGTTAAATAAACGTTGCAGTTTGGTCTTGGTTGCAAAATTAAGGTTTATCAATAACTAGCATAACATTACTAACTTACATACTTATTGCTAACTTTGATAATAGGTCAAGCAGCATGGATACATTTGAAACAGTAACGAGGCTCGAGCTCAAGCCCTGGCCGAGGCCACATAATAATAACCAATAATAATGCATAAATCATGCATGAACGTTTCATCAATCATAAACACATATAGGCTAATAACCCAGTATATAGATAGGTTAATATGGATAAATAAAAGGTGAATAAACTAAACATAAAAGTGATTATAGGCCAGGCATCACATGTGGGGGTCTCTGTTCTGTTTGTCTCTTGTCCACGGGGTTGAAGACCCCTGATCTATAAAGTTCTTAAAGTATTATCTCAGTATCGTTTCAGGTAAACGCATGCACTTACACATTCAGTCCAGTACAGCTTTATTTCCACAGTATCGCTACATCTGGTCGCCACTAGAGAGCAGCATTGAGACAGCAAACTAATGTACATGTTGCGCTGGTTCTAGCGCTCATCTAAGAGTGTGACTTCTCTTTCTTGCAGTCTTGGCTTTGGCTGAAAGGACTGATGGAAAGTTTCTATTTCCACGGAAACAGAAAGAGCTACTGTTTTGGTTTCGGTTCTTCTCCAGTCTAAAAAAATAAAAAGAGTGAGTTTGACACAAAACGAGTCTGGTCAGTATAATTATTTAGATAGGAATGGCATAGCCATCCGTCAGCTATTAGTGAGTCAAATGCGCCGTGAGTGAGATTATCTGTTTTGCTAACAAAGCATTATTGTGGATAAATATATCATATAAATATAAATAATATAAATCTCACATAATCCATGAAGTAGTGTGTAATATAGGCCCACTATATCGATACTGTCACCAGTAGCGTGGCGTGGGGAAAATTTTAGGGGAAGCCAGTTTTTTTGGGTCAATAACGTAACCAGATGAGTGATTACAGCGCCCGGTATCATTTTAGTAAAATGATACCGGGCGCTGTAATCACTCATCTGGTTACGTTATTAATGATTTGTTACGGCTGCGGGTTCTGTGTGTGTGCGTGTGTGTGTTATGTATATGAGCTGTGTGTGTGTGTGTGTGTTATGTATATGAGCTGTGCCGTGGCCCAGACGTCATTGGATGCCGGCGTTTGTAGTTGCTGCTGTAGCGGAAGTTTAGTAAAGTTGTTTTTTACTAAGTACACCAAATCTCCACCCTCCATAATGCTTAATACTCAAACGGTTACAGTACTACGTACTGATGTTGATGTGATTTGATTGGATTTGTGAGTCAAGGGATTCCCTTCAAATCGATCCAATGGGATCAAGGGATCCCATTCCCTTGAGGGGGGAGGCCAGCCGTCTCTGGCCTCCCCTGGCATGGCCCTGACCAATCACAGGTTGGCAGGGGGACATGACGTGCCTCATCTGATTGGTCAATCCGGGACAATCCCTCCATTTTTTTTTCACCAAGGGAAGCTCATTTCGGCTGGCCTCCTCTATTTCACCATAATATCTAGGGGGCGCTGTTGTTTCACTCTTTGTAAAATACTCAATGAGAATGGGGGAGAGACGGTCCGGCAGCAACACACAGGCTGTGTGTTGCTGCCGGACCGTCTCTCCTACATTTTTTAAATTAAAATAAAAAAAAATCGGTAATTCTCCTTTGCTGTGTGACACAGCAAAGGAGAATTACCGATTTTTTTTTTTTTTTTTTAATTAAAAAAATGTATTAAAATTATAACTACAATCCGAAAAAACAGGGGAAGCCTGGCTTCCCTTGGCCTCCGGGAGAAAACGCCACTGACTGTCACACCAATCACATACACTATACACACATGCATACACACAATCTGTCAATACATTTGATCTGTCAATACATTTAGATTTCATTTAGAGTTCATTTAGTTATATTTTGTTTATACTAGTTTAGTTTAGTTTGTTGTTATTTCGTTTTTAGGTATTAGTATATTTTTGTGTGCATTTATTCCCCCTGTTTCAACTGTTGCACCTTAATTTCCCTCGGGATAAATAAAGTTATCTTGAATCTTGAATCTTGAATCTTGCAGCTTTTATTGAGTTGATGATGAAATGCCTTGTTGTTTGTCAGGAAAACGAAACTTAGAATGAGTACTCAGAAGCCACTCCTTCAGTGTGTGTGTGTGTGTGTGTGTGTGTGTGTGTGTGTGTGTGTGTGTATATATAAAGGACTTTGGGCTCCTCTGGGTGAGAAACTCAGAGGATTCAGTCAGCATGGGGGTGAAGGGCTTGTACTCGCTGCTGGAGGACAACAGCCAGATCTATGAAGACATCCGCTTCAGGGACAGCAAGCTGCTAATAGACGGCAGCAACCTGGCCTACCTCCTATACTTCAAATCCAAGCTGGAGCAGAACCATGGCGGGCAGTACCTGGCCTTCCAGACCTATGTCCAGTCTTTCTTCACGACTCTGAAAGAATGTGGAATCAAACCGTACGTGGTTCTGGACGGAGGCTCGGGTACCAGCAACATCAAACTGGAAACAAATTTGGACCGGGGCAGAGACAAGGTCCGGAGGGCCAATAGTGCCGCTCAGACAGGAAAGACTGAGGACATCCTTCCCGTTCTCACCAAGTTGGTGTTTCAACAGACGCTGATCGACATGGAGGTGCCGCTGGTCAAGTGTATCGGAGAGGCCGACTGCGAGCTAGCTGCCCTGGCTAGCGAGTGGCGCTGCCCTGTCCTGTCTAAAGACAGTGACTTCTACATCTTTGACCTTCCGGGGGGATTTCTGCCCCTCGACCACTTCCGGTGGGAATCGGCGGATAGTTACATCCCTTGCAAGCGATACACCACATCACGCTTCTGTTCCTTCTTCAACATCAACAACCAGCTCCTGCCCGCCTTTGCCTCGTTGGCCGGAAACGACTACGTGAACCTCAAAGAAATTAAGTGGGTCAAATTTCTTCCTGGAGGAAAAAAGAGGAAGACATACAGGATCGCAAGCCTGGAGGGCCTCCTGACTTGGCTGAGACGCTTCCAGACGACCAAAGACGCGTTGAGAGCAGCGATGACACTCATGCCCAATGTGAGTAGACAGGAGCAGACGATGGTGGAGAAGGCCATGCTGGAATACCGGCTCCCTAGCTCCTCTCTGCAGGGGTTCTTCACTGAGGGGGCTGCACTGTCACTGCCCAAAGAGGTGACCTGTGTCCCTGACTGGGTCTGTGCGTCGCTGGCCAAAGGAGACCTGAGCGGTGACGTGCTGGACGTGCTGCTGCTAGGGAGGAGGAACCTGCACAAACCGGTTGAGTCTGGCCAATTACCGAGCTCCAACCTGGTCTCGCAGCCCATCCGGCAGGTGTTGTACGGCCTGCTGCCGGCTCTGGGACGAAGCGGGGTGCTGGAGGTGGACCGGGTCGGTCTAGATCTCCACACGGTCACGGTGAAACCGGTGGTCCAAGGAGCCACTCAGGGGCTGCGGCTGGACTCTCTGCCCCAGGTAGGTCTACTGACTCATACTGGATCTCATTAAATGGACAACAGATGGATGGTTGATTCATTGATTATATTTGCAGCCAATATTGTAGAAAAAAAACCACATAGATCATTAAGTTTCATTTACTGAACCAGATGCATCTTGTTTAGCATGTCATGTTCTTAAAAGGGGTCATATTATGCTCATTTGTCATTCATCCATTTGGGGGTTCCACTAGAATAAGTTCACATGCTTTAATGTTCAAAAACCACAGTATTCTCATATGGTACATCGCTGCAGAACCTCTTTCATACTGTCTGAAACGGTTTGTTTTAGCGCCTATCTCTTTAAGGCCCCGCTCAGAAAAACCCAGTCTGCTGTGATTGGTCAGTTGGCCCACTTTGTTGTGATTGGCTAACACTAAGGAGGGCTTAGACAAATGTGTTACATGGCTAAAAGCTATACAACACACTAAAGGAAAGGAGAAAACCACAAAAGCAAAGTATGACCCCTTTAAATCTTATTTAAAAAAGGTGAAACTGCCTCTAGTGGAGTATGGTAATGGTAATGGATGCTTTTATATAGCGCTTTTATCCAAAGTCATGCCTCACATTCACCCATTCAGTATGCATGTGTATCTCGGACACAGTTCAAATAACCCCTGAAATAGTGTGGTACTTTGCGATAAACAATGCCATGAAGTAGGCACAGCTAAACCTGGTCGTCTGTCTTCCACCTTGTGCCAATTTAAAAACTCTCAACGTGAGAGGATAGCAGGTGAAAGCCTCAAAATCATCTGTATTATGTATGCAACAACAACAACAACTTGTGATTAAGCTATAAAGACGAAAAGATCAAATGCAAACCAAAAAGTGGTGTTGGGGTTTGGTTGTCCTTTAAATCGACACATGGTTTGTTCTCACTCCACAGGCAGACCGCACTGTGCGGCTGAAGGTGTGTGTGGAGACGCTGGGCGTGAACCAAGAGACGCTGGAGGGAGTTCCGCCTCACCTGCGCCTCCCGGTGGCCGTGACCTGCTACTGGCTGAGGAGGGCCAAACCCGACCTGAAGCTGCTCAAAGCTCTGCTGATGGTCATGATCCAAGGAGAGCTGAACAGACAGAAAGGATTGACCACAGGTAGGACACCTGTGGTCTCACACACACACACACACACACACACACACACACACACACACACACACACACACACACACACACACACACACACACACACACACACACACACACACACACACACACACACACACACACACATATACACACACACACACACACACACTGGGATAATATACATGAAAACAAATTAAAACAAACACACCTGTAACAATGATGACAATTTACATAATAGTCAACAGAGAAGATCATTAAAAATAATTAATTTCAATGGCAAAACTAATTTAAAAATATATTATTCATACAGTATGTCCAACAATATAGGCTAGTTCCCCTTGGGTTGTTATAACTACACTGTTAAGCTCCATAAATGTTCGGTTGTCCCTCGACCAAAGCTAAGAACTAGGGGTGAGCGGGCCTTGGCCTTATTAGCTCCTTCTCTCCGTCTCCCATTCAACACAGATTGTTTTAAATCCCGCCTGAAACCGTTTTTAGATTGTCCTCTCTGTGTGCAGGGCTAGGGTTAGGGCTTTATCCTCAAAATAGCGTTGTTTTTAAACACTGTTGCTTAACAATGTTGTTATCTGTCCATGCTGTTTTGCTGTATTCTTTAGGCTTTCTTTTGTTCAAGTACTTTGGAACGTTGCTGTTTGAACTAAAGTTGTGCTTACTTGCTAACACACACACTCACTATGTGTGCTTGCCTGTGTGTGTGCAGGCTGGCAAGGGGAAACCAACCAGATCTCTCAGCCTCCGGATTGTGTCGTGGCTCACAGCTTCAACCAATGGCAGGCCTGCCTGATTAACGGCTGCGAACTCAACCAGTTGCTCTGCATGCCCCTCCCCAAACCCCACTTTGCCTGGTGAGACATTACTGTTTCCATAGTTACACCATCACCTACCCAGTACTGTTTCCATAGTTACACCATCACCTACCCAGTACTGTTTCCATAGTTACACCATCGCCCAGCCAGTACTGTTTCCGTAGTTACACCATCACCTACCCAGTACGGTTTCCATAGTTACACCATCACCTAGCCAGTACTGTTTCCATAGCTACACCTTCACCGAACCAGTACTGTTTCCATAGCTACACCATCACCTAACCAGTACTGTTTCCATAGCTACACCATCACCTAACCAGTACTGTTTCCATAGCTACACCATCACTTAGCCAGCGCTGTTCTGTTTCCATAGTTACACCATCACATAGCCTTTACTGTTTCTATAGTTACAGAAAAGCTCCTGTGACCACGCAAATGACATTACATAACCAAAATAAGCAAAAGTCACACTTCAAGACTGTGGTATTGTAACAGTGATACAGTGAAGCACTGTAACAGGTACACATTTGTGAGTAAGTTGTGAGAGGTGTCAACAGAATGTACTTTTAAAATAAGATAAGACAGTACTTTATTAATCCCAGACGGGTTTGTCCAGGTTGTTCCAGGGCAGGCTGGTGCACCAGCGGGTGAAGCAGCTACAGGAGAAGGAACCGGAGGAGATACTGCCCAGTGACGACTTCATAAGTCTGTACAGGAGCATCCTGGAAGCAGTGCTCCAGTCAGACCCCGGGGCCGATAGAGCTGGGGGGACTGTGGCTCAGCTGACGGCCAACATGGGCCATCTTGGTATGGGTGGGAGTGAGCAGTAAGGGGCATATGGCAATGTTGCCTACATTTACAAAAAAAAGTCACATATTGTGTAATATTTCACTAAGTTACTAACAAATTTCAAAATTATTTGATTTGATTTGAAGTACAATGGGATGCTTACTCCCCATTCCCTCCCGCAGTATACAATTGTAAAACACAATACTATAAGAATACTATCAAATAAAACATTTACATAAACATAACAATAAAGTGATTGGTGAATTATATGTGCATGTTTGTTTATGTATATTTGCATAAAACTTGAGGTGGAATGCTAATTACGATTTAAGAACATTCAGGGAAATATCGGGATGCAAATCCGGACCCCACAGATCAGAATTCAGGATCTGGATTCGTAAATAAGGATGAATGATTTATCACATGGACTGGAAGAAAAATAACTGTTGCTTTAAGCAAGGGATTGTTTAGCCTTTAGGGAAAAGGGGACTGTTTGATGTGGCAGAGATATGCGCACTACTTTAGCTCTGCATTTAGTGGTATATACAGTACTTATTGTTGAGTGTGTGTGGTTGGTGGCTGGTTAAATCAGCCTCACCTGGCCTTAGGAAAAGGAGTTATATCGAACGTAAACTTTATTTTGGAACCATGTGTGTGTGTGTGTTTGTGTAGTCTATTCCATCCTATGATGTAGTCTATGTCATTTTAGTTGTATCAATGAATTTTGAATAATAAATGATACTTGCACTGACCATCTTGGCGTCAATAAGTACACCATTAACCACAAAGAATAGGGCTCCTCAGTCATCTAAGGTCACCTTCACCACAACCCTGGTCTCAAACTACCCCAAGAAGGGAAAAAGTGCATAAATGCTGGCCTATACTCTAATATGTAGTCCAGCTCCATGGGGTACTTACCAACAAAACACCACTGGAGGACATAGGGGACCAAGGGACATAGGGACCATGACATGTAGTCTGTAATTCATTCACATTCAAAATGCAATGTTGACTAGGAAATTCCAATATGGCTCACATTTACCAAAATAAATCTCTTCTTAGTATTAAGTTTAACTTCTGACCCCTTTCAGCCTCCCCATCCAATAGCCAAACAGCAGAGGTGTGAGGACCACATAAGGGGGGGTCCATTTCATTTAAATGTTTAAATGTTTCTTTCACTAAATAACCAAATACGTTTCATAGTAGAGAATTACTCTAAAAGTATACTTTCTAGATGTTTTTTATTTTTCAATTTTGATCCGAACAGCACAGGAGGTTTAAATGTGACTTAATGGCCTGTGTGTGTGTAGGCTGGCAAGGGGATACCAACCAGATCTCTCAGCCTCCGGATTGTGTCGTGGCTCACAGCCTCACCAATGGCAGCCTGCCTGATTAACGCCTGCACACTCAACCAGTTGCTCTGCAGGCCCCTCCCCAAGCACCTAATTGAAAGTACATTTAAGAATACTTACAAAAACAACACTTTCAAAGTATTTCTGAAGTTGTATTCTAGTGTGCCAATAAAAAGTCCAAAACATTCATAGTAGACTGAACTGAACTTGTGAAAAGTATGTTTTTGTCCTTGACCTAAACAATACACTAATTGTATTGTTTTGTTCAAGTGTACTTTTATTTCACTTCATTCAAATTGCATTTAAGTCTACTAAAAATAGATATTTACCAGTAGTCGCTTGGGTCAGCACTTCAGACTTCCTTAAAGAGCGTGTGAATAAAACACGATTGAGTCATTTTTGGCACAACAGGACTTGGTTACAGTGAGGTTTGGATTCAACTGACCAGACAGCAGCTGCATTCTGTGCAATGTCGTCCCCCATCCGATACAGAGGAGAAGCTGGAAAAGGCTTTCATCAAACTATCTGACTGAGAATGAAACAAAAGCATTGTTTTGAATTAACTCAGCAATTAACTAATTTACAAAGTGATACATTTTTTTTATTAGAAATATCATTAAATGCATTAGACCTAAAAAAGCTAAATGAGGTTGTCTGCTCGTACATTGATTTGTCAACATAAACAGCATGAAATAAAAAAATGCACTTATTTAGTAAGATATAGAGTTTGGTTCATCAGGTCTTGTTCCTCTAAAAGCATCAGGACAGTTGGTTTTCTTGCTCTACATTGGTCTGTTCACTGTGATCTGGAGGAGGTTGTTAAGCTTCTTCTGATGACACTCAGATTGGGTCATCTCTTTCGACAGGAGAACTGTGTTCCTTTTCCAGCTTCTTAGTGCCCTCAGACCGTTGGCTTTCAGTTCACTGTGACTGCACACAATCTAAAAAGTGTTGGAAAATATCACCTCAACTGGTGACTGATCTAATAGAACACACTATAGTAGTAGTAATATACGATAGTAGTAGTATGACAGTACATACTGAGGTAGTATCTGGTAGAGCAGGGCTTCAGCCTTGTGTTTCTCCTCGTGGTAGTAGTAGTAGTATTATACTATAGTAGTAGTAATATACGATAGTAGTAGTATTACAGTACATACTGAGGTAGTATCTGGTAGAGCAGGGCTTCAGCCTTGTGTTTCTCCTCGTGGTAGTAGTAGTAGTATTATACTATAGTAGTAGTAATATACGATAGTAGTAGTATTACAGTACATACTGAGGTAGTATCTGGTAGAGTAGGACCTCAGCCTTGTGTTTCTCCTCGTGATAGTAGTAGTAGTATTATACTATAGTAGTAGTAATATACGATAGTAGTAGTAACTAATATTAATACAACATGTGCATTCTTTTTTATGTGGACATTATGTGACGCTGTCTGTTGTATCACTAGGGGTCCACGAGCCCTAGTGGGTTCGAAGAGGTACTGCAGGGGGTCCGCTTATTGTTGTCATAATAATTGACAATTTTAACCAAATTTATTTTTGAGAATTAAAAACTAACAAAAATGATATTGAGGGAACTAGAAGGAAGGCTTTTGTTGAAATGACGCCACTGATGGAACGTTTCTAATTCCACGGATACAGACAGCTGCTGTGTTGGTTTAGGTTCTTCTCCAGTCTAAAACCCCTCAAACGGAGGCAGTACATGGCCTTGTATGTCCAGGCTGTCATCACGTTCTTGACAATTTTCACCTAAAATATTTTTGAGAATTAAAGAAATAGCAATTATATTGAGTAAACAACAAGCATTATTAGGCAATAATAAGCTCGTTTGACAAAAGCTACTTACAAAATAAATGATTTCCAGTCTAACCTAGTCTAACATAACGTGAACAGCTGCTGTTGGAGGGAAAGAAACAACCAAATCAAAAACTGCATGCTATGTGTTAAATAAACGCTGCAGTTTGGTCTTGGTTGCAAAATTAAGGTTTATCAATAACTAGCATAACATTACTAACTTACATACTTATTGCTAACTTTGATAATAGGTGAAGCAGAATGGATACATTTGAAACAGTAACGAGGCCTCGAGCTCAAGCCCTGGCCGAGGCCACATAATAATAACCAATAATAATGCATGCATAAATCATGCATGAACGTTTCATCAATCATAAACACATATAGGCTAATAACCCAGTATATAGATAGGTTAATATGGATAAATAAAAGGTGCATAAACTAAACATAAAAGTGATTATAGGCCAGGCATCACATGTGGGGGTCTCTGTTCTGTTTGTCTCTTGTCCACGGGGTTGAAGACCCCTGATCTACAAAGTTCTTACAGTATTATCTCAGTATCGTTTCAGGTAAACGCATGCACTTACACATTCAGTCCAGTACAGCTTTATTTCCACAGTATCGTTACATCTGGTCGCCACTAGAAAGCAGCATTGAGACAGCAAACTAATGTTTTTACCCACAAGTGTTGTGCGCTGGTTCTAGCGGTCATCTAAGAGTTTGACTTCTCTTTCTTGCAGTCTTGGCTTTGGCTGAAAGGACTGATGAAAAGTTTCTATTTCCACGGAAACAGAAAGAGCTACTGTTTTGGTTTCGGTTCTTCTCCAGTCTAAAAAAATAAAAAGAGTGAGTTTGACACAAAACGAGTCTGGTCAGTATAATTATTTAGATAGGAATGGAATAGCCATCCGTCAGCTATTAGTGAGTCAAATGCGCCGTGAGTGAGATTATCTGTTTTGCTAACAAAGCATTACTGTGGATAAATATATCATATAAATATAAATAATATAAATCTCACATAATCCATGAAGTAGTGTGTAATATAGGCCCACTATATCGATACTGTCACACCAATACACTATACACACATGCATACACACAATCTGTCAATACATTTGATCTGTCAATACATTTAGATTTCATTTAGAGTTCATTTAGTTATATTTTGTTTATACTAGTTTAGTTTGTTGTTATTTAGTTTTTAGGTATTACCGTATTGACCCGAATATAAGACGACCCCGATTATAAGACGACCCCTCTTTTTCAAGACTCATTTTTGTAAAAAAAAATTAAATTTGTTATGAAGACCAAATCTTTTTTTTTATAAAGAAAATGTTTTTTTTTGGAAAATAATGATAACACACATTGTGTTCAAATTTGCCTAACTTGGCAAACAAAAACAAAACCGGCTAGATAGATTGCAATGAAACAGTAGTGCAATAAAACAGTAGAGCAATAAAACAGAACATCAGTCTATTGGTCACATCACGTCTTCTCATTCAGCTCGTCTTCTACATCGCTGGGTTGTTCGCTCTCACTCCCGCTATCGTCACTCACGGTGTCCGCTTCCCCGTCTCCTCCCACATCACGTCATCCTCGCTGCCATCCATTTGATACGCAGCATTTCTTAACCCATTAATGCTTTCTGGGGAAACGTCCGCCCATGCTTGCAAGATCCATTCACAGAGCAAAGGCTTTTGGATTTTTCCAGACGGTGTCAGTGCGTGATTAGCAGCCAGGAGCCACTCTGTGGATCTCTTGCGCAGATGAACCTTGAATGGTTTGTTAACGACCACATCCAACACCTGCAGCTGGCTTGTCATTCCGCCCGGTATGATCACTAGGTCACCATTCAACTCTTTCACTTGCTTTTTGACTGGCGTTTTGAAGTGTCCACGGAAAGCATCCAGAATCAACATGTTCCTCTTCTTTCTGAGTCCCCCACGCCGTCTGCCCCACGCTACCTTGAGCCAGTCCACCACAAGCTCCGTCTCCATCCAGCCCTTTGCCTGGGCACTACCATAATCCCCCACGTACGGGGGAAGTTGTGTCCCATCTGCGAGGCGCGTTAACATGACCGTTACTCGGCTCTTCTCGTTTCCAGTAGATCAGTAGATCACTGATTTGTCGTCTTTCTTATGCACGGATGACGGATGTTGGCATGTCAAAATACACAGGCGTTTGATCAGCATTGCCCATCTGATCAAGGGGGTATGAGTGCTTCTTCCTTAACTTGATCACATATCGCTGATAAGACAGTAGCTTCTCTCTGAAGTCTGAGGGCAGGCGCTGGGCTTGTCCTGCGTCGCAATGACAGGTGTTTGATGTCTCTGCTTCGTTTATCACCGTTATCTTAAAATTGGCATCGTAACTTCGTCTCTTCTGTTTATTAACTTGCCCTACTTTTGAGCCACTTTTTTCAAGTTGGTCGCTGTGTCTCTCCATTTCTATCTCTCCAGGTAACTGTTTTTATGTACTGTTACTTTAAGACTTTGAGTTGCCTTGTTGTTTGTCAGGAAAACGAGCACTCAGAAGAGTGCACTTAGAACGAGCACTCAGAAGCCACTCCTTCTGTGTGTGTGTGTGTGTGTGTGTGTGTGTGTGTGTGTGTGTGTGTGTATATATAAAGGACTTTGGGCTCCTCTGGGTGAGAAACTCAGAGGATTCAGTCAGCATGGGGGTGAAGGGCTTGTACTCGCTGCTGGAGGACAACAGCCAGATCTATGAAGACATCCGCTTCAGGGACAGCAAGCTGCTAATAGACGGCAGCAACCTGGCCTACATCCTATACTTCAAATCCAAGCTGGAGCAGAACCATGGTGGGCAGTACCTGGCCTTCCAGACCTATGTCCAGTCTTTCTTCACGACTCTGAAAGAATGTGGAATCAAACCGTACGTGGTGCTGGACGGAGGCTCGGGTACCAGCAACATCAAACTGGAAACAAATATGGAACGGGGCAGAGACAAGGTCTTGAGGGCCAATAGTGCCGCTCAGACAGGAAAGACTGAGAACATCCTTCCCGTTCTCTCCCAGTTGGTGTTTCAACAGACGCTGATCGACATGGAGGTGCCACTGGTCAAGTGTATCGGAGAGGCCGACTGCGAGCTAGCTGCCCTGGCTAGCGAGTGGCGCTGCCCTGTCCTGTCTAGAGACAGTGACTTCTACATCTTTGACCTTCCGGCGGGAGTTCTGCCCCTTGACCACTTCCGGTGGGAAGCGGCGGATAGTTACATCCCTTGCAAGCGATACACCACATCACGCTTCTGTTCCTTCTTCAAAATCAATGACCAGCTCCTGCCCGCCTTTGCCTCGTTGGCCGGGAACGACTACGTGAACCTCAGAGAAATTAAGTGGGTCAAATTTCTTCCTGGAGGAAGAAAGAGGAAGACGTACAGGATCGCAAGCCTGGAGGGCCTCCTGAATTGGCTGAGACGCTTCCAGACGACCAAAGACGCCTTGAGAGCAGCGATGACACTCATGCCCAACATGAGTAGACAGGAGCAGACGATGGTGGAGAAGGCCACGCTGGAATACCGGCTCCCCAGCTCCTCTCTGCAGGGGTTATTCACTGAGGGGGCTGCACTGTCACTGCCCAAAGAGGTGACCTGTGTCCCTGACTGGGTCTGTGCGTTGCTGGCCAAAGGAGGCCTGAGCAGTTTTGTGCTGGACGTGCTGCTGCTAGGGAGGAGTAACCTAATCAAACCGGTTGAGTCTGGCCATTTACCGAGCTCCAACCTGGTCTCGCAGCCCATCCGGCAGGTGTTGTACGGCCTGCTGCCGGCTCTGGGACGAAGCGGGGTGCTGGAGGTGGACCGGGTCGGTCTAGATCTCCACACGGTCACGGTGAAACCGGTGGTCCAAGGAGCCACTCAGGGGCTGCGGCTGGACTCTCTGCCCCAGGTAGGTCTACTGACTCATGCTGGATCTCATTAAATGGATAACAGATGGATGGTTGATTCATTGATTATATTTGCAGCCAATATTGTAGAAAAAAAACCACATCGATTATTAAGTTTCCTTTACTGAAGTAAATTTAAGAACAGTAAATCAGTAAATTTAAGAACAGTAAATCAGTCAATTTAAAAGTGGTCATATTATGCTAATTTTGTCATTCTTCCATTTGGGGGTTCCACTAGAATAAGTTCACATGCTTTAATGTTCAAAAACCACAGTATTCTCATATGGTACATTGCTGCAGAACCTCTTTCACACTGTCTGAAACGCTTTGTTTTAGCTCCTGTCTCTTTAAGGCCACACTAAGGAGGGCTTAGACAAATGTGTTACATGGCTAAAAGCTATACAACACACCAAAGGAAAGGGAAAAACCACAAAAGCAAAGTATGACCCCTTTAAATCGAATTATAAAAAAAGGTGAAACTGCCTCTAGTGGAGTATGCATGTGTAAATAACCCCTTAAATAGTGTGGTACTTTGCGATAAACAATGCCATGAAGTAGGCACAGCTAAACCTGGTCGTCTGTCTTCTACCTTGTGCCAATTTAAACTCTCAAGGAGGATAGTAGGTGAAAGCCTCAAAATCATCTGTATTATGTATGCAACAACAACTTGTGTTGGAGCCAAAATGCCTTTCTGTTTATTTTGTTCTATTTTAACTCACATGCAGAGGTGTGGCATTGTCCGTCACCATGGCAACCACCACAGGGGTTGGTTACCCATTTATACCGATCAGTGGCTGACGAGGAATAGCCAAACTGTTTTTGACCGTGTCGTGTCGAGTTTTTGATTTTTGTTGGTGTGATACTGGTCAATAAATGGATTGGCATATCCGAAACAATATGAGCACTCTGGACATGGAATTCTTCAAGCACGCGTCTAACTGCACTCAACCCCCTTGCCCCTCGCAGTAGGCTTAGAGGTAAAGGCTCTACAACTTGTGATTAACCTATAAAGACCAATGCAAACCAATCTACAAGTGGTGTTGGGGTTTGGTTGTCCTTTAAATGGACACATGGTTTGTTCTCACTCCACAGGCAGACCGCACTGTGCGGCTGAAGGTGTGTCTGGAGACGCTGGGCGTGAACCAAGAGACGCTGGAGGGAGTTCCGCCTCACCTGCGCCTCCCGGTGGCCGTGACCTGCTACTGGCTGAGGAGGGCCAAACCCGACCTGAAGCTGCTCAAAGCTCTGCTGATGGTCATGATCCAAGGAGAGCTGAACAGACAGAAAGGATTGACCACAGGTAGAGGGCACCTGTGGTCTCACACACACACACACACACACACACACACACACACACACACACACACACACACACACACACACACACACACACACACACACACACACACACACACACACACACACACACACACACACACACACACACACACACACACACACACACACACACACACGAAGATCATTAAAAATAATTAAATTAAATTGCAAAACTAATATATATATATATAAAAATATATTATTCATACAGTATCTCCAACAAAATAGGCTGGTTCCCCTTGGGTTGTTATAACTACACTGTTAAGCTCCATAAATGTTCGGTTGTCCCTCGACCAAAGCTAAAAACTAGGGGTGAGCGGGTGTGCTTAACAATGTTGTTTTTTAACAATTTAGTATTATTGTGTATATCTGTCCATATTGCTGTATGTTTTAGGCTTTCTTTTGTTCAAGTACTTTGGAACGTTGCTGTTTGAACTAAAGTTGTGCTTACTTGCTAACACACACACTCACTCTGTGTGCTTGCCTGTGTGTGTGCAGGCTGGCAAGGGGAAACCAACCAGATCTCTCAGCCTCCGGATTGTGTCGTGGCTCACAGCTTCAACCAATGGCAGGCCTGCCTGATTCACACCTGGGAACTCAACCAGTTGCTCTGCATGCCCCTCCCCAAACCCCACTTTGCCTGGTGAGACATTACTGTTTCCATAGTTACACCATCACCTACCCAGTACTGTTTCCATAGTTACACCATCACCTACCCAGTACTGTTTCCATAGTTACACCATCACCTACCCAGTACTGTTTCCATAGCTACACCATCACCTACCCAGTACTGTTTCCATAGTTACACCATCACCTACCCAGTACTGTTTCCATAGCTACACCATCACCTACCCAGTACTGTTTCCATAGCTACCATCACCTAGCCAGCGCTGTTCTGTTTCCATAGTTACACCATCGCCCAGCCAGTACTGTTTCCGTAGTTACATCACCTAGCCAGTACACCATCACCTAGCGAGTACTGTTTCCATAGCTACACCATCACCTAGCCAGTACTGTTTCCATAGTTACACCATCACCTACCCAGTACTGTTTCCATAGCTACACCATCACCTACCCAGTACTGTTTCCATAGCTACCATCACCTAGCCAGCGCTGTTCTGTTTCCATAGTTACACCATCACATAGCCTTTACTGTTTCTATAGTTACAGAAGAGCTCCTTTGACCACGCAAATGACATTACATAACCAAAATAAGCAAAAGTTACACTTCAAGACTGTGATATTGTAACAGTGATATAGTGAAGCACTGTAACAGGTACACATTTGTGAGTAAGTTGTGAGAGGTGTCAACAGAATGTACTTTTAAAATAAGATAGGATAAGATAAGACAGTACTTTATTAATCCCAGACGGGTTTGTCCAGGTTGTTCCAGGGCAGGCTGGTGCACCAGCGGGTGAAGCAGCTACAGGAGAAGGAACCGGAGGAGATACTGCCCAGTGACGACTTCATAAGTCTGTACAGGAGCATCCTGGAAGCAGTGCTCCAGTCAGACCCCGGGGCCGATAGAGCTGGGGGGACTGTGGCTCAGCTGACGGCCAACATGGGCCATCTTGCTATGGGTGGGAGTGAGCAGTAAGGGGCATATGGCAATGTTGTGTAATATTTCACAAAGTTACTAACACATTTCAAAATGATTTGATTTGATTTGAAGTACAATGGCATGCTTACTCCCCATTCCCTCCCGCAGTATACAATTGTAAAACACAATACTATAAGAATACTATCAAATACAAAATTAACATAAACATAACAATAAAGTGATTGGTGAATTTGTTTATGTATATTTGCATAAAACTTGAGGTGGAATGCTAATTACGATTTAAGAACATTCAGGGAAATATCGGGATGCAAATCCGGACCCCCACAGATCAGAATTCTGGATCTGGATTCGTAAATAAGGATAAATGATTTATCACATGGACTGGAAGAAATGGTGAAGAACTGTTGCTTTAAGCAAGGGATTGTTTAGCCTTTAGGGAAAAGGGGACTTTTTGATGTGGCGGAGATATGCGCACTACTTTAGCTCTGCATTTAGTGGTATATACAGTACTTATTGTTGAGTGTGTGTGTGGTTGGTGGCTGGTTAAATCAGCCTCACCTGGCCTTAGGAAAAGGAGTTATATCAAACGTAAACTTTATTTTGGAACCGTGTGTGTGTGTGTGTTTGTGTAGTCTATTCCATCCTATGATGTAGTCTATGTCATTTTAGTTGTATCAATGAATTTTGAATAATAAATTATACTTGCACTGACCATCTTGGCGTCAATAAGTACACCATTAACCACAAAGAATAGGGCTCCTCAGTCATCTAAGGTCACCTTCACCACAACCCTGGTCTCAAATCCCAAGAAGGGATAAAGTGCATAAATGCTGACCTATACTCTAATATGTAGTCCAGCTCCATGGGGTACTTACCAACAAAACACCACTGGAGTACATAGGGACATAGGGGACCAAGGGACATAGGGACCATGACATGTAGTCTGTAATTCATTCACATTCAAAATGCAATGTTGACTAGGAAATTCCAATATGGCTCACATTTACCAAAATAAATCTCTTCTTAGCACATTCTGTGCATTCTGTGCAATGTCCTCCCCCATCCGATACAGAGGAGAAGCTGGAAAAGGCTTTCATCAAACTATCTGACTGAGAATGAAACAAAAGCATTGTTTTGAATTAACTCAGCAATTAACTAATTTACAAAGTGATACATTTTTTTTATTAGAAATATCATTAAATGCATTAGACCTAAAAAAGCTAAATGAGGTTGTCTGCTCGTACATTGTTTTGTCAACATAAACAGCATGAAATAAATACTGCATACTGCACTTATTTAGTAACATATAGAGTTTGGTTCATCAGGTCTTGTTCCTCTAAAAGCATCAGGACAGTTGGTTTTCTTGCTCTACATTGGTCTGTTCACTGTGATCTGGAGGAGGTTGTTAAGCTTCTTCTGATGACACTAAGATTGGGTCATCTCTTTCGACAGGAGAACTGTGTTCCTTTTCCAGCTTCTTAGTGCCCTCAGACCGTTGGCTTTCAGTTCACTGTGACTGCACACAATCTAAAAAGTGTTGGAAAATATCACCTCAACTGGTGAGTCAGGACTGATGACTGAGCTAATAGAACACACTATAGTAAGATAACATAGCCAGTGTATCCTATCCCACCTTGTAGCTTATGTTTACCAGTCATTCTCTTAAGACCCCGTCACACCATAACGTTCTGGTCAGCGTTCTATGAACGTTCTAATCGTTACATTTTTCGAGCGTTCTAGGGGAGGTGGACACATCTGGCGTGTGACTAACGTGTGACTAACGCATGACTAGCGTGTGACTAACGCATGAGGAGCGTGTACCAGCGACCAAGTAAGACACCCCTGAAAACTATTAGCGTGTGCTGACGTGTCACTGGTGCGCGACTTACAATTAGTAAACGTTAGACACATGTTGAGCGTGTGACTAACGTGTGACTAACGGCAGACTAGCGTGTTGCTGGCGTGTGGGTTGCATGTTCAATAATATAAAGCGGGGAAATCACAGTGGATTCGGTTGTTCTTGTCACGAGTGGATTGTTCGGTGGGACCCAGAACGCAGACCAAGACACAGTGGAGCTATAACAGAGCTTTATTTCAAGCAAACACAACACAAGAGAGTGATCAGGGACAGTCCAGGGGTCTGGGTACCGGGAGGTCGATCCACGGAGTACCGGCAGGTAGTAGACCGGCGAGTAGTCCGGGACGGGAGAGGAGTCTGGGTACCGGGAGGTCGAGTAGCGACAGGTACCAGACAGGCGGATGATCATGGACGAGCGAGAAGTCTAGATACCGGTCGGAATAGCGACAGGTAACTGTAATTACCGGGGAGCTCGTATAGACCGGTGTAACATGAGACAGGCGGGTGACACAGGATAGGCAAAGAAACATTAACAAAGTATGACGTACAACCTAACCCCGGGGTAACGGGAAGCCAGGGTCTATATACCCCAGGTGAGGGGATTAGCAATCAGCCACGGCAATTGCTGACAGGTGTGTGTGTGTGCCGCCAGCGCACGTGGCTTGGCCACATCCCCTGTCAACCACCGTAACCGTGACAATTGTTGACAGGTGTGTGTGTGTGCCGGCAGCGCACGTGGCTTGGCCACGCCCCCTGTCAACCACCGTAACCGTGACAATTGTTGACAGGTGTGTGTGTGTGCCGGCAGTGCACGTGGCTTGGCCACGCCCCCTGTCAACCAACGTAACCGTTACAGTTCTTCTGGATATTGAACAGTGCACATCATGCCGCCAAGAGAAAAAAAGCGTGTGAGGGGGGCTACTGCTACTGCTAAAATCCATCTCCATCTCCATCTTGTCTGTACTCCATCTCCAATCCGAAAATAGGCACACAATGTCGGATGTGTGTATGACTAAAAGCACTGGTCCTGACCCCCACACACACTCCATCTCTCATCCAGACAGAGGCACACAATGTCGGATGTGTACCAGTGGGTCGTTCACTGCAAAGCAAAGATTGTGTCACGAGAGAGGGAGTGGGTTGGAACCCGAACGCAGACGCCGACAAGTGGAGAGTGATACGAACGGCTTTATTTCCAAATACACAAGCACACACAAAAACATAAGGGTGCATGGGGAGGACGATCCGCGGAGTACCGGCGGGTAGTCCGGGACAGGGGAAGGAGTCTGTACCGGGGGTATCGGGTGCGGAGTACCGGCAGGTAGTTGGCAGGCGATGGGTACCAGACGGGAGAACTACGTGAAAGTAGAGTAAGTAACGACCTCACGCTGGGGTAAAGGAAAGGCAACGTATATATACCCCAGGTGAGGTGATCAACAAATGACACGGGGGGAAATTGAGTCCAGGTGTGTGTGTGTGTGTGTGTGTGTGTGGCCAGCGCACGTGGCTAGACCACGCCCCTTGCCAACCAACGTAATTGTTGACAGGAGTGTGTGCGCCACCAGCGCACGTGGCTAGGCCACGCCCCCTGCCAACCACCGTAACCGTGACAGTACCCCCCCCTCAACGGGCGCCTCCTGGCGTCCAACCCGGCTTGAAGGGGTGTTCCCGGTGGCAGTTGAGGGAAAAGAACAGATCCCGACTGTAGCGGCGCGGGGGCCAACCCCGCCCCTCTGGACCGTCTGCGTCCCAGTCGATGATCCGGGGGGGTGGAGGAGATTTGGTGGGCGGGTGGGGCCCGGGAAGAGAGCCACCCCTTCTGCCCAGGTCGGTGGGAGTCCTCTCTGGAGGTCTCCTCCGGACCCTCCTCCAGGGGTCTCCTCTAAGGGTCCCCTTCGGGACCTCCTCTGGAGTCTCCTCAGGGGTCTGCTCTGAACCCCCTCTGTAGTCGACAGCCGGGGACCGCGTGACGTCGTCGGGCGGATACGGCGCGGCGTCAGCAGACGGGGGCTGCGTGACGTCAGCAGACGGAGGCTGCGTGACATCGTCGGGCGGGTACGGCGTAGCGTCCGCAGACGGGGGCTGCGTGACGTCGTCAGGCGGGTACGGCGCGGCGTCAGCAGACGGGGGCTGCGTGACGTCGTCGGGCGGATCCGGCGCGGCGTCAGCAGACGGGGGTTGCGTGACGTCGTCGGGCGGGTACGGCGCGGCGACAGCAGACGGGGGCTGCGTGACGTCGTCGGGCGGGTACGGCGCGGCGTCAGCAGATGGGGGCTGCGTGACGTCGTCGGGCGGATCCGGCGCGGCGTCAGCAGACGGGGGCTGCGTGACGTCGTCAGGCGGGTACGGCGCGGCGTCAGCAGACGGGGGCTGCGTGACATCGTCAGGCGGGTACGGCGCAGCAGACGGGGGCTGCGTGACGTCGTAAGGCGGGTACGGCGCGACGTCAGCAGACGGGGGCTGCGTGACGTCGTCGGGCGGATACGGCGCGGCGTCAGCAGACGGGGGCTGCGTGACGTCGGGTGCGGAGCCGGGTGCGGAGCGGCGTCGTCAGCCGGGTGCGGAGCGGCGTCGTCAGCCGGGTGCGGAGCGACGTCGTCAGCCGGGTGCGGAGCGGCGTCGTCAGCCGGGTGCGGAGCGACGTCGTCAGCCGGGTGCGGAGCGGCGTCGTCAGCCGGGTGCGGAGCGATCAGACGGGGGAGAAGCGTGACGTCAGAGGTCCTTCCGATGAGGGAAGCAATGAAGGTTGCCATGTTCCCGCACTGGTCCAACGTCGTCTGTAGTTTCCGACCCGCCTGTCCGTGACTGGCGATCAGGGACTCAACAACGAGCTGACACTGGTCACGGACAGCGGGGCCCATGTTGGCCAACCGGGCCTCCCACGCTTCCTCCTGCTCCCGCAGCGCCTGGATCTGTGCTCTGAACCCGACCATCTGAGCATCGAGCCCGCGTATCACCAGCATCACCTTCTCCGGCCAGAACATTTCACTCTCATCAACTGTCACCAATCTGGGTGTTAAAATGGATCCTCACCTGACCTTTGAGGCCCACATCAAACAAACATGCAAGACTTCCTTCTACCACCTCAGAAATATTGCTAAACTCCGCCCCACACTCAGTCTATCAGATGCTGAAAAGCCTGTCCACGCCTTTGTCTCCTCCAGGCTAGACTACTGTAATGCACTTCTCATTGGGATTCCTGCCAAGAACATCCAGAAGCTGCAGTACATCCAGAACAGCGCTGCTAGGATCCTGATGAGAGTGCGGAAGTATGAGCACATCACGCCCATACTCAAATCATTGCACTGGCTCCCGGTCTCACTCAGGATTGACTACAAAATCACCCTCTTCACCTATCAGTGCAGTCATGCAAATGCTCCCTCATACATCAAAGAACTTCTCACCCCACAAACCTCCATGAGGAGCCTACGCTCTGAAAAGGCAAACCTCCTCCTTCCCCCCAGGACCAAACTGAAAACCATGGGAGACCGAGCCTTCTGCTCCGCTGCTCCGAGACTGTGGAATGCCCTCACAAACCAGCTGAGGACACCACAGACTGTGGATGTTTTAAAAAAAGGCCTAAAAACACATCTTTTTAGAATAACTTTTCACTAGATTTAAAAAAAACCCCACTGGTTGCCATGCCGGCGTAAACGTCGCTGCTTTTATTCTGTTGTTTTATTTAAACCATTTTTACTCTGTAGCACTTTGAGTTTTTCCCACGCAAATTAAAAATGCATTATAAATATAATTTATTATTATTCTTATTATTATTAACGCAACTTATTGCAGTGGTCCTCAAAGCATAAATTACCTTGTTATCAGAACACAAAATAACTTGTGTGTACAAGATAAATATAGGGGCTCTGTTGATATATTTTAGTTGACTGACACATTTTTTTGATCAGATAGTTGTCTGGTAAAATATTTTTCCACCTTCACCTCTGTATTGGATGGGAGTTTATTAGCATAATGAACCAAAGAGGCACATTCGACTCATTAGCACACAGCATGTTTAATACATTACAAACACAATCAGCTGCGACTCAATACACTCTTTGGCTTTGTGGACTGTACTGCCAGCTTAGGCGCATCTCCGCCCTGAAATGTTTGCGGCGCTTTCTCCAAAGGAAAACATGGGTCACTGTAGCAGTCGACCCTCATACATGACACCAAGTGACTTTGTCTGAGCTCCTCCGAACGCAGGTAGTTGATGAGTACAACCAGGTTATTTGTAAGGTTAGGAATGTTTAAAGAAGTATTTTCGACTATAAAGTAGGGCTTTCCAAAAAATGGAACAACAGCCCAAGAGAACTGGTGCTACAGGACTAGAGAACAACAGCTTGAACAACAGCCCTAAAGCAGACATGCTGGAATACTGAATGCAGGTAAAACTAAGGGGGGTTGATCATTGTTCATTTTCATTTACTAACCACATGTTATGCCGGAAACATAGTGGAAAATCAATGCAAAGTATTCCTTTAAGCAGGTAGAGCAGGTGGTAAGTCAAGTCAAGTTTATTGTCACTTCACAGTTTAAGTATAAGCAATGAGTTAAAATCATATGTGCAATACCCGATGACAGACAGCAGTTCTAAAAAACAGAATAGAATAAAAAATAAGTTAAAAGTACAAACTGTATGAAGTTAAATATATAAAAATATAAAAATTATATAAAAATGCATATATAAAATGCAATATATTAGCACAGAAAAAGAGCAATATATATATATATCAATGTAATAAAATATACATTGTTATATGCTATACACCCTTGTTCAGCAGCCTGATGGCCTGACTGTGGAAGCTGTCTCTAAGTCTGTTTGTGCGGCACTTGATACTGCGGTATCGCCTGCCTGACGGTAAAAGTGAGTACAGTTCGTGGCTGGGGTGGGCATTGTCTTTTATGATGTGTTTGGCCTTGGTCACGCACTGCTTGATGTATATATCCAGGAGGGAGGGAAGTTCACCTCCAACGATATACTGGGCCGTCCGCACCACCCTTTGAAGTGCTCTGCACTCGGATGCGGTACAGTTCCCGTCCCAGGCAGTGATACACCCTGTAAGAACACTCTCGATTGTGCCCATGTAGAATGTTCTCAGGATGCGGGGGTCCATGACTGGTGTCCTGGATTACTGACTATTTGACGGGTCGTCCACAGTTTGTCAGACTGCAGGACTGTGTGTCTGACACTGTGGTCAGCAGCACTGGTGCTCCACAGGGAACTGTTCTTTCCCCATTCCTGTTCACCCTTTACACCTCAGACTTCCAGTACAACTCTGTGTCCTGCCATCTGCAGAAGTTCTCGGACGACTCTGCAGTTGTTGGTTGTGTCAGCGAGGGAAACGATGAGGAGTACAGGGGTGTCGTGGACTCCTTCGTTGAGTGGTGTGAGCTGAACCACATGCAGCTCAACACTGACAAGACGAAGGAGATGGTGGTGGACTTCCGCAGGAGGAAATCCACACCCACACCCATTTCCATCAATGGTGTGTCCGCTGAAGTTGTTGGAATATAAATATCTGGGAGTTCATCTGGACAACAAACTGGTCTGGGCCAAGAACTCTGAGGCTGTTTACAAGAAGGGCCAGAGCCGTCTCTACTTCCTGCGGAGGCTCCGGTCCTTCAACGTTTGCAACAAGATGCTGAATGTGTTCTACCAGTCGGTGGTAGCCAGTGCCATCTTCTCCGGTGTCGTGTGCTGGGGAAGCAGGTTGAGATCAGCAGACGCCAACAAGATCAGCAGGATTGTCAGGAAGGCTGGTGCTGTCCTGGGGGTCCAGCTGGACTCCTTGTTGGTGGTGTCTGAGAGAAGGATGCTGCGCAAGCTGCGTAGTATCCTTGACAACAACTCTCACCCTCTCCATCAGGTGCTGACCTCATATAGAAGCACCTTTAGCAACAGACTCATTCCACCCAGGTGCACCACAGAACGCCATAGGAAGTCCTTTCTTCCTGTGGCCATCAGACTCTTTAATTCATCTACCTCGGGTCGTGAGAGGGACAGTGGAGACTCAGTGACCTGAGGCCAACGTACTTATTATTATTATTTTTTGGTCAACGCACTGTAAATCATCTCACTGTAACTTTGCACTGTAAATTCTATTTCAAATTCTAATTCACTTTTCACTTTTCACATGTCACTTTTTCAGTATTCATCTGAGTTATTTATTAATATATTATTACTGCCAATTTGCACTATACGTATTGTTGTGTATTGTATATACCTACGTATTACTGTTATAATACTGTAAATTTATCTTCATCTATCAATACATTTAGATTTCATTTAGAATTATTTTAACTATATTTTTGTTTATACTAGTTTTATTTAGTTAGTTGTTGTTTTTGTTTTTAGCTTAGGTATTAGTATTTTGTGTGTGCATTTATTCCCCCTGTGTCAACTGTTGCACCTTAATTTCCCTCGGGATTAATAAAGTAATCTGAATCTGAATCTGAATCTGAATGCTGAATTTCCTCAGACGCCTGAGGAAATACAGGCTTTGTTGGGCCCATTTCACCACGTGTGTGGTGTGCGTGGACCATGTGTGGTCCTCGGAGATGTGCACGCCGAGGAACTTGAAGCTGCTGACCCTCTCTACTGCAACACCGATGGAGATAGGGGCGTGCTCTCCTCTCTGCTTCTTGTAGTCCACGATCAGCTCCTTGGTCTTCTTGACGTTGAGGGCGAGGCTGTTCTCCTGGCACCACTGCTCCAGTGATCCAACCTCCTCCCTGTAGGCTGTCTCGTCGTCGACGGCCATCAGGCCCATCACTGTCGTGTCGTCAGCAAACATGATGATGACGTTGGAGCTGGGTGTGGGTGTCGTGGGTGTAGAGGGAGTAGAGGAGAGGGCTCAGCACTCATCCCTGGGGGGCTCCCGTGTTGAGGGTCAGTGGCTCTGAGGTGGTGCTTCCCATCCTCACCACCTGGCAGCGGTCCGACAGGAGGTCCAGTATCCAGCTGCACATGGATGGGGGCACGCCTAGACCTCTAAGCTTGGGACATCGCCCATATGGCGCTGGCCCTGCTGGACGCTGTACGCTCCTTCTGCATCCGGCACCGACCCCAACAGCAGCTCAAGCTACGTAGTGGCATCCACACCGGTACGTTACCCAGAACCCACTCTCACCGACTAATCAGAACACGCTGCTACCGACCAATCAGAACATACTGCTACCAACCAATCAGAACACGCTGCTACCGACCAATCAGAACACGCTGCTACCGACCAATCAGAACACGCTGCTACTGACATGCCCAGGGCCCACTGCTCGTGACCAATCACACAGACGGCAGAAGCTATGGAGGTAGAGTGGGTTGGTCTGGCAACAGGAAGGTTGCTGGTTCAATCCCCCTGGCTCCTCGTAGGCAAGTGTCGAAGATGTCCCTGAGCAAGACACCTAATTCTGACTTCATCTGACATGCTGGCTGTTCCCTAGCTTTGCTGACTCCGCCGTCAGTGTATGAATGGGTGAACGTGAGGCATAACTTTGGTTAAAAGCGCTATATAAATGCCGCCCATTTACCATTTAGCACTCCTACCAACCAATCAGAACACAATGCTACCGACCAATCAGAACATACTGCTACACCAAGATGAAATTAGAGGGGTGGGCCTTGTTTCCCGTTTTGTTACGGAGATATTTTACCGAAGAAAACTAATGACTGTATTTGTACAGTGGCCAGTCTACAAGGTGTTGACTTAACACTTTTTGAAACTCAAACAGAAACACACGATTTACTACGGCTGGCCAAGTTTGTGTAGGCCAGTTATGTGCTTCCAGATCCCCGTCTCCGGGGACACATTATAGGGAAACGCCCATCTGGGTCTGCCCTCACACTTTAAATATGGAAAGCTTGATTTGTGAGACTAACCCTTCCTGCTCCTTAATGACATGTTCATATATTTGTTGTAATTGGTTTTGGATGAAAGTGTCTGCTAAATGATTAACTAGTGACATAGTAAAAGTTCTGTTTGTTCTGTTTCAATTGGAGACCAAGCTATTTGTATTCGTCTGTGTGTGTGTGTGTGTGTGTGTGTGTGTGTGTGTGTGTGTGTGTGTGTGTGTGTGTGTGTGTGTGTGTACAGGTCCAGTGTGTGCAGGGGTTGTGGGTCTGAAGATGCCCCGTTACTGTCTGTTTGGAGACACAGTGAATACCTCGTCACGCATGGAGTCAAACGGAGAGGGTACACACACACACACACACACACACACACACACACACACACACACACACACACACTCAAAAATCACACTAATTATACATACTTACTACTTATACACAGATTAGAACATTATATGTATATGTATATGTTTCTTATAAAAAAGTGTGTGTGTGTGTGTGTGTGCTTACAGCCCTGAAGATTCACGTGTCTTCAGCCGCCAGAGAGGTGCTGCAGGAGTTCAGCAGCTTCCAGCTGGAGCTCCGTGGTAACATCAGTGTCAAGGGCAAGGGCAGCATGACCACCTATTGGCTGCTGGGAGAGAGCGACAGCCAATAAGACGCCAGCATGAGATCCCAGGGACGAGAGAGCCCTGGGTGCTGTGGGAAAGGAGGGAAGAGAGAGAGAGTGAGAGAGACCAGATGGAGGGGGTGGGAGAGAAGAGGAACTCCCATCACCCTTCCAGCCTGGGTTTTATGGAGGACAACGTTGGGTTGGGTCAGGTGACCTGCCCCGGACCTCACCCGGGGTCGCGACCACATGACCTTTCAGTGTTGCAACAGACACCGCAATCTGCAGGGAGTCTGAGGGGCTCGATGTTTTGAGAGTTCTCAGAACTGGCTGGAAGACAGCAAGTTCATCAAGCTACCCAAGGCGTACACCCACAGTAACATACCGGTGCACACCGAGAACATACCCAAGCAATCAGAAATCCGGAAGTGGCCTTACCTCAACGAAGTACGCCTGCCAGAGATAGAAGCGGACGTCGGCCTACTTATCGGAGCAAACTGTGCAAGAGCAATGGAGCCATGGCACGTTATAAACAGTAGAAACGGAGGACCTTATGCAGTGAAGACTGTCATTGGCTGGGTCGTGAACGGGCCCATAAGGAAGGAACAGAGTGATGAGATCAACCAGCCTCACTGCTCAGTGAACAGGATCACAGTGACAGAAATTGAAAAGCTGCTGGTCCAGCAGTACAACACCGACTTTCCAGAGCGTAACTACGACGACAAGGAAGAGATGTCTGAAGAAGACAAGCAGTTCATGCAGTCGGTGAAGAAAACTACAACTTTCGAGAACGGCCATTACAGCATCGGATTGCCGCTCAAGAATGACAAGCTGCCAATGCCCAACAACCGTTGTATGGCGAAACAGCGCATGGCTAGTTTGCAGCGGAAATTCAAGAAGGACCCCAGGTTCTACGAAGACTACAACAACTTCATGGACAACGTCATCGAAAAAGGCTATGCCGTCGGAATTCCGGCGGACCAGCTGAACCGTGCAGATGCCAGGGTGTCCTACATACCTCACCACGGGGTGTACCACCCCAAGAAGAAAAAGATGAGAGTTGTCTTCGACTGCGCCGCCTCTTTTTCTTCTTGGGGTGGTACAAAAAAAAAAAAGATGGAAACAAGTCCAGTACTTGTCTGACTTATTCTGGACTAGATGGACTCGAGAGTACCTCCCACTCCTCCAAGAGCGCCAGAAATGGTCAACATCAAGGCGAAACTTCGCAACAGGAGATGTTGTGCTCCTTGTGGACAGCACTTCCCCACGCAACTCCTGGCTCCTGGGAAGAGTAGTCGAAACGCTACCAGACTCAAGCGGGATGGTACGAAGGGTAAAATTAAAAACCAAGACCAACGTACTGGAAAGGCCAGTAAACAAACTGTGCTTGCTAGAGGAAGCAACACGAGAAGAGGACTGAGTGAGAATAGTCCCCAAGAGACTCAAAGTTCGCCAGTTCATGGACATTATAATTTGTTTAGTAATTGCTTAGCCCTCCTGCCTAACCAATTAGGGGCCGGATAATGTAGGAGCCAATCTAGGAAT